>JAYKKI010000035.1:21585000-22077500 GCA_039881145.1 Druceiella hillmani
ATATGTATTGAAAAACTTGACGATAATTATTGTTTTTATATAATTTATGAGAATGAAGATTGATTTTATTTTATTATATTTAGTTATGCTTGAAAATAAAGTTATATAATTGCTGTATTTAAAAAGCCAGGCGGGCAATAAGGCCCAAAATAGTTTTATTATGAGAATTACTTTTGAAGATATTTTTTGTTGATTGTGTTATGTTAAATATATTTCCAGGGACAGATTCCGTTGATTATTTAAGAAAAAAAAAAAATGATTCTTTTTTTCGGGCCTTATTATACTGTGGTATTTTAATAAGGCCCATTGAAGAGGTTTTTAAAAACTTTAATATTTCTTTTATCATTTATCTCTTATAGAAATTGATTTAAGTTTCAATTTCTTTAATAAAGGAATCATTCGTAAGACATAATTCCATGTGTTTCTATTATTAAATAAACCGAATATTCAACTTTCAAATTAGGTGGGCCTTATATGCCTCTTGTACCTTATATATATATATATATATATATATATATATGTATATATATATATATATATGTATATATATATATATATATATATATATATATATATATATATATATATATATAATACAAATTTACATGACAACAGATTTATTTGTGTTGTATAAGCTTAAAATAATTATTAAATTGAATCAATTAACAAAAAATTAGACTTAACGAAAAAAAAACAAATTAAAGGCAGTAATCCCAGTACCGTAATAAGGAGTTTCGACCTATTATAATGAAGATAGAAAATTGTTCTAGTTTTTCTTAACGGGTGACACAGTCAGTATTTAGTGTTGCCTTCTCCTGCTGTAAAATTTCTGCATCCATTTGGGCTTACTTTTCATTAAATCGTCAATGAAACTTCATTTCCATTCTTCCATCAATGCACTTTTGAGATCTCTTAAGTTACTCGGTGCTGGATTTCTTAGCTTCATTTGTTTTTTCAGCTTATCTCACACATGTTCTATCGGATTAAGGTCTGGTGAGCGTGGTGGCCACCCCAAAATTTTAATTTGACCTCAGGAAGATACTCTGAAACAACCGCCGCAATTTGTCATCAAAGAAAGTCATCTTCAATATATGGGACAAAAGACACCACAATCTGCTCTAAAATGTCTGTTATGTATCTTGCCACAATCAGGGACCCGTTTTCTATGATGTATGACTCTGTACATTTTCCTAAGGAAATATTGCCCCGTACCATAACTAACCCTCCACCAAAAGGTTCTCTTCCAACAATGTTACACTGAGCGTATCTTCCCCCAGGACATCTTCATACTTTAACCCTTCCATTATCTGACTTAAGACAGAATCTGGTCTTATCAATAAAATAACAAAATTGGACTGACGATGTTTGGGAAAAATGAAATCTTATGTATACTTTATTGACAATATTTTTATGTATCATTAATAATTAATGGTAATTATGAATAAAATTTTAATATATATATGTATATGTTTATACATACATACATATATATATATATATATATATATATATATATACATATTTTTTTTTTTTTTTAAATTTTAACATGTGATTGGTTGATATTGTTCAATTCGAATGCCACAAAGAATGTATTTATTGATTTTCTATCCAATGAGAATGTAAAATTAATAGTGGTAATTTAGATAATTATAATAAAATTTATAACAATTCTACGTATCGAGTGGGCCGACCATGTAATTAGAACGAAGGAAGATAGAACGAAAAAACAAAATTTATTTGTCAAAGTAACTGGCTCAAGAGGAAGAAGAAGACACAAATTAAGATGGGGGACTGCCTACAAAGTATTTTCGACGCTTTCAACATAACAAATTGGAAAACCGTGGCACCCAGAAGGAGGACTTGGAACCAAGGACTTCGAGCTACTGATGATGATAAATAAAATTTAATGAGTTGGAAGAGACAAAAAGTTTGGGAAATAACATTTTTTACCTGCGATGAGTAAAAGTCGTCTGGCAGACAAGTATGCCCATATTCCAGCCGCCTTAAGTCTTCTTCTAATGGTTTTGGTGCTAATTGTCAGTTATCAAACTTTCTGAATCTTGATTCTTACCTCCAAAGAAGTCGATGTATGGTTTCTTAAGACACTGCTTACAATATCTGTCGTCCCTTTCTGTTGTTACTCTTTTGTGATGTTGCCCTCTACGTCTTCCAGTATCCTTTAACATGTTTGAGATACTCTATCATTGTAAGTGTAACCAGTGTGTTCAGTTACAGCTTTCGACACTCGAACAACAGTGATCCGGCATTATTACTTAAATTTATTAAATAATGTTCTCTTAACGCAATGATAATAAGTTCGTGAGAAAAGCAACACAAATAAAGTGTTTGTTGCAAAATTTCTTACACTACTCAATGTTGAATATTTTGCGCAATAAAGAAATTAATCGATAGCCAAAACAAAACAATTGAGAGTCAAAAATGAGCAAAAATTTTATGTTATTCTACTTTTTTTTTGCGTTTCTCTAAATATGTACATAAGTGTATATATATATATATATATATATATATATATATATATACATATATATATATATATATACATATATATATATATATATATATATATATACATATATATATATATACATATATATATATATATATATATATATATATATATATATATATATATATATATTATATCATCTCTCATTTCTAGCTTAATGTTATAACGGACACTCTGGAGCCACAAGTGCCATTTTGGCGGATGCGAGTACCGGCTACGATGCTGAGTGTGTCGGCAGTGGTGTTTCTCATCACTTTGGCGCTTGCTACTGTGTTGGGCGTAGTGCTCTACCGCATGTCTCTGCTTACAGTTCTGACTGCGCAGGGGCACGACTCGCTCATCACTTCATACGCTATTTTGTTCACTACGTCCACGGCGGCCTGTATCAACTTGTGTTTTATCTGTATATTTAATTATGTAAGTGGTATCATTTTTTTTAATTATCTTATATCTTTCTTCTGTTGAGGTGAGATAGGCAAACACGAGAATGTGGAATTGCAGTTGTTTGTCCGTTGTTTGTCCAGCCAAAAAATTTCCAGCGTGTTTTCTATTTTATTATAATAAAGTATCTAGTTAGAAATAATACTTTCACCCATTCAAACCTGTATTTTTGTGGTGTACTAACGAACCTGTTTGCAATTATTGCAAGATTTTTTAATTTTTTGTAGTGGAAACTTTGAAACTTTATGACTGACATAATAGTTATCAAAATTGAAAAGATTAAAGTTAATATACTATGAGTTACATACAGAGATGTTCTACCCCATGCTATTAGGGAATTTTAGGATGTACAAAATATCTCTTCTGTATTTTGTTTTTGAAAGTAACTCATATTTTTTATATATAATTTCAACTCAATTTTTATATATAATTTCAATTTAGACTCAAATATTTCTATATAATTTTTCAGGTGTACCAGTTTCTCGCAGAATGGCTAACTGAGAAGGAGCTGCTCCGTACGCAGACAGAATTTGATGACTCACTAACACTTAAGATTTACTTGCTTCAATTTGTTAACTACTATGCGTCTATATTCTACATTGCATTCTTCAAGGGAAAATTTGTGGGACGTCCCGGAGATTATTCCAGATTTTTGGGTCGCTATAGACAGGAAGAGGTAAGCTGTTATGTTTAACTATTGAAAGTGTTTGGGTTATGGTATTAATACAGATTTTTTTAGTTTCATAGAATACAATGAGTTTCAGATTAAACTATTTAAAAGACATCAATTTTATATTTTAAAAATGTAAATATGTCTAAATGGAGCACCTAGTTGGTGTTTGCTTTTCAAAATAAATAATAATTTCAAGATCCTAGTACTTCTTTGCTGTGTTAAATTGTCCTACAATATCTTGTTAATTTATAGCAATAGAAAACTTCCTTAAAGTAAAAGAGCAACAAATTCAATGTAAAACTGTCACATTTTCATAGAAAGTGTATGCGAGTGAATTTTAATGCATAATTATTTAGAGTCAGTGATAAAAAAGAGGAGAGGTGGTATTAAGTATTATAATGACAAAATAGATTTAAAAAAAAATATGTGACAATTATGTATGTTCTTAAATCGTTAATTTTGATTACAATGACGAAAATAAGTTAAATATAATAGAGACATTTTTGTGAAAAAGTTAGGAAACAAAAGTACATACAGTATACTGATTACACTGTAAAATATAAGGAAAGAGCCAAATTAAAATGTGATTATAAAAAATTGAAAGCTTGTCCTAAGATAGTTTAGTAGGTATTTGAAACAAAGGGATGATACGATTTATAAACGATATCTATGCAAGAAAAAATTTTGGAAGATTACATAAAGCATGCCTAACGTAGGTTTATTTATTCCTGTTTGTTTTTAATGTACATAAAGTGGATTTATTGCTATAGGAGTAATCTCTTACAGTCAACCAAAATATCAAGTAAAAAATTATATCTTGTGGAAGACTGTGACACATTGTGAATACAATTACAAAAAAACAGTTCAAACAATAACAAATAAAATAGCAAACTAACAAAAAAAAAGGAAAATAACAGGGAACATGTGATTAATAAAAATACGTAGGCAAGAACAAAGGAGACGTTCTTGATTTAGGAGGGGAAACCAGATAGAGAATGACTGAGAGTTACCAATATGAAAATTTTTTTCAGATGCATTTTGAATGCATGAATTGATGATGCATTCCGGATATCGAGGTCTAACTTATTCCACAGTTTGGTAGCATGGAGGAATATTAGTATCATATTTGCATTAGACCTAGATGTCCAGGCTATGGGAATACTATGAGAATCTAGACCCGAGATAATCCAGGCTATGGGAATACTTCATATTAAAGAAATGGCAGAGAATGTACAGATTTCATGGGCAGCGAATATCTAACTAATTAACTTCACTAGTGTCCAGGTGCTAATTAGAAAATGTACCCAGAACGTCCCAAGCAAGTTATATTAGCCACAGCTGCGCTGTCAAAATTTAATATGGTATGAAATTCTGAAAAAATCATAAATTATTCAAGAAAAAGAATAGAAATTGTCTATTTCGTCATATATCACCATAGTGTTCTGGGATTGGGTGAAAAAAAATTTCTTACTCGAATTGTTCCTATTCGTACATACATAACCTAAATCGTTTGTTCTTTTGGTATTTATTAGATTATTTTATTAGTTAACAAATTTATTTTGTTTTCTCCCTAAAGAAAAGTTTTGTTTGTGAATATTATAACGGAAATAATAAAAAAACGAGCAGTAAAATTGGAATCAACTTCGCTTTTCTTATATGATTATCAATAAATATAACAGAGATTATTCATAATTACAAATATATATACAATTATAATTACTTGGGAAATTAATACTGCCATTTTTTTTTGGCGTGTAAATTCATGTATATAAATCGAGTGAATTGTTAGATCCATTATAAAACAAATATGAAATAAGCATAATTTTCAATAAATACAGATTACTTTCATATATAGTACAATATACGTTGCAAAAACTCAGCTCGCATATTATTCCATTTACTACGGACAGTTTACAAAAACAAATAATAATTTCACTAATATATTTTTACCATTTAGCCATTGCAACAAATTAAATTATAAATATAATTTAATTTGTTGCAATACAATCAATACAACAAAAACACATATAATTTAATTTGTTGCAATACTACACAATCAAAACAAACAATAGTAAATTGAATTAATATTATACTACAGTCCATTCAAATTGAAGATGGAATGTTTGTAAACAATAACTTTTGACAGTTCAGGTATTGCAAACCTTTTTCTTACATTCACGTTAGTAATTTACTGTGGATTTATTTGCTATTTGTGATTGAAAAATATTTTTTTTAATTAGTGTGCATATTTACACTGTGTACATATATTGCTGTGCACGTAGCTTACATGTGATGTGCTGTGCACGTAGCTTATATTATATAGATTATATTTTATATTTATGAGAAATTCAGATAAGTAAGGTGATGTGTTTCGAACAATTTAAAAGTATTATTGAATATATTTGGCGTTAATTTTGTAGAAATTCATTATTCACAATTAAATGAAACTACGTGATATAGTATTATTTCTACTTTCTTTAATTTCTTTACCACGACCTAGGTTTCGTTGTATTACAACAGTCAACAATCTTTGCTAATAACCCACGTGAAGATCTTGTAATACAACGAAACCTAGATCGTGGTAAAGAAATTAAAGAAAGTAGAAATAATACTACATCACGTAGTTTCATTTAATTGTTAAAAGTATTACATAAAAAAGACATATAATAAAATAATACCAAAAATTTCGATAGAAATAGTTGTTTAATTAAATGTTAAATTATACAGAACATTTTACAAAGTAACCGCATATACTTAATTTTTGAGTAATCATTAAAATATTTTTTTAAAACGAACTAATGTATAAAAATACACGAAATACATTAACATTTCACAGACAAAATACACTGCATACGTATACAATTACATCACAATGCATCTGGGCTTCACACCGATATCCAAAGATGGTTGTGCCTAATGCTAGTGCCGACGAGACCGGCCTTTTGCCGATATCACTGAGAAATAGTATTACAGAACATATCATATCTATTATACAACATATTAGCAGAATTTATTCATCATAAATCTATCTATTACATCGTATATCAACAGTAATTACATCGTATATCAACGATAACAATGTTCGTTCAGCCAAGCCGCGGGGCTTAATTAAATGACATTGCTCCAAGTAGAAATCTTTTGACATCATTTAATTTAAAAGTAGTGTTTTTTCGCCATATATAATTTATTTTGTGTCCAGATCATTTTGATTCTATTTATCTTACAGTGATATGACAGCTGTACAGGTACGGTCCTTAGAACAGTCACCATTTTAATTACACTCGTACTTAAAAATATCCCACATTTAACACAATGAATTTAACATTATTAAACACATAATAATATATTAAACTTAATATAATACAAAATATGTTTTTGAAACACCAAAAATTTAGAGAGCAATATTGGAAAACGAGAGTACGGACTTCTCCCGCCATTACGTTGATAAGTGTTGCAAGCAAGCATTGAATATACGTTGTATAAATAAGTTGCCATACGTGGGCATACAGTAAACAAAAAAATATAATTGATCTCCTGAATCTATATGCCTTTGGACAAGAAGTGTGTCATTTGTGAACATATAAATAATAAATGTCGCAAATAATTATACTAGCTATGCGCTCGGTTTAATTAAGATTTGTTGGTCCTACGTAAATTTATATATGGTTACTGCAATACAATTGTTAGGTTTCGTGTTTGTGCAACAGACGGACAGATAGATAATTATACGAACCCGTATTGGTTGTCCTCAACCCAAAGAGTAATAATTTAGTTTTCCCAGATGTACATATACAGTTTATTGTCCGGCAAAATTCATAAGCACCAATCGGCATTTTTATCTGATAAACTGATGATTTTTTGAAAGTCGAACAAAAGTACGGTGTCAAAATAATATTATTAATTTAGTCTCAAGGTTTATTGACCATAAAAATGGGTATTACATTTCTTCTCTTTCTAATATATATTCAAATATTTTTCAAATTATTCGAGTAGTATAAAAATGAATATAGGTATGTCAGTATGAAATAAATATTTAATTATTTGTCGAAGATTTGAGATGAGGTAAATATTACATTTTCCGCAGCCATTAACATAAATATATTATTTTTTAAACTACTTGTACGAAACACAAACGTAGATACATGTTTTCTTTTCAGAATAATATTTCAATTATTATATTATTTTCCGCTTAGTACACTATGCCGCTCATAATCTCTTTGTACGACTATTAAAATGCGTCATAAGGAATCACTGCGAATGCACTATAATAAATATAAATACAATCAAGGCTAACTTTCCGGGTATTCGCGTAGGGTAATTCAATATTATAAGGTCTGTTCGATGAAACGACCAACCAACAAATTTTACTGCTGCTCTATATGTCGTGAGCTAAGATTGGTGAGCGATTGCTTCTCGAACGTGTACGTCGCTGTATACATTTTTTTATTGAAAAAAAAAAGTTAAAAAGTGATTTTAAACTTCGAAGTTTCTATTTACCTGAGATTTTTTTTAGTACGTTGATATTTGATGTTGCAATGTTAATATTTTTAAAATTTATTATGTTTTTACTATTTTTTCGTTGAATATAATAACCTGTCCATAACATAACTTCAAATTGAATACAAAAATCATAAATGGTGCTAAATTTAGATTCCGGATTAATCTTTCCAGATTATGCTTACATATCTGATAATCTTAAAAATGACAGAGATATTGAAGAGATTTCAATAATACTTAAGGATCCTACGTCTGAACGAGTTCAAATAGAACTACCACCAACCGGGCCTTTAACATAAGGATCTAATGAGGATGCTCACAAAAAGACCCGCCTTCAGAGTATCTGACTGATATGTACCCAATTGTAGAACTGCTTAATAGCATTCGGAAACATGTGCAAGCAAGTAGCAAAGGTACTCGCATCCCAAGATTACATTAGAGAAAAAAAGAGAAAGTGAAAATAAAAATATTATGAAGAAAAATCTTAATATCAAAAAGCAAAAAATGAAATTACATTCAAGTTCTGAGGAAGAATAAACGTTTTAGCCGGTGAAATTTGCGGTCCCGAAAATAATATATATGATGCGTGGAATGCGATGAAAATTACTACGAAACTGAAAAAATAAAAGATTAGCTGCTATGAATTGTTTGTAAATTATGGCCGCATGTAAATTGCACTCTATTCAACAATTATTGTAATTCTTGTGGCAAGAAAATGAAGAAACAAGAAACGGAAAAGAAAAACTTGCACGAGAAAAAAGCAAAAAGTAACGGAAAAAACAAAGGGAGAGGAAAAATAAGTCAGAAATTATATGGCCATCTTATCCTTAAATGAGCGGCAAATTTCTAACGGATTTTAACATTAAAGCTTTTGAAAAAACATTATCCTAAATTGCATATATAATTTGTAGACTACATTGAAAAATATTTTAGTACCAACATTTATATGAAAAGAAAATAACTTGTCACAATGTTTGTTTAATCATCTATACGCCAAATATATCATAACTATATCTGCATATAAGGTAATCAAATCTAGAAATATAGCAGCGTAAGCTGACACATTGTAGCTATCTCACTCTAACGCCTTATAAAATTAATGAATAGCATATATGGTCTAGATTTTTTTAGCGTCGAGATTTTGATTATTTTCACAAAATGTTTGAAACGCCTGACTATTTCGCAAAAAAAATGGAGGGTTGCCAATTTTTCCGTGTAAAATTTTAGAATTCGTATCGGTAAAATAATGGTATAATACTTGTATTTATAACATTTTTCATAGTGAAACGTTCTGAAGTTAATATTTTGATTATGTATATACTTTAATAATACTCCGGGAATAATGCAATGAATTTTATAAATAGTTGTCAGCTTATCGAATATTATATTTGTGCCAACCATATTTTAACTGTCAAATTCGATTGTTTACAAACATTCCATCTTCAATTTGAATGGACTATACATATATCTAACGTTGCAAGGAGTGTACCATTCATAATTTTTTTCTTTTGTCATTTGAGATGTCGGCGAGTATAAACATCTGTTTTGACCCCGTTATTGAACCCTCGGGCTGTTTGCGTAGGTCGGGCCCTCGGGCACAAGACTATATTTTGTAATAAGAATATTGTGAAATTTTCTGTGCCAGGAAATGTAGTAAATACGTAAATTTTTAACTCATTCTGATTTATGAAAAATTTAGGAGTTGTAGAAACAGATAAATAGTGAGCTTACAACAAACATTCGTCAAAATCGTTTGATGCGGCATGCTTCGTTACTGCTTACCTTACTTTATTGCTACAGTGGGAGATGGTATGGTATGGTTATATTGATAGGACTTACCTGTCATTAGATTATTACATATTTGTAATGAAATAAATTCATACACTTGTTCAAAATGGTTTCAGAATCTAAGAAGGCGATATACAAAAAAGTTAAAGGTTCATTTTTCTTGTAATCTTATAAGTTTTTTTGCAATATTTTTCTTATGCAAATAGTTTATAAATCTTCCCAAGTACTTTTTAATACTTACGACGTCTAGCAAATTTCTAACAAATTGTATTTAGGACGCATTCATATAAAGCTCTCATCAAACATATAATTCACTCGCAGTGTGGGCCAGGCGGTTGCCTTATGGAACTGTGCATCCAGCTGGCCATCATCATGGTCGGCAAACAGGCTGTTAATACCGTCATTGAGATGCTGTTGCCTTATCTCTTCAGGTGGCTCAACATCTTACGCACACTTGGACGGGGCAATGGGTAAATCATATAACAATATTAATACATTTAGAACTTTTAATATAGCTTTGATTATTTTCCATTGTATTATTTTGTTTAGAAGCTACTAAAAAATTAGTTAATATGTAAAAATAAACATAAGTGTACTGAGATATTTACATATAACTACTTTTTTTATTATAAATATTATAAATTATAAATTAATGGTAATTATAATTTAGCAATATAAGCTTTTGAATAGTGATCAAGACAGTCAAACATTCTAGTTCCGCATAAATCACAAAAATAGTTTTAATACTTCGTTATTTTCGATTTAAATTTAATTATTAAATCAGAAATTTTGATAGCATTAAATTATAGTTACATGAATTGCCCTTGTTAGAGTCATACATAAAACTTGTTAACTGCACCCTAAGTTAAATTGGTCAGCGTAACATTGTAGTGACCATGCATTTCTCTTGTTAGAGGAGTAGATGTCCCAAAAATCTGAAACATAAAACTTGTTAATGGTTCTTTAACCGTTTTAGTGCCACGGTTTTTTACTCATATATACTTAAAAATGCCAAAGAAATCTTTTGTTTTTGATGTCATTTACCCTTGTCTCGAAAAAAACTATCTTTTCCAAAAATTATCCAATTTTAATAATTTTTTTAGTGTTTTCTTAATAAAAACTTGTACAAGGATAATAAAATACAAAGAAAATTATGGAAATATATATTGTGAACAAAAATTATAACAAAAACTGATATCAAGGTCACATCATCATTTTCGCAGTCCGGTACATCCTCCGGTACTATCAGCAAAATAATTGTTATCGTCACTATTATCACTATCACTCAAAATTTGCATTACGCCAAATTGTGAGCGCACCACAATGTCACTCTCACTATCACTTTCTTCACAACTTGAAAAATGATCATTTTCACTCAAATTATTTTCGTATTCCGACATTATGGGTTAAAAATTTTCTTTCCCTGGATCCTTTTTATATTGTAATTACTAATAATATTATAATTTGAACTTTATGTAACACGTAGAAAGATAAAAAATTAACGATGCGTGGGAGCGACCTCCCTTACCACGCGCTAAAGAGCAACTGATTTTGCGAGCGCCATCGCGCTCGTGGCAAATTTAGTTAGTACGCGGACAAGCGCGGTGGCACTCATCGGCACTCAAACGGTTAAGTTAAATTAATGAGCATAAAATTGTAGTGACCATATATTTCTCTTGGTAGAGCAGTAGGCATCTTAAAAGATCTGAAACATAAAACTTGTTAATGGTACCCTAAGTTTAATTGATCAGTATAAAATTGCAGGTCTCTGTTGTTAGAACAACAGGCATTTTAAAAGATGACTTGAAAATAAAACTTGTTAACTGTGTCCTAAGTTAAATTAATCAGTTTAATCGTAAATATCTGAAAAATAAAACTTGTTAAGTGTATCCTGAGTTAATTTGATCAGCATAATATTGTAAGTACAATAGGTTTCTTTTTATAGAACAGTAGTCATCTTAAAAGATGTCATTTGGTTTAGTATCACGAACAAGGCTATGTAAATAAATAAAATGGTTCATACATTCCTGTTCAGCTGTCATAAGTCAGTAATATTAAGACTTCAGTATTTAGTTTGAACATTAAACGAGTTATATGTTATTCAGTAAGGAACTTTGAGTATTGTAAATTAGAAATCCTAGAGTGAAATATTGTCACTTTACTTGAAATTCAAATAAATTATATGTTACAATACAATATTATGCTTCAATAGAATAATTTGGAGTACTAAATTACCAAATTACTCTATTTAAATACTTGATAGGTTTAAATATACTGGTATTCACAAAACAGGATATCAAATCTCAGCAGACATTAGATACATGAAAAAGTAATTATTACTAAAACATATAATTATTTAGTACAGTGTACTAAAATAAGATTATTAATGAAAATTAAACAACAGGGTGAAGAGTTCACTGCAATGGGTGAAGGACTTCAAGCTAGTTGATTTTGGACACATGGGATTGTTTCCTGAGTACTTGGAGATGGGTAAGTGAATGAGTCTGTAAATATAGATATATATCTTACATATAATAAAATATACAGATAACAGATACAAAAACATATTCATAACAGATACAAAATTTAGATAATTTGTGCACTGTTACAACAAACAGGGACGTAATGCGTGATTTTGCTGTGATTAATGCTTTATGAGTAACAATTCAATAAAATAACATAATGTTATGGCAACATTATATAAAATATATACAAGCTTGCGATTTGTGACAACACATTTTAATAAATATTTGCAGCGGTAGACTTACGGATTTGTTAAATAAAAACCTTAAATCTAAACAAATTTTACTTCTTAATTATATTGAACAAATATTTAGCTTCAAAATGATACTGAATTTTTTGTTTTTTCTTCCTTTACAGTTCTTCAATATGGCTTTGTGACAATATTTGTGGCCGCCTTCCCTCTTGCACCGCTTTTTGCACTGCTGAACAATGTCCTAGAGATGCGGTTAGATGCAATAAAGATGCTGCAGAGTTATAGGCGGCCGGTACCCCAACGCGTACGTGACATCGGCGTCTGGTACAGGATCCTCGATTCGATTGGCAAGCTGAGTGTCATTACTAATGTGAGTAAAGCTCTGGAAATAGTAATATATTCCTGTAAGAGCAAATATTATCCGTATCGGGCCGAACTTGCAGTTATTGACTTAACAGTTTTTGGAAGAAATGTTCGAGTAGGTTATTTGGTTTTGTCTGAATTTAAAATACATGTTTTTAGAATTTCTTCTGTCTGATTGTTTATTTGGTCATGCAAAGCTATTGAAGTGATTTTGATTTTGTTTTCGCGTTTTAAATGCGTAAGATCGGAGTAAAAATTTGCTGTGACAGATGAAGTGGAATTTGAAAATTAAATTGCTTTTTATCTAAAAAAAGATCTAATAATATCGAGACTATGAACATAGTCTGTGTGTCAATGTCATTTTATTCAAAACCGACATGGACAAAGTTGTGAGGAAAAATTTTATGTGTTATTTTCATTAATTTTCTGACTGCAGGGATGTGAGACAACGTATTGATTGCTACACCGACTTATTCAATGATAGTCAATCATAATGACAAATAATAGTTGGTTACAATCAGGGTTTGAAGTGATAATTATCGTGATAAATATAATCGAAAATATTTATTTGCCCCACTTCAATTTTTTAACGTTTATGGCTGTAGTTTCCCATGTCGTGTTTCGTATCTGTCGAACTGTCGGTCATTCTTTATTTTTATTGGTAAGTCTTTATTTTTCTTGGTTATTTATGCCGTGTTGGGTATTGTTATAAATTGTCAGTCATTCTTCATTTCAATCTGGAGACAGATTTTAGTTTTATTTTGAATCCAGAATCTTCAGATTCAGACAATCCTCATACAGTACATGCGGTTGAGGAGGATGAGGATGATATTCCACTCAAACCAACAATACATAACTTGTTTTTTTTAAATAATAATATATAATAATAACAATATAATTTCTTTTTTGCCTATTTCTGTTTGAAAGTTTTATAAGTTTTTAATTGTGAATCATGGCCACAATAAATAAATGTGTATAGTTGATTGGTTGGTTGGTTGTTAAATGTGTATAATTTAACTAAACTATTTCCTTCTAATGCAAAAGTTGATAGATAATACCAGTTAAATAATAATCGACTAATACATATTTGTTTGATAATTATCATTATTGTAATAATTATCACGAGGCATATTTATCTTGATAATTTCGAATTCTGGTTACAATACCATCATCAACCATCAGGCCGACTAAAAAGATCATTCACAGTGACTATAGGAGTTGTCCGTATCTAACTTTATGTAGCAAAAAGGTTAAATGTCTTACATTAACTTGTAATTATAAAAACTTGTACATATATCGGAATAAAGAAATGAAAATACTTTGAACGGCTGTACAGAAAAGTAGACTCAACAGTAATTATTTTCATACATACTAAATATTTATGCAATTGTCAAAACAGAAAATGGCAGAAGTAGTTTGGCAAAGGTATATTTATCTCAGTTTTGTGGAAATTATTGGTATTATTCAAGAGTGTAATAGACAACAAAGGTTTCAATGGTATCATTGATAGACCTTAATAGAGTTTAATAGACAACAAAGATCTCAATGGTATCATTGATAGACTATTGACATTTTCATAATATGATTGAGTATTTGACATACCTAATAAAGAAAATATTTTAATAGAGTTTAATTACATTAAATGAAATAAATATATTTTAATTTAACGAATAAAATATCGTTTCTTACATATGGTTCACATTATTGCTATAGAATAAGCACCAATCAGAGCATGTAGCGTCACTTTAACCCAACCAATAAATCTTTTCTTGAGTTGTCAAGTCGATTTGATTATTGTGTATATTTATTGACAAGAATGCCGGGAGACGTTTTTGGAAGAAATGGAAGTTGATTTCAATTTCAGCCAGAAATGGATTATTTTATGGTAAATAACTTCTTTGGAAATAAACTTTGGAAACAATTTTTGCCCAGCAGAATTTGGTAATCTAAAGATTTCACTATAAGTATGTCATATAGAAATAATTATTTGGTCTCATTACGCTAATCTTAAATATTTATTACGAATCTCCGAATTTAGTGCCGTATTGTTAAATTATCTACCGACATCCTTTATAAACTAGCCATCAAAAAATCGGCCTAGCTGTATTTTACCTTTAATTTGACCGTATTGTTTTAAATGTATTTATGTTATGAATCAATTCAAAAAAATAATTAATTCTTTGAAATCAATAGACAATTGAAAGGAAGAAACAAGTAAAAATGTAAATTTTGCTAATCAATTCTGAAATATTGATTTTGTGGCTTTTGAGGATTAACCTAAGTGTTTGTGACATGATTTTTATTAATTTACTGAGGTGTGCTTTTTCCTCTTACTCTTATTGCTGCCGGCATTAAATTTTTAATGATCTGATTAATCATACTTTATGGAATCCTTCCTGATGGCTCTTCAAGGTTTGTCAGTGCAAGATTATAGAATCGGACTTTTTATTATATTTCACAAATGTGATCGGTGTTAAGATTAGGACCTTTGACTGCATTACTTGTATCCTAGCTTCTTCCAAGTATTGCGTCACAATTCTGGTCACACAAGATTGTGCATCATCATGCATTAGTTGGAAATGTTTGCTAATATAACCTTATTATAGCCATATGTACCTTATTATATTTGTTCTAAAATGGTTAAGTGACTGAAAGTCTTTAAACCATCCACCAGAAAGTTACGGAGTCTCCTGCGTAACTTATAATTTCCACTAAACATACTGCACACCAGGCTTTCATGTTAGTCGCTGAAGTCTATTTAAATCACGCATCGTCATTCGGCTCTCATCACAAAAGAGAACAGCTTCCCTTTGTAATACAGTCAAATTAACATGTTATTTATTAAACTTAGTTTAGCTTATCATAAGCTGCAGTCAATTTCAGCCCAGTAACAGGTTTTTGCAGTCTTAAATTCTATTCCTAAAGAGCCTTCTTTTGACTGTAATACACACAAAATGTTTACTTCAAATTTTTTTTAACAACACTAATTTTTGACTTGTATAGTAATAACACTGATTTTTCCATATACAATGGTCGGCATAGGAATTACTTTATGTCTGTCTATTCTTCCTCAATGCTTAACACAGCATACCATTACACACATACATTCTCAATTTTTTTTATTGAAATATTACAGATTTTCTGTTTCTTTTTTTGAGAGTTACAAAGTCAAACTCAAATCATTTTATATCTTGAAATAGTTTTCGAATAGTCGTTTAATTCAATTATGTAATTGTTACAATATATTCATTTGCAGGGCTTCATCATAGCTTTCACATCGGAGTTTATTCCGAGATTGGTTTATCGAATGTCGGAAACATCAGCAGATAATAGCCTAAATGGTTATCTCAACTACACACTGGCATATTTCAATGTATCGGACTTCGAAAAAGGTTCTGCACCACATAAAACAGACTATGAAAAAGATCTTTGCAGGTAACAATTTTAATTAAATTTTCGGCTAATTTGAAAACAGTATACACAGCAATCTATATATTTGAATCACGGAAGAATGTCATATTGTGTTCATTTTTTTATATTTCTTTTTTGTCTCGCTTGTCTTAATCCCATAATATAACGGGGGGAACAACGTTAAAATGTAAACTTTTTAATTTTTTAGTTATTATTCTTGTTAATATGTACACTTTTTAATTTTATGGTTCTTATTCTTGTTAATATGTACACTTTTTAATTATATGGTTCTTATTCTTGTTAATATGTACACTTTTTAATTTTATGGTTATTTTTCTCCATAATATGTGGGATGTTTATTCCTTTGGAAAAATTATAAGCTTCCAGCACTTAAAATGGATTTAGGCATTCCTCTGTGGTGCAGAAATTATGTTAACAAAATACAAACAATTAATATTTATGTCCCACATGAAATTTATAGAAAAATGTGTAAATACATCATTAGATTTATATACCTCTGTGCAACAACTATTATGTTTTTGTTGATTGAAATGAAACATATGTCATAATTTGGTAGTTTTATAAAACAGTCTAAATTTTTATTTTACTTTATTAAATTCACGTGCTTGTTGAGTGTAATGTCTGACGATAAATTTGTTGTGAAATTAGCGAAAAATAATTTTGATTGAAGACGTTTTTCGTGAATAATTTTTTTTAAGTCTATTTTCTTACAATAAATAATCGCAATTGACAATTTTTTTTAAGATATATCGTTTTTAATATATATTCTTTCACACCAATTCAAAAAGTTGTAACATTATTGCATAAACTGCATTTGTCCCTCCTATGCTTATATGAAATTATACTTGATTAATTGCATATAACTATACATTTGATCATATCTTAACCATTTTTTTATAATATTTGGTAAATTATGCTAAATTTTTTATCAGAAATTTTTATCAATTTAAATTTTTGTTGAAACCTTTTATAGCTTTAATGGCTATAAAATTCGCTTTAATATACCCATTAAAATAAAAATTATTTACTATTTGCCAGGGTTTTGATAGGTCTGGAGAATACTATTTGCCACTTTGTCATTCCTCTGTTATGGTAAAATATTTTGTTAAACGTTATAAGTATAGGGAAAGTAATTTGTTTTCATTACATACTTATTTTTAGTTATTTTTAATCATGATTATCAACATCCCACTGACATACACAATTTTATATATGACTCAATTTTTAGAAAAATTGTTTTTTGTATCTATGGTATATGTGACCATCGATTAGTGCTTAAGTAAATACTCTCTGAAAAATTATTTGTTAAAAATGTATAACAATACAGTTAAATCTAATAAATACTTAAACAATTACCAGATACCCCGACTACCGCGAACCTCCATGGAGCGAAAAGCCTTATAAGCACACATCAACCTATTGGCACGTGCTGGGTGCCCGACTAGCGTTTGTTGTTGTCTTTGAAGTAAGTTTTTCTTTTCTATATATTATTTTTAATATCAATTAATAATAATCGAAACTACCTGTAAGAACCGTAGGATCAGTCACAGTTTAAACAAACTGTCAACAAATCTCATTTTACAATTCATCAATAACGTCCAAATGTCAAATTCAATATTATAATAATCTCTATTTAGTTACACTTAGTTTATTTGTCACTGTTTATTGACTGTATGCTTTATTATATGGAAATATAGCGTTAGATGTCAACATTGTTAATTATCCGGTAGTATTTAATTACTGAAAGAGTCTTTTTAACAAATATATCGGTAAACTTTATAATGTCTGGATTATAATAGGAGTGCCCAATTTTTATTTATGTGAGATGGAAATTTTAATGCAGTCTTCGTCATTCCAAAAGTTAAAATGATTGATCGAGGCTCTAATGATGTATGAGTGTTAAGACGACGACAATAATACGAATGCTTCATCAGAGTCACCACTCTCATTTTGGGTTGATTAACTCATAATGTAACTCTATTAATATTAGATCTTATTAATATTATGAAGAATTTTCTAAACAACTAAAATAATATAACTACTATATTAGAGTTCATTAGAATGACAGAAACGTAAACAGCTGATAGCCGGGTAACCATATTGTTGTGGTTAATCTATGAAAAAATGTTTAACCAGTAAATAATCTAGAGATTAAACTTTCAACAAAGTTAAATCGTCATTGATCTTACAAGGTTATGACTAAGCCATCGGTGGTTTAAACTGTCATTGATCTTGCGAGCTTAAGGAAATTATCAATGTAAATGGTATTTTAAGTTTATTCTCTATTTACTTAGGATGAACATTGTTTAATAAATTACTTTTCTGGATTATTTTTTAGTAGAGAATGTCTAACTGGGTTATAATGGAAAGTTAATAATGGAAATGAAAGATTTTTAATTAATGCCAAATAAATGCTGTTTAAAAAATGGTGTTTTGAATTTCCTATAAAACACACTGCCAACTCAGATGACTCCATCTAAGTTACAACCATTGAGGTTTACGATAATAACACTTGTCATATCAATATTTTACTTTTTTCTCACTGAAAATGGACAAATAAGGTGTCCTTCAACTTCAATATATAATGTTCGAAAATGAAGTGTGTTTTGTGCTTATGTATGAATCCATTTCTAGAAGATGTCAGAATCGAGTATTTTCAACTGTATCTGCTAAAACAAAATTAAGAAGGAAATGGTTCAATGTTCATTGCAGCTTGGTTCTATTATACATTTTTCCAGAAACCATCATTTAGTGTTGATTTTTACAACACTTCAAGGTAAGTAAAAAAACAATTAGGTAAGAGCGAGCGTGAAAGGGAATTTTCTCTTTTTCCTTTTTTGTTTATTGATTGTAAACTTAGAACAATTCATCAAATATTCAGTATAAAAAGAGTTAAAAAACATTAAAAGTTAATAAATAAGACTATAATAGACATTTAGAATTTGACATTGGCAATTATTATATTTACAACTGATAAGTTGTAAAAGCACCCTTTAAATTTATATCTTGACTAAATTAATTTTCAGCAGTTTTTATAACTGTTAAATACATTGTTTTTCACAAAATTCACGGACGGAAATAATTAATGTCACAAATTTATATCAGTTTTTAAATGTAAGTATTTGGCATTTGCAGAATGTGGTGGCCTTGGTAATGATTATAGTGCGGTGGCTGATCCCTGACATGTCGTCCGAGCTCCGTGATCGCATTCGCCGTGAGGCATACGTCATCAACGAAATCATCATTAGCCGTGAGGCACGTGAGGTGGCCAACGCTACGCAGAACCGTAATACAACGGACTCTCAAGGTCTCACTACATAGCTTCTACCGCACGCACTAACCGCATTCTAGTTGGTACGCTATTAATACGCATCTTGATAACAATATTCACTGCTTATTAATCCGATTATGCGTCCATATAAGAGTCCAATTGAAGTTTATTTATAAGTAAGAATTACCACGCGTTTTGTTGATCATAAGTTCATTGTGTCACAAAAATAAAATACAATCATTATTTGAATGTCACCACTATTTTTATTAAAAATTTTGGAAGTCAGTTTTACGAACTATAAACAAATTCGTGCAAAAATTGTTCAAAAGTTATTATGACTTCACAGTTTTGGGATTTCAAATATAGATAAATTTTGTAAGGCCTTGCTTAAAAAATTCTCTGCGAATGGATCGTGAAATAAATATTTTGAACGTAATGTGTTTATCTTTTGATTTTAATTTAACTGTAACCAAAAATATATAAAATTTGTGTTAAGACCGAAATCATGTAGCCCACACACAACATGAAATACAGTTTACTAAACAAACATCAGTGTTGGTAAATATGCAGACAGCCAAGGTGTCTGTCCAAGATTAGATGGAACAACATTACGGAGCGAGACATTGAAATTATAAATTATCATAATTCACGAACCCTTTTATCTTCTAGGATAACCCTGGCAACGATCTCTTAAGAAGGCTAAGGTCCATAAAGAGTTATCGAGTTATGACGATAAAACACACATCAACTAACGAGAGCTTTAATAATGACATGTTCATGTTTAACTGAACTTGTGACAAATCTGCCTTGAAGATTGCTATTCAAAATGATTAGATTATTAAAAACATTTTTGTGAATAAGCATAGTGATAACTATAGAGTCTTTTTTTGTGGGCGGACAATTTTTGTTTATTCTCTGTTTTAATTAAACATTGTACTTAAATATTTCACTCTTATATGGATGCATAATTATATGATTTAAGATTTCAACTTAGAAAGTGTGGTAAGGTTATAATGAGTATAAATCTGTGTTGGTGCGCATTTGCTTGTCTGCTCTCTGCAGTCCTTTGCTTCCACGCGCTATCAAATTGAACATGGAAATATTTTAAATAAATTCTTAATATTGCTTTGAAAAAGTTTCATTTTTATAAAGTTGGTATCCATTCTGCTCGTTTGGAAGTTTTTGTTGTCTATGTATATTTATGTAGAGAAATAAATTATTTAATTTCACAATTTAACAAATTAGGCAATGCCAAAAATGGGCTTCTTTTCATTTTGTCATGTTTATATGTATATCTCGGTAATATTGCATTTGGTTTAATAGTCAGTGTGATAAAAGTTTTCATTTGTCTACGAAAATATATTAAACAAGGTATATATAAATAAATATATAATACTAAGTATCGTGAAGAGTTTAAACCTTTGTGTAAATTTCACTTATATTAGGTTAACTTTGCTTCCACCGTTTTCCTATAGATGGCATTAGCGGTAATTGGTGGTCGAAATAAATAAATCGTAGATTGTTATACAATAATAAACTTGGGCATCTGTCAACATAACCTCATTGATATATTAATTGATTTGTGTCTGCATCATAAAGTGTTTCTCGATTTAAAATGTGAGTGTGCAAGCCAAATTCTCATCACTTGTGGGATGTTTTAATTTTTTGAGGATTTTGTGAGGCCGCTATTAGTTAAAAAAATTTTTATGTGTAGTTTCAACGCTTCAAGAATAGTGATTTTGGAGTCGAAAACCGTATAGCAGTGGGGGAGAGAAGGTTTTCGAAGATGCAGAATTGGAGGTATTATTTGATGAAGATTCGTGTAAAAATCAAGAAGAATTGGCATGATCATTGGGAGTGACTCAACAAACTACCCCAAAACGCGTCAAAACCAGGGGAATAATTAAAATACAAAGAAACTGGATACAGTACGAGTTGAAGCCGAGATATGTTGAACGGCATTTGTTTGCTCGTGAACAGCTGCTTTAAAGGCAAAGACAGAAGGGATTTCTCCATCGGATTGTTATTGACGATGAAAAATGGATTCATTATGGTAACTCAAAGCGCAGAAAATCATGTGGAGTTCCCGACCATGCAATCGTGTTGACGGCCAAACCGGCTCCAATATTCACGGCTCCAAGATCATACTCTGTGTTTGGTGGGTCCAGCTCGGCATAGTGTATCATGAACTGTTAAAACTGACTGAAACAATCACAGGCGATTGGTATTGAATTCAATTAATGGGTTTGAGCAGAGCATTGAAAGACAAGCGGCTGCAATACGAAGGAATAAAGTACTCAACCCCATGTTGCATAAGTGGTCAAGACATACTGGGAAACCTTGAAATGGGAAGTCCTACCCCACCCGCTGTATTCTCCAAATGTTACTCCCTCTGACTATCACTTGATCGAAGGCACATGGCCTGGCTGACCAGCACTTCCAGTCTTATGAAGTTTCTTACATTGGATCGATTCATGGATCGTCTCAAAAGATGACCAGTTTTTTCGACGCGGGCTTCGTACATTTTGCTCAAAAGATGGGAGAAAGTAGTGGCCAGCAATAGACAATACTTTGAATAATAAATGTATACCTAGTTTTTTACAATAAAGACTCTGATTTCAGGAAAAAAATGGCGGAAGCAAAGTTTCCTCATACTTAATGAGTGTATTTTTGGCATGATTTTACTTATTATGTAAGTCATATAGGATCTTGTCTCGTTTCAGAATATTCCCTTTTATTTGACAACTCTCTGTTTATTCCAATAAAGCATGTGTGAGGAAGCAAAGTGTGATATTATCTATGCTTACTGCGCAACTGAATTCGCTTTTGTGTTCGTTTCAATTTGAAAATGTTTGGCTTATAAACGCTTCATAAATTTACCGTAATCGTAATAAAATTAATTGGTTTTATATTTTGTGCTTAATTACAATCATCATACTCATTGCAATTTTGCCTCATATTGTTTTGAAATTTTAACAATATTAAAATAGTAATTAACTATTAGAATTTATCAACATTGTCAAATTTCATTAGTAAACAAATGTTTTTAAAATATTTTCGTGGAAAAATCATTAATGTTTGTTATTAAAACCCTGTTTGCCGGGGTGTCCATTTTAATAAGGGGAGTTTGAATGACCAAAGTAAAGTTTCAAGTTTCTTAATCAGTTTAATATATTGTTAAACTTGCAGACAAACTTTGGAAATTTATAGGGTTTTACATTTCTTAATTGATTATGTAGATCAGACTGTTCTCTAGAATAAACTAAGACTAAAAAATCCTGTTTTATTAATTTATTGGTAATGGTTTGTTTAAACTAAAATCAATGTGTAGCAACGAAATATTGGGGAATAATGTTGTTAGCACTTGGGGATAGTAAAATCTTAAACTGTCATACTGAGTCATCATTTTGAAAGCAAAGTTTCACAAGATAATAGTTAACTGCTCTGCTTATTAGTAGAGTCAAGTAAGGATTAAACTTTGAAATGAAAAAGGAAAGCTGAAAATATGTTTTGAAGTTTAAAGTCAGGCTAAAAAGTTTCATAACATATTGTGTTCGTTAGTCAAAATGTCATAGGTCACAAAAATTGTTTTTTTTGCAATATTCTCTATATGTTTTCCTCCATTTTTGTTGTACATTTTTTTGTATGATTACCCATTTTTACAATATAGTGTGGAGAGGGTGAAATATGCATCCATTTATAAGACAACACTCTCTAAACTGTGTAGCCAGATGTATACTTTACAAAGTTAATAATATGATGAAAAATATTATTATTATTAAAATTACTTATTTATAAAAAAAATATAAAAAATATAAACACTTATCTATAATAAGAGACGAAGAATATGAAGCGAGATATTTGCAATAAAAAAATTCTGCGACCTGTGGTCTGTGACATTGGGACAATTACCACAATTTGTATGTAGCCTTAGCATTATTTACAGATAGCTATAACGTATTCGCAGACAGTCTTTGGTGGCCTTGATCCTATTGCTTCTAAAGCTTCATATCAGTCATAAAAATTCAACTCTAAATTTGCAATTTTTCTTAAATTGGATTTTTTTTGGATTTTTCTTATTAAAGCTTTGATTAAGGACACAACATAAAAATACGCTGTTAATTTTCAAAACATATAATATGCAATTGAATGGGTGTCGGCTCTATGTAACGAAGCTGTATAACATAATAACTTGTCTAATAATTATATATGTATGTATTTATATTGTTCCACAGATACTTTAAGCCTCAGGACCCCACGTTTGAGTACTTTTTTATTATTTAAGGGGCCCGATTTTGACCTCTAGTAGTAACATTGGCCTCGACCAGTTCCTAGTCCTATATAAGGTAGTTCTATTGTAAATTATGTGCACGTGTGTGTGGCTTAGTTTGTGACGTTTCTCAAACATCTTTCGTGTATGTGCAGCATATTTCCTCTAAATTTAAATGGGAATGTAAACATACATTTAATCATGAAGGTTTAATTTCGCACAAAGGGAAATGTTGAGAGTAAAGGAGGGCGGTACATTTGGCACTTGAATTTATAGGATTATGAAATTATAACGACTCATTCTTGATCTTTCATATAACTGTCATATATTTTGAAAAAGGGGAAGTTCAAGTATGTTGGCTCAAATTTATAACATAAAAAAATTAAAATGTATCACGGAAGCCATGTTTAAAGACATATTAACGTTTGACATAAAAATTGATAGGTAATCTAATTTTAAGACATTTTTCTGAAGATATTTTCACTGTTATATAAATGTGAATTAAAAACGAACTAATTTTTAATTGAGTAAATAAAAATGCCCTAAATATTTTTTTCATTCAGTTACTCTTAAACCATCATTTCATCTGCTAAGTTACAAATGTCAGTATGGTTAAAACATAGTGTTGCTAGTAGTAATAAATAAAAAGGGCTTTTGTTTTAAACATTTTAATTTTTAATTTTCTGATCATTTTTATTTAATTTTCTGAAAATTTTTATTTTTAATAATCCTGGCAACTAAATAATTGTGAAATCTCTATAAATAGTGATTTGTGATTTTTTTCCTATATTGGGAGAAGTTTCATATTCCTACAAAATCCAATACCAATTTCGTATGGTTTCAATTAAAAAAAAAATTTCATACAATTTTTTTCCTAGTCTTTTTTGTATCATTAAATCTTAATAAATAAATTCATGAATTTGAAAAAAATTTCTGGTAACATAATTTCTAACTGTGTTTGTAAATTGGCAAGTTATTTGGAGTGCCATTATTATTACAGATGAAATATTTTATGCTTGGTTATGATTGTGAAAGAAAAAGTACTGAAATTACAATAAACATTGTTTTAATTTAAAAACAAATGTAAGTTTAAGCATTTAAAAACAAATGAAGAAATATAATTGAACGATTCTTACACATTATTGTAAGAATCGTTTAATTTCCTATAGTTAGTAATATTATAATTATTTTTTCTATACACTGCAACACGTTCTCCACATCTAGACATTGATAAAATAGTATACATCATTTATTATATTAATCATCATACAATACAAAATTTAACTCGCATTGTCATTGGACTCTCCAATACAGAGTGACCCTAAATTTCACAGGAAGAATATGAGGAGCAGTGCCGGCGACGCTCGTCAGCTTTTAGAGCCACTTAGATAAATCGTTGGTTATGTAATAATTTTTCTTTTTTCTTTAAAGCTTCATGTAATATAGTCGCATTTCGAATTTTGTAGCTTCTCGTAGTGATGTTGATTCTCTTAAAAAATATATATTCTCTTCAGCATACAATATGGAATTTATTTATTGACGCTACAAAAAAGGACGGCGGTAAACATGTATAAATGTTGCTTCATTCAGTTCAGTTTTACCGGATTTTATTATAGTACCGTTTATTCGAAATAAAATTGTCTTGAACTTATTTTAGACAATTCAGTTCCTGTTTCCTTCTAATTTGTTCGTTTTAAACCCTCACATTTGATCCGTCTAATTCGTTTTTCATTTTGTAAATGTGCCATGGTGTTTTTTTTTATATCTATGCGTCATTTGCACCTTATATATGTCATAATCCACCATTCTACCAACCACGCTTTTTATAGTAATTGTATCGCAGTAAAAATAGAATAAAGTTTTTTAATAATTTTTTTTAAGTTTTGATATATTTAAAATTTATATGATTATTTTGTTGCTTTTTTTTAAACTATTAATTGTACTTCAGAAGTAATAAGTACTTGCTGACTTGTCTGGTAATTATGGTGAAGGGTTTTTACTGGCTATTAAGAGGTCTTTCACTATATTTTTGTCATTTGCATTTAATAATTGCATTAAATGCACATTTTGGTGGATATTACTTTCAAAGAATGGTTGTACTAAAGCATTAAAAGCAAAAAGTACCTCAATTGTCACTTAGAAAATATGACATATAGAAAAAATATTGTGAAAGAGTTGGGTTTTATGGAGGGGAAGTTCACGGGTGCAGATTCATTGTGACTAATTATCGCTATTATTAAGTAAATTGTGTACGGGGATGTCAACAAATTTGTACCTCGGGAGTGGCATTGCAGAGGAATCTCGGTAAGATTTTTAAATATATATTTCGAGATTTAAGCTATATTATGACTTCTGCGTATAGAAGAGAATTAATGGCGAAACCACTTTGCTCATCTTATTTAATAGTTCGTCCTCAGGTCGGAAGTAAATCTCGAGTTTATTAATTGCATTCGGCTTAACAGCTGGACTACGAATAATCAAAATTTCATCATCGATGATGGCGGCACATAGACTTACAAAATTTGTGAGGTGATTATGCCACTGGGAGACTTAATTGGGCTCTCACACCCAACTACTTCATAGGGTTTAAAAAAATCGTAATTTCAAGTTTTGGCTTCAAATTATTGATAAATTTCTCTTTCGCCACAAGTTATGTTCTCACGATGGGGTAAAGGGTATCCCTGGTGTTTGGCCTCACTGGTCGGTCTTCGTATCATGAATTGTTCCACTCAGATTTTGTCAATGCTCTTTTGTTTCATCAGCACAGTCTGCCACCGTGTCTGGTGTGGATGGTCACATTTTCTCTTCCCGTGAGGGTCCCAATTCAAAGTCTATTTGGAGATATGGACTAATTCCCTTTGAGCGTGTGACCAATCTAGTTCCATTTGTGGCACTTTAGTTAGTGCTCAGTAGGAACTTATTTGCTTCAGTCTATGAAGTCTTTGGAAGATATTTTCTCGGGTCAAGATATTCAGAAAATATATCCAAGACTTGGAATCGCCTTGTTAGGTCTTTCTTGGTCTACCATTCTTGCATCCATTTTTATAGTAAATTAGTATTTTAATGATAGTGTTTCAAAAACAGTATACCATTCAATTGAAAATAAATTATAAAATATGCCTAATACGTAGAAAGAATTTAGCTAGCTTATAGCTAGTGTAGTTTTGCATTAATAACTAGATGCAAAACAGTGCGTTAAATAATACATTTTTTCTGATTTTCTTGCAGCATAACCCAAAAAGTTTTAATTATTAAACATTTTTGGTATTATTTTTCGCTGTTTCTATGAAAATCCATGTTTTTAAATTTTTGTCCCCTACCTATGTTGATGATGGAAAAATGTAGGACTTTGTTCTGGGTTACAATTTGTGACACATGGCAGCAAGCCATGGAGCAATGCCCTGTAACGGCACCCTTCCATATAGGATTTTATTGTTGCCAATTTGTTCTATGTTAATACAAAAAAGAATTGTAAATATACTTCAAAATTTGTAGAATTAAGTCCTGTTAATAGATAATTAAATGGGGTCTTTAAATACCCAAGTATAAGGCTTCATTCTAGGATTGGTGTTATTGCGTAAGTTATCTCGTCTTTCTAGACTGTATATACAAGTTACTGTTTTTACACATCTAAGTTTACTTTTATATAAAATATGACCAATTACGAAATAATAATGGCGTCATTTAAAAAAAAATATGTTACCAACAGTTATTTAACATAATAAGTTGTATTCCACATTATTTCTTTTATTTTTAAATTTCATTTATAATATTTCTTTATATGCCACTTCCTATAAAAAGTACAATAGGATAAATTTAACAATACATCAAATTAAAAGAAGTAACAGCAATTACAATGGAAAGTAATTAACCCGGATGTTACCCTCACAGAATCTCATGAAACAGTGGGGAACTGGAATCAACTGTTATCGGCTACGCTGTCACAGAGTGATTTTGACCTGGCATGCCATGCGGGCGCAGCAGACGCCCGAGGGAACGATCCAGGCACAGAGCCAGTTCATGTCTGAGTGTCCAGTTTGCTCGGTTGCGCATTTATTTATAAATATACATCTACATACTACCATGTTAAGCCATTTGTAACCATAGATTACAAATTTAAAATGACAAACAAATGTGTTTTTGGTCATTTATTTTTTTTATACTCCATAGTAGATAGTTTGCCTTTAGTTATAACGTTATATGACATGCATATAATTTATATATGGATTATTATGTATATTTTAATTTGATAAGAGCAAGCTGTTACTACGGATTGCAGTACTGATATAACATGAGCGACATCCAAAAAATTGGCCAAATACAACTGTCACAAATTTTGTTTATAGAAAATTATGTATTTTATTTAGAATAGTTTTATAATTGAAAGGTTTTTAAACCAAAATATGAAAGTAATTTATCCGTTT
Source organism: Druceiella hillmani (assembly GCA_039881145.1). NCBI lineage: Eukaryota > Metazoa > Arthropoda > Insecta > Lepidoptera > Hepialidae > Druceiella > Druceiella hillmani. The sequence goes on from JAYKKI010000035.1 coordinate 21,613,403, forward strand.
TTTACTCTCTTTACTTTTGTATTTTAAATGTAATAATGTATAATTTAAAGTGTCTTTAAAATCCTTTTCTGTACAAGTGTCACATTAACTCATTTAGAGTTTACTAATTTTGTTTTCAAGTTGAACAGTTGTTTTCATTAAGCATACGACATAACATTCGCAAAACACGAGAGCGACATTACAGATTTTGCCGTGAGTATTGTTAGTAAAGTTATATTAGTACTGATTAATCTAAAAATTATATAACATGTCTATTTATTCACGTGAAACAAGAACTCGCTCGATTTAATCATTTCATAATAATATTACCCATTATCACTTCATATTAGTTTTAAAATATCAGATTCCATTTCATCCATCTTGTTTTAAAAGTTGTTTTCAAAAATGGAAAATACGTGACAGTGTATATTTAACATCGTTAAATTGAATACTAACTTCTAAATTGTATAGCACATCTCTATTCTTAGAGAAATGTGTTTATTGATAAATCTACGTCTTGTTATGAGGTGTTTTAGCAAGTGAGGTGTAGATTAATTTGGTGATAAATAGCTTTGGGTGGAGATTATATTTTTTTGTGGTTGTTTTTTATTTTTATAACAAAAAAAAATAAGTAAATATTAACAATATGCTATATTTTTTATATTTCCTTCTTCAATAACAGACATTTCAGTTAAAATTCAAGGAGTCAATAATGATGTGCGCAAGACAACACGTTTAGCGTGCATTATTTGTCTTGTTCTGAGATTGACTTAGGAAGCGTCTAAAGTTGAGGTCTACGTTTTTATTTTTGTTTTTGGACTGTATGTTGTATATGGGTGAAACTCAAAAAAATCACGTTTTTGTAGGCTAATAAACTGTTCTGTTTATTGTATATTTAAACATTGAATGACAAATGTCAAGCTCGTCTTGTGTTTATATTCATCTATTATATTTATTAAAATTACTCCCGTTAATATTGTAGTGTGTAAGTAATTATATATGAAAGTGTTCAACATGCCACTAGGTACTTAATGTTGCAGTGGCCATTGTTCTGGTGCTACGCCCCCTCTTTTTACCTTGAAGCCGTAATCTCATTTATGTAGTAGCGTTGTTAGCATTGTTTTATATATTTTTTTTAATATAAATTAAGAGACTATTTGTACAATGTTTTATTGTTAAGATTTTACTAATATATTTAAAAATAAACGTAGCGTAATGGTATAGTGCTTCCCAAACTAATAGTTTGCCACAATTTGTATTTTTTCTATTAATTACTGTTCATTACTGTCTACATTTTTTGTCCAAGATGGTAATATACGTCTAGCAAATAATGGAGAGTGTAATTGTAACAAGCAATGTTTTGATAACATATCAAAATATTGTTCCTTTTTAAGTTGTATTATTAACGTGTTTACTGTACGCACTACACAACGGGTGGCATAATTTTTTTTTACATCGTGTTCCCGCTGTACTAGTGCAAGGATATTTGATTTTTGTAATTTTTACGTAAACTTTGGTTGGAAATTCAAAAAACAAAAAACACACCTTTTGCAGTGTATGAGGTGTGTATAAGAGTAAAATTTTAGAATGTTTTTTTGGAATAATTTGTAATATTAAATGAAAATTATACAGTCAAAACAGCAGTTCCGACTGAGAATTTAAATGGTTTTTTTCTATAAATTATTGTGTAATAATGTAGCAAAATTTGCCAAATAAAAGTCGAAGAAGATGGATACAATAAAGTAAAATTGCACTTGTACCCGTTAAACTTGTTTATATTTTTCTACTATTATATTGGGAAAGCCATTTTTATGGTATAAAAGAGTTGTTTCACTTAAAATTATTAACAAATTTGTGAATAATTTGTTAGACAATTATTATGTTTGAATTTTGTTATGGGCTTTATTAGAGACAGGGTCATATATATAATGTAATTGACACCATCGATAATTAACCCAATTAAAATGTAATTTACAAAGTGTTAACCTGTTCATTGTGCTGTTCAATATTACTGAAGCATGATCATTCACACACACACACATCGAAATAAAGGATGTGATAGGTATTAAAATTTTGTTTCATTGCACAGCATTTAGTGCCCAATTTAGCTTCCTGAGCATATATCAAAAAAGAATTGGTAATATGGTCAGATAGTCTGTGGAGTCGATTCGAATATTTTTAATTGCCCTGATAAATTTTCGCTTTTGGGGGTGCAAAATTTTAATAGGGACCCCGCATTAGAAACCCTTAAAATTATTATGTCTTTTGTTACTTTCATGAAGTGAATGAAAGTTTTAATTGTTTTCAAAACAATTAAGAAATAAAAGACAAAAAAAAAGTTACTGTATAATTGTTTACAAAATGTTTACTAACACTTAAAAGTAAATACACATTTTTGATATATGAATATATGTTTTATTATAATTTGGAATTCCGAGTGCAGTTGTTGGAAGATGATTGGAAAAACAAATATAATTTTATGTATGTAATGCAATTTATATATGTATGTAACGCAACTGTGTGCATACAATTGCAACTAGATTACTTTATTGTAATAAAAGAAACCACAAGGTGATGAACGAATAGTTAGTTACGAATAAAAACTTTTGTATCGGATTGAATAAATTTGTAAATGTATAACGCAGTTCCAATACGATTTTGCTTTATCATTGTATTCTCTCATATATATTTGGAAAAATCTCTAGATATATTGATAAGAATCATCCAATGGCCGTGTTTGATACAGTGCCGATACAGTACCTCAAAACAGAACTAATAATGGGTAAAGCAGATAATAAATTACATTGTACTTGTTTGCGCTCGTTACAGATACGTGTGCCAACTAATAGCATTGACCTTGTATACGAAATCAAACTGATTGTGGACGTAATTTAACATACTCGGAAGTAATATCGTCTAAATAATAATCGGATTAGACATAGACTCATGTGATGGATTTTCATATCAATTTTCTTTAAAAGGCGTAATAAATATTGTAATATGTGAAAAATAGTTTTTGAGGAAAATTAGGCTTAATCTGAATATTATTTATTTAAATATACTACTGTAGAGAGGCTTCGTAACACTTCAATTTCAGAAATGTTTATGGCATATGACTTTATTATATTTATATATCATTGTCAAATTAACTAATATTTTGAAGAGTAATTTTTACTCTTCTTATATAATATGAATATTCTTGAATTGAATATATTTGGCGTTAATTTTGTAGAAATTCATTCATTCACAATTAAATGAAACTACATGATGTAATATTACTTCTACTTTCTTTAAATTCTTTACCACGACCTAGGTTTCTTTGTATTACAACATCTTCAGGTGGGCTATTAGCAAAGATATTAGGAAAGATTAATCGATCTTTGCTAAGAGCCCACCTGAAGATGTTGTAATACAACGAAACCTAGGTCGTAGTAAAGAACTTAAAGAAAGTAGAAATAATACTACATCACGTAGTTTCATTTAATTGTGATGAATATTCTTGTTTAATAAAACATTTTCTTTGAGTGCGAAGCATAATGTTTGAATATTTTGAGACAAAATTACATTTATATTTTATGTACTGTTTCCTAAATGGATAATACACATATTCATCTCTCGTCTAAATTGATCAATTGTAAGACAAATATTCAAAAACTTAATTCACTGTTCGTTAATTCTTGCCATTACGATTTTCAAAATTAAATAAAAAATCAAATATTTAAAGTACTGAAACCAAATAGTCTTTCTGTATATGATGTAAACATAGCTGCAGATTATAGATTCGTATAAAGGCTTTATGTGAAATGCAATCGAATTATATTTATGTGCAATCGAATGATATTATATGCGAATAATGGAAATTATCATGTGGAGGTTAGGTTTAGTGTAAGCTTGTAAAGTATATTTATATAAGTTAATGCTTATTGTGTGACAAGAAAGCTTTTCATATAACTAATTATACGATGTTAAATACAATAATAAAAACGAAGTTTTATTATCTAATTCTTATTATGGGAGAGAGTGAAGGCAAGTTCTAGCCATCTTTTAATAACTTCTAGCTCTACTAGAATACATTTTATTTCAATGTAGATAGCCTATTTCTAAATGTGACTCGTTTAGAATATATGATGTATAGCTATAATATATGATGTTAGTCTAGCGTTCAAGTTCAATCTGTGTGAATATTAATATAATAATAAATTGACTTGGATGAATTCAATATTTTCTGAATTCGTACAGTTTTAAATTTAAAGAAATATATATTATTAGATTAAAACAATATTTTGTATAGTCTCATTTACATGTGTAACTAATTATATGTCGTAAAACTTTTTGAATATTTATTTCCAAAAAACGTATATCATATCTTTTTTATGTCATGTTTACCATTTAACCAAAAAACAAGGATTTTTTGAAGGAAGTAGTTTTCCAGTAGAATCTCAAAAAATTAGAAATCTTTTATTATTATTTATAGTTCTAAACACTTCCAATTATTAACAAAATATTCTGTTAAAAAATAAACCAATAATTTACAAATTTGCTCTTTAACGAATGTCGCTCCGAAAAAAGAAGGCTCATAGCTTACATGATATTTTAAAACCGATTCTTGTGACAAAATGAAACAAATGAATTCTTAAACCTATATAGATTAAACTATCATCGCTTTTTTGCCGAAACGGGGGCTTCTTAAAGGTAAATATTTTTTAAAAGAATTCTTAAAATTTTTGGAAAAATTAATATTTCAAAGAGAAAAATCATTGCACCCAACAATAACAACTACAACTGCAAAATTATTATTAAAAACATTTATTTGATGGGACAATTTCTGACCAAGTTACAGAATAGGTCCAGTTTGAAGTCATTTTGAAAAAAGAAATACTAGTGAAGAACATGTTTCCTAAAAGTAAACTTAAGATTGTGTACTTATATATATGCTGTTCTTTTCTACTTTAGTCAATGGAGTTGTTTATATTTTTAAGCCATAATCACTTTTACACCTAGAACAGCTCTAATACACATGGATTCAAGGGGCATTTCAATTTTCTATCCCTCGCCATGTCTCCCTTTTTCACTTCAAATTTAGAAGCCTACAACTGGCTTGCTTTTTAATTAACTTATATTTCACAATATTGTATGTAAAATATCAAAATTTATAAAGAGTCAACTGAAATTTCTTATCTTAACTGAAAATAATATAACACTGGTTTGCATCTCCCAGCTGGTGCAAATAGTGAGGGCTGTTCTAACTACCCTTTCTTGAAAGGCTCTAAGTTTGCCAATTCTTCGAATTTCAAAGGTAATTTTGTACAAATGTATTGTAATTGTAGTATGTGCATACTGCACTTAAAATAAACGAGATACTTTCCTTGAGTGGCTTTCTTAAAAACATTCTTTAATTTATACTGTATGGTATTTCACTTAAAGCTGGTTTTAAAATGTTTCAAGTACTCATGTATTATTGTATGTGACTGCGAGTCATTTAAAATCATTCTTAATTTCAGTAATATTCGGCCAACGTATAGAATAACCATTTTTAAAAACATAAACTGGTTGTTACAGCTGTGGCATTTAGAAAGATGTAATATTAATTGCAAATTCACTATTATCTGCAAAAATTGTTTAGTACCAATGGAACCATTTCCTAAAATGATTCATTACGTAGTAATTAAAAATTCATATTCCTGCAAACGTAATAAAAATTAAACATTGTCTACTCTTTTGTTTGCTTTATCTTTCTTTCACGCTTAAATTGCCCAACAGATTTCAATGAAATTCCGCATGTAAATAATGTTCAACCTAGATTAAGGCATAGACTATTTATAAATACGCTCTCATTTAAAGAAACAGTGCAGTGAAAACATATGTGCACTAAATACTAAATATGTCGCTTTAAATTTACTTTTCAAAAGTATTCGAACATGTTCTGTTTAACATGCCAAAATCGTGAGTTAAATATGGGGTATTTGACTGATGTCCATATTTTTTGTAAAAATGCTTTAAACCGTGGGATGAAAAACATAATGTATGTAATAAATAATTAATCGAAACTTCTAAATAGGAAAAAGTGTAAATTTTTTTATTAAATAGAAAAAGTTAAGAATTTAGTTTCCACACAAAAAGATGAGAAAATTATAATATGCAATATATAACTTAAACGCAATATTTAACGAGATACTGAAGATATTTAATAAACTCCCTTATTAATTAATGTTAAATACGGGCCAGTGATGTCGTAATCCAGTTGTGTTTTGTATGGGGCGTTGTCGTGTGAATCGTAGTTCATCAGTTTTTAAGTCATTATAACTTTGAGATGGAAAAGTCCTAGGTACGTTATATTTATTTTAACCATTTTGAATTTTATTACTTATTCTATTTTGGTATCAAAATATAGTCAAATTCCCTACTGCACACACTACATAACATATTTCAAAAATCTTGAAATCTTGAAGATAGTACTTATCTCGTGACAACATAACTGACTTGATAGAAATGCATACCTATACCCCTGCCATGGGTGATATCAAGGGTAAAGTTAGTGGAACTCGGGACTGTCAAGGTTTTCTGACATCTATAAGGCTGTTTATAAAAATTAGTGTTCACCAAGTGGTCAAAATTCGGCCATAAACATTATTGAAAATTTGACGAAAACTATGAAAAAACATGAATTTTCCAAAATTTTTTTATTGATGACATTAAAGCTCATCAAAAGCTACCAAAAAAAAAAAGAAAATCAGTTGACACAGGAGAAAATGGCACTTAACTATTTTGCCATTGCCTATTTATATAATATCAATATTGAATATATTTGGCGTTAATTTTGTAGAAATTCATTATACACAATTAAATGAAACTACGTGATGTAGTATTATTTCTACTTTCTTTAAGGTCTTTACCACGATCTTTGCTAATAGCCCACCTGAAGATGTTGTAATACAACGAAACCTAGGTCATGGTAAAGAACTTAAAGAAAGTAATACTACATCACGTAGTTTTATTTAATTGTGAATAATATAAATATTAAAAATTTGAGGAAAACGTATATAAATTAATAAAATTTTTTTAATGATAACACAAAGCTCGTCAATAGCTATCAACCAAAAAAGAAAAAAAAAATCGGTTGATAAATAGAGGAGAAAATGGTACTTAACTGTTTCGCCTACATCTATTTATATAATGATATTGAAAATGAAACTCATATATGTTCTTGGATTGCAGATATCTTAGAAGATACATTAAAAATAATTATAGCAATTAGTTTTTGTTGTTGTAATTGTGTACTTAGTACTATGCAAGGGCAGTACGAACAGTGCTGCAACACAGAATGCGCACTTCAGGAGGTGCAGAAGTGATCGGTGCCGGGAGTAATCAGTTATTATAAATAGGGGTGGCACCAGGTGTAAATTGGGCCAGTTACAATCTAAGTGTACTATAAAACTGGATGCCCAATGCAAATATTCAAAATAGTTACATTCAAAAATTCTCGGCAAGTTCTCATTCATAATCTTAGAATGTGTTTTATTTTAATTAATTTCAGTATTGAAGTCCATTCAGGCTTATGTAGATGGCACAAACAAAATAAAAAATTATCATTATGTTATTAAGTTTATTTATTTTTATACCATATGTAGTTTAAAATGAATTTCCGAACGGCAGGTCTACTATACAATCTATGATAATATTAACAAAATTTCGAAATAAAATGTGTTATTCAAAAACATGTTATAAATTAAATTTCAAATAAGATACACGCAAAAAATTAGAATAAATAAAAGTTATCTTCGCACACTAAATATCCTCCGATTTGATATCATACCTAAATATGAACTACATTGAAAAAAGGTGCCAATTTGTAAAGATCTTTACAAATAGCCCACCTGAAGATGTAATGCAACGAAACCTACGTCGTGGTAAAGAATTTAAATAAAGTGAAAATATTAATACGTCACGTAGTTTCATTTAAATTTCTACAAATGAACGCCAAATATATTCAATATTTAAAAAGTTTACCCTAAATTTGATTTTTTTTTATGATATTGTTGAAGTAAAATATATATTTTGTAGTGTTAATTTTACTTCTCTTCCTAAACAAGTTACTTAAACTTTTACTAAAGTGTTGGAAGGAATAGTATAAATCCTTGACAAGAGCAAGTAGAACTATAATTGTGAATATCTTAGAAGGAACAGATAGGGAGTAGGTAAAAGTCGACCGGCAGATGTTTGCTAGCTCTAACAGCAGGTTTGTTGATGATTGTTACTCATTTTTTTTGCTTTATACCATTTGTTAATAATAATTTTTTACAATAAAATTGTAATATTTTGTTTTTTTCAGTGAGTTTTACATGTATTAATTAAAGATATATGTTATATGGTGGCTATCATACTTGTAACGGTAGAAAACATTTCAAATTTTAACGGCAAATTCATATCAGTAGCCTCGAAAACTATTAAACTCGTATTTTTCTTCAAAAAATTGAGTTATAGTAATTATTTCATTTTAAAGTAAATTTTTAAAAAAATTTTATTTTTTTTTATTATGTATTTTTGATATAGTGGTAATTTTCAAAAATTAATCTTTTTATTTTTTACATTACACATTATGCCTAAAACATACATATTATCTGAGCAGGTAAAAGCTAGTAAAAGACATAAAAAGTTATTTAAAAAGAATGAACCAAATTCATAAAGGTAAATTTTATTAAAAGTAAGTACTTTGAAATTTTGCTTTGAAAAGGGGACCATATACTGTGTTGTTAGACATATCACTAAAAACAAGACGTGAATGAAATTTTAATCTTCCGTCACTTCCAGCAATGATTTACAACATTTTTTGACATTTTGAAATTATTGTAAGACAGTAAATAAAACTTGATAAAGACTAGAATATAAAGTGATCTGTAAATATTTTGAAGAATTCGCTTTTAATACTACCATACATTTATAAAATTGGTTCACTTTTTTTTAATAATCTGTATTGAAATATTAAAAATTCATAATTATTTTTTAATTTGGGAATGTTTGTATCTTGCCTGTTGAGTTTACATTTAACTTCATATTCTTTTCATTTCATATTATCGAACAAAATGCTAGTTGGTTGTTGTAAGTGTTAAATTACTAATGTTATAGAATATGAAGTACAACAGCAAGCGTACATTTAGAGACAAAATTTTCTCATAAATTGAATGTAACAACGATGCACAAGTGTAGCATAAAGCCAATACAGAAAAGAGATAAATTTTTTTTATTATTCCATCAATATTTTGTGACATTAATTAAAATGTAGTGATTTTTGTTTTTCACAATATTTTTCTTTGTTTATGTTAGGTACGATGTTATGTTATGTACTTACAACATTTTTTTAGATGTGAAGAAACTACTAAATATATAGACTGCCTAATAAAAAAAATTCACCCAATAGGTTGAAGTCGTATATGTAAAAAAAAAAAGGAAAAATATGATAATATCACTAAGAAATAGAACTATTTATATGGCATCTTTAATTAGGAATTGCCGTTATTGCTTTTTCGACATTGTTTCCTTCCTAAAGAGCCTTTAATTTCATCTAACTTACATCCAGATCGATTGTCGGTATTTCCAATTTCTTTTGTGTCATACAAATACACACTGCTTGCAGAATCATGTGCAGAATTCTAAATAACTCAAAATTGCAAAGTTGTGAATATAAAGGTGGGAATATAAATGCAGGATTTTCTTTAGAAGGATCACTATTATTAGGTGTTCAGTAATTGTCTTGCATTTTCTCTTGTAACTTTAAAAGACTCATAATGAATGCTGCAAGTTGACAAACTTTCGTATGTTTCCCTAGCTTCTCTAAGAAGAATAGATGTTATCATTCTGCAAACGGAACTGAGTAAAAAAGAATATAATGTTTCAAAAGAACCAGAAGAAGTTATACTTGCAGGAATGCATGCAAAGGAGTATAGGCCGCAAAGCTTAAGGGATAGACTCATAGACAATGTAAATAAAGTTTTAGGATTTATTTTTTCTTTCATCCCCACAGTTGGCATCTGAAATCAATGTAGCATTGGCATAACTCTAAGCTCTACATTATTAAATGTCCAGTCCATCTTTTTCTGTAGGACAATCTATATCACACGGCTTGCAGTCTGGTGTGATTGATGAACCTCTATATGTACTTCAATGAGAACATATATTTTTTTTTTATTTGATCAATGTGGGTGCTATTTTAAATACTATCAAATTTTAATCCGAAATATTTTTAGAAGTTTATACATTGAATATTAACACTGTCTTCTACAATTTATTGTTTCATGTGTTACCTTTAAGTGGAAACAAAATTTATAATGTGCACCTTTAATATATATGAAGGCGCTCTGTTTAGTCTACCTGTAGTTTCTCCCAGAGTTCCTTCAGCACAGAATCATATTTAATTATTAACTTTTTCTCTGTGACCTTTAGCGATCTTGAGCTGGCTGTCAGATAAAAGTGCCAAAATATACAGCATCATAGGTTTGCTTGCTTCCACTTGCTCATGGAAATACGTAATTTTTGAAAAATAAATTTTGAAAGTTCCATAACAAGCTAACCCAATCTACCTCAACCTAACAAAATTTAACCTAACCTAACCCAATTCAATGTGACGTCACCCAGCCTAATGTCATATTCCCAATCTAACTCAACCTAACCCAACTTAACCCAATCTAACTCAGCATAACCCAATCTAATGCAATCTTACCTAATCTGACACAACATAACCTTATCTAATCTAAAATAATCAAACTTAACTCAATAAATGTCAACTTAACACAATACAGCCTAAATTTAGTAAATTTTAACCTATCTTAACATGGCACGGTGTGGTGTAGTGTGGTGTTGCATAGCATATTATAACTGTTATCTTATATTAAACTAATGAAACAGAAAGACAAGAAGAATGACCTACAATTTTTGAGATACTCCTTGATGAGGATTCTGGGCAATAACATATTGGCATTGAACAATACATATTTGATAGTATATGTAGGTTTTTACCCTAACATTGCAAAATAGAGATTGAATAGCATTAACTAAAGTTGACAAGTATTAATATAGTATTGATAGATTAAGAATTGTTGGTTTTAAATGTTTTATGTAATATGACCTCGATATTGAATAAAATTAAACAAACAGCTTTAACAGATGGTTAAGTTAGTGATTAACATATTAAACGGCATTACTTGAGATTAAACAATTGCAAAATTATAGTTAACTAATTTTAGATGGAAAACAGCTCTATTCAAAATAAAAAGAGATAATTACATGGATTTATACTATGGCATTCTGACCTCTGACATTCCAATTTTTTCTTTCATAAGTTTTAACTTAGTTCTGGGCAGAGCCTTTGTGAACATATCAGTACACTTATTATTTGTACATATATGATTCATGTCAACTAAATTTTCATGAAATATTTCCGTTACATATTTGTACTTAATATCTCTATGTTACAAATATATGAATTCATTTAGATCACTTAGTAACTGTTTCAACCCTACCGCCTTTTTGGTGGCTAAGCAGGCTGCCAAAACTCAAGTCTTAGTAACTGTTTCAACCATACTGCTTTGGTGGTAGACAGACTTTCTTTTACGATGGCTGGACCAGGTGACAATAGCTCTGTTGTTGAGGAATATCTATCCAGCTATTGAGCGTCTGCTTTCAATGGAGTTTTCGTAGTCTCAGTCATTGTAGCCAATGAAATCGGTGGTATCTGCATCATGTAGATAGCACAATTCAAGTCTCTTGGTTTCCTTTAAATATTTAATATTTTCTTTACTGCATTCTAGTAATTTGTAGCAGTGTAAATGTCTGCATACTTGACTTAGATAATATGATGTTGTGTCTACTCATAGTTGCAGCATAGAAGTGGTCCTATTGCTTTTCTGTATTGATAATTTTTCTCTGGTGGACCATCACTTTTCTGCAATCTTGCATGAAGATCAGTTGGAATACTTTTCGGATTAGCGGCTCTCATATTCAATTTAATAAACACATGTTCGGCTTATTAGATCTAGCGAATGAAAATGTAGCTGCTACGTTTTTCTTTTAACATATTAACCAAGTTAGTAGCAGAATATATAAGGAGATTCCAGCATCTAGATATTTACTTTAATCCATATAGTTATTTATTCAATTTACATACTATATCTGATTTGTATTCTAGTCCCTCGGGCGGTACCAAGTATATACATTCTTTTAAGTCACCTTATAAGAAAGCTGTGGTTATGTCAAATTGCATTATTTCAAAAAATCATTCTATACATTTTATAAAATCAAACAATACCTCAAAATCATACCTCACTGTAAAGAAAAATGTTTCATCGTAGTCAGTACCTTCGGTTTGTGCACGTACACAGAGGCGGGATTTATAATGTGGACTGTTGGCTTGTCCTTGATGTTTAACATCGGTTTAACATTCTGAAGTTTCTGTACGAGTGTCCATATTTTATTTAAATGAGGGGAACTATTTCTATTTCTATTAAATTGTAGTTTAAAGGTACGAAGTTAAACAATCGTTCACCGTGATGTAGGTAGCTCCTTTCTCTAGTTTTTCGGAACGTCTTTGTTTGCTCTTAGTTTTAGTGTTATGTTAGAAGGTGTCAGAGTTTCTACATTTGCGTTTAGTGAATATGTTCTTTGACTGCATGAGAACTCTTGGAAAAGCAAAGTGTAGCTGATACACACTTAGACTGTCAGGTTTAATGGCACATAATTTCTCTTCACAGTGGATTCCAGGAAGACCGCACCTCTGCTTTTTATCACTTTTCCTGAATTGGGTATATTATGAATCAGTACCATTTTGTGTTTCCACAGTATTCTATAAAGCTTATTTTTTTTCTTAACAATCCCATTTTTTCACCTTTTCTGTTTGTAGATGAATCATTGATTCACATTCAAAAACTTCCAGATGACTGATATCTGGTTTTTTCTTGATCATACTTCTTCTAATGTTAATACAAATGTTGAGCTCTGTATTTTTTGGGAAATTGGCATCAAATAAAAAGTATTTTAACTTTTTAACTAGTGACATGCATTTCACCATTCATTCTATTCGGGTGTGAATAGGATTTTTTTTTGGTATGTGAACCTGACACCTTTTAGTGTTTCGGAAAAACTTTGTTTATGTAGTCAATTCGGTTGTCAAAGCTAGACATTTGGTATTACAATTTGACTGGTTCTGTATTAGATTCTTAAACTGTTTTATTTTTTTCAATGCATCGGACTTCTTGTGTTGAAAGTAAGTTAGAATAGTCATTTATAAATATTAAGAAACATTTCACTTTATCAAGCGATGTGGTTTCCATCGGACCACAAACATCCAAAGGCACTAGTGGTTCTTGACCTTGATCGGTTTCTTGACCTCGATCGGGATTTCTTGACCGATTCTTGACTTGATTTAAGAGTCAATCGCATCTGTTTACCTTCTAGACTTGTTATACTAGTTAATTTGGTATCTCTCTTGGATAATTGCATACCATCAGTGTTTTCTAGAAAATTCTGATGATCTGGATGTTGGTGGCACAGAAAAATGTCCATTTTACCAATGTGGGATATATATGCAAAATTCATAGATGATACATTTGTTGATTAAACTTAAAATAACTACGATTTCATTTTTTTTAATTTGTAATGAAATGACCTCTATTATTAAATTTCACCTGGCCACCGTATTTAATAATTTGGCTCACTGACAAAAGACTTATTGGAATATATGTCACAATATTACATTTTAAGTAGGATTTCATTATAATGATCCTTATAATTGTACACATGCTTTCCTTGCTGTGCCTTGTCATCTGCCACATTTATAGTCTTTATAGGTGACGCCACCCCTGCCGCTGAATTATGCTAGCTAGCTATTCATTTTTTCTTGTAAGAGGTATTTTTAAACATAAACGTGCATGGTAGTACCTAAGTCCTTATACCTTGCTTCAGTGTTGTTTGTGGAGTTTTAAATGCAGTAGTGTAACTTAGTAGCTTTCTTGATTAAAACGTTTCTGTTGTCTGCTCTGGTCTGCATTCTGCTTTTATGTGACCAAATATATTACAATTAAAGCAAATGAGAACTATTTTCATATCCCTTTCCTTTAAAATACCCATTGAAAGCACCTTTGTGTCGCCGTCGTTCGTTCTGACTTCTTGTAAAATCTTTGCCTTGACCGAATTAGCACTTATTTTCATACCAAAACATTCAACTGCTATGATCATTGATTTGTATGAATCGGGTAGACCAGGAGAACCATTGTTCCAAGCCACTCGTTGTCTTCTTTAAATTCGACTTATCGGAATTTATACACTGTGGTCATTATTCTGCCAACTTATTCTTTTATACAACTCTTACGACAACTCTTGCGACTTGTCATACATAGCAAATACACTCAGCGTGCCAGCCATAAATTGTCGAAAGCACATGCTAAGTTATTCCAAATTTCTTTTCCGGTTTGAGTTTCTTGTACAGAAACGTAGTTTGTTGAATTGATTAGTATAATAATTTTCGATTTGGCCTTCAAATATTCATTTGAATCTACAGCGCCGTTACTTCCAACACATTCCTATAATTCTTCATGTTGGAGGGATTCATGATTCAGGATTCATGGGAATCTCCACATAGAAATAATTTTCGTGGCCAGTTAACTTTTCAATTAAGGTGGAAGTATTATTAAAGTGATCTTAAATACCGTTTATGTTGGTAGTTCTATAAGTGCACTTTGTAGGTAGGTTATATTCTTGATAGTTCCGTAATTTTAATAATCACTAGTGAAAGACATGTAAGTGATTGTTGAAGTATTCTTTGATGAGAATCCCGGACAAAAAACTACTGCAACTCTTGATGTCCACGAGCAGTAAAAAGGAAGTACAAAGACCGAGTCATGGTTTTTATACCCTCTACCATAGACTATTAGGATTATACAGGAAGGAGCGATATAACTATAGTCTAATGCACAGCACAACACGGCATAGCATAACCTACCCTAACATAGTCTAATCTAACGTAACATAACTTAACCTAACACAACTTAACTTACCCTAACCCAACTTAACTTTTAATTCAACCCAATCTTATCTAACCTCAACACAAAAGAAATGGAATGAAAAATTTTCACAATACTTATCTGTCATTGAGATACAAAATGAAGGATTTGTATTTCGTTTCAAGTGTTTGCTTGGCTTACACTTGAGTCATGCTAGACGTTAATTTTTACTCCATTTAAAAAAGTTTTTTGAAGGGAAGGACAGATAGACCAATTTTCCCTGCACTGGCCCATTCCAAAGATTATTAGCGAGCAGAATAGAGATTTTTGAAACCCATTTTCATTAAACAACATGTCCGTTGAGAAGGTAAAATATAATAATAAATAATGTCTACCATCTCCATCTCCCCACTGCTGAATTAGATGGTTTAAGGCTTATTTTAGAAAGTTTTTTAAGACATCATCTAATCGCTGAGTTTTTTTTTCTTTACAATTACCGGCTTGCGCATTATCTTCACGTCATACTGTCGTTTCGTCACAGCTTGACTTTTCTGTTAGCATTTGATTTTCTTATTTTGGAGTTAAAACACTAGAAATATCTAATTAACACTGCGATTATATAATTTAAATGGTTATTGCTTAATAAAATTATGATTCCATTTTTTTAATTATATAATTTTGTAATATTGGTATACTTATGTTTCAATTCAAACTTTAGTCAGTTTTTTAAATTTACGACTTTCGTTAACTAGATATTTTGTTAAGAAGGTAGGTAGTTTAGTGTTTTATTCTTTGCCTTTTAAAGTTTCGTTTTTCATTATCTCGGTAATACTTCTCTTAACCGTGAAAAATAACGTAATTAATGCTATAGGCTACTGTCTGTTTCATATTTAGTCTAAATAATACAGATAAATTTTAGAATTTGACTGACATTTCTTTTTTATACTTAATCGCATCTTAAAGGTAGCAAAAAAATGTTTACTAATTCTGAAAAAAATGTTATCACCAATAGGGTATTTCACAATTTTCTTAAAAGTATTTAAAATTATTTGAAATGTGTCTGTTAAACCTACAGTTGTGATATTTTACTCGAGAAATATGTTTTAAGCTAAAAAACGACATTGCATTCATGTTAAATGGTGTGGCTTAGGTGTGTAAATAGCGTAAACACTACGTGGATAAGTACATCAAATTCTAAATTAATATCTAACTTAATCCAGATAATAATTGTCTGGATTTAAAAGTTAATTAGCTGTTACCGGCTAGAAGAGTGGACGATTAGACCAACCATTAATTATGTCACATGTATTTATAGCCTTTTGTAGCATTGTTTAATTGTCAATATAATTACAATGTCAACATATACATGAATCGAATGGCACTTACTGGCTTTCCTGATTTTTCATGCCGGGTAAGTTTCGTGAACTCCAAGAGGCTCCTTCAAGAAAAGAACCGGAAAACTCCGACACCCGATGAAAATACTAATAGCTCTTGCCAATGGATTCAAACACACTTTGACTTTCTATATATGTATTATTTAGTACGCGCAAGCCCCAAGTACTTATCTCGAATATAAAATTCAGCATAAATAACGGCCGATTCACAATGAATATATTTATGTATGCAAATTAAAACTCATGAGTTTTTAATGAACATACGTATATATTCAAATTTAAAACTCACGAGTCTTTGAATCAACAACATTTTACTGATTTCAACTTCTCAATTTTAGAATTTACAGTTATTATCCTGATATAACGACGTGCAAAAAACAATACCAGCAATAATTTACAATTATTTTCCTGCAGTATGCGAATACAGAAGAAAGAATATATATTTACAAACTCAAACTTGAAACTTCATTTAATGCGATTTTGTAAAATGAATAAATGTTTACTACATTTATTCATTTTACAAAAAATGGCAAAGCTAAATTTACTGTTGTTTAACAAAAAATATCGAATGACATCGAACTTTGTGGGCTAATTTAAAATAATAATTTCAGAATCAAAATAAAACTAAACGTGAATTGGTAATTAAATGAAACTACGTGATGCAGTATTATTTCTACTTTCTTTAAGTTCTTTACCACGACCTAGGCTTCGTTGTATTACAACATCTTCAGGTGGGCTATTAGTAAAGATGACTAAACGTGAAGTAGAAGTAACTTCACATTTTTAAACCTAAAAATTAAATATTTAATGACATTTCTTCTCAACAACAAACGTTATAAATGTCAAGAGTCACGTAAGTCAAGAATCGATGATATTAATTCTTGACGCTAATAAATTATATTTAAAAAAACTAATAATAAAATAATCATTCTCAAAAAATAAGCATGTGAATAGTTCAAATTATTATATTATCTAACGATAAAGCGTCATACCATAACATTTTGTCACATGATATGTAAATACGATGACCTCACGATGCTCCAAACAAACAATTAATTAAAAAGTTGAGATTCTATCTCTTTCACATACTTCGTCAATTTGCAGTGACCGATAAATATTTTTCATGGAATTCAATTTATTGGATCTCGCTCACACAATTCTTTGAACTTGGCCATATATTAGTATATTATAATTTGTGGGGTGCATTTTACCATAGATAATATACTAAACATTTCACATTATTTGTTCTGATTGGCGAACAATTTGTGTTTGTGCGTTTAACCACGAATTTCAAAACATAATATTGATTGAAATCAAATCAATAAATAAAAATATTTATTGCAGTTGAGTATAGCTAAACGTTATTCTTAACCTAAAAATAAAGACATACATTAATCAGATATTTTTATAACACATGTTGTAAACACCTTTTAATAATAATAATAATATTATTATTATTAATAGTGTCGGTGGTAGGGATATAATAGAGTAGGTATTCCTTTTTATAAATTTTTACTTTCACAACATTTAAAAATATATATAAATCAGTCTTTTTTTCGTTAGTTAATGATTGTCTATTCCATACCAATAATTAATTGGTGGTAATAAACTAATAATTCAATAAATTACGCAATTAAGATTCAATTGATTTTTATTGGTAATTTGCAATTAATTATACCCATTTTGCAATTAATTATACGCATTTTTAATTTATTTTTTCATATATTTATTGGACGAAATAAATAAAAGATAAATATAATTAATTGCAAAATAAAATTATTTTTAATAAATTATTATATTAATATTACTATTAAATAATCAACTTAATCTTTATTTGATAAAAATCGATATTTTTTTGTTCAATTGACTTCTATGTTCCAGTGACATAGCACACTATGATTCGAATTACTCCAAAAATTTTGAAATTAATTCACTTTTTTAATAAATGTAATAAATAAGTTATGAAATATTAAAATGTAAACAATTTTACTTCCATTTATATTATATCAAGAATAGTTCGGGAAAGATTATATCATATCATGTTTCCTAGACGTGGCGTCGTGGTAGTAAGTATAAGTGATAGGATAATAACTGAAATAAGTGCTCTAAATTAAAACAAACACATAATATCATATTTCTTTTAAATCAGTCTTCCTTACTCCTGATATATAGGTATTCCCCTGTGCTGCAAGCGCGCTCAACATAACAATAAACTGCACCCACAGCCGTAATCTTATGGGTTCTTGAAGAGGGGCCCTCATGCTACAAGTGCACAGTGTTACCAGCCATATTTTCCCTAAGTTTTCGCTAGTCTTTCGAAAGGACCTCCTGCTGTCAATAATCTGTAAATTATAGTTTAGAGCCTTGAGTAAGTGATAATTAAACCTTGAGTTTGTGCGGCATCAGGAGAATAAGTTAAATGCACCAGCAGAGCCAAGTAAGACTTTTTTTGACAAGTATATTTTAGGTACGTGGCGTTATCGTGGAAATAAACTCGGTTCTGTCGATTGTTAGCTAGTCAGTCGAAATATTTATAGCAAATATCTACATTCATTGTAAGGAGTTGCTCCTGGGGGAATCTAGGAGCAACTCACTATGTAAAACGCTCTTCATATTCCACCAACAGGCTAGCATTGCCCTTATGGTATTCATTTCAAGTTAGGGCATTAAAATTCCTATTTATTCCACATACGCCATTCGCACGTGTATAACTAACATCAGTTACTAACTGCTTCAGCTAATTGAAATTATAATATCAATAATTGTTGAGAACCATTAACTCAATAGTAGAAGGATCCGTATTAGATGCCGATTTATTTACATTTTATTTAAGGTATTCATTTGGAGGCTTAGTGCTAACTGCCATTAACCTAGCGTACTTTGGGCTTTTTGTAATTTGCAATTAAATATTATGCAACTTTCGACAACCTATCCAGAAAAACTCGTGACTATAAACTTATTAATTAAGCCAATATAAATATAAAACATTCCAATATAATAAAATAGTTAAAAATATAATAAATTACATTAACAAAACGCCGAAGTATTGCCAACTGCTAGTCAACTTCTGGTCAATAGAGCAGAAAAAAGTTAAGAGAAGGAAAGTATGACAGAAAGTCCTGTGGAACTAAATTCTCTCGCAACACCAATACATTAATTAATATACACACACACACATTCACACGCACACGCACACGCACACGTACACTCACACGCACACTCACACGCACACGCACACGCACACGCACATATATATATATATGCACGTAACTGTCGCGAATATAAAGTGTCATTCAAATATAAGAATGAACATATTATTCAGTATATAGGAGCATTAAGAATTAATATGGATTACCCATCTAATATAAAATTATTAATTTTAATATGAAGACGACATTTCTCTTCAACATTCAGGTTATTTTATACATCCTCATAACGAATGTTTTAATTTTCATTCAGTAACCGTTCAGTTCGCGCGCATGAAGTGTTTGCATTTTCCAGTCGGCAAAACTACACAGATATGACACATAAATAACTGCTAGAAAAAGTTTTCACGCGAAAACACGATGTCTGTGGGAGGGCGAGCGCGCGATTGGGCGGGCGGTCCGCCTCAGTACGCCGCCGGCCGCGCTAGCGATGTCACTTCCGTGACCGCCGCTCTATGTACACAGTGCGCGCTACAGGTAGCTAATCACACAAGTTTCACAGTTTATCGCAGGATCGTTGCAATAAAAAAAAATAAAGACATTATACAGTGTGTAAACGAATTATTTGTATTGAATTTTCACAAATGAGTATAAAATTATTTCACTTAGATTATACTTAATTCGAAAACATGAAGAGACCCAATCAACTTTAAAAGAGGTAAGTATATATTATAAAATGTATTTATATTTGAATATTATTAATAAATGCTTTAACATACGTCAAATTAAAAAGTATAATTACTTACGAAAAAAGCAAAACTTGATAAAAATATTGTGCACTTGGATAATTCATAAACTTGGCCGTAAAAAAATACTTAAAGAATCTGTCGCCAATGATACGAAGTGCCATTTCGACATAATATAATTTAGCTTCAATATAATTTTGCTTAAAATAGTTTAGTAAATTTAGTCTGTTATCCTTATTTTTAGTCTGTTATACTAAATATAGAGTCACAATGTAAATAACGCTTTATCATTGTGCGTGCATCAATTACTTTCAAGTGGCGCTAATGGGTTGAATAATCGCGTATGTTCAATGTCCTGAAAAGTAACCGATATAAAAAGGATAACGGTTAACCGAAAGCGGTTATAATTTATACCTCCATATGATTCCACCCTCTTTCTTCAGTTAGGTTTTCCAGTACTTTCTATCGATGTTTGTTCAGCACGTTCGATCAACAGTTAGTTTAGGTCTATTTGTTTTAGGAAAAGGTCGTGTTTTTGTATGCTTGTTAATATAACAAGTTAAGTATCTAATACGAGTGATATCATTTTAACGCATCGTACGAGTAAATACGGATGTAATTATATTATAGGTTTATAATCGATAATTATTATTTTGTTGAATTTCCGACCTTAAAATGAAAGCGCGCGAAGTTATCGAATAGTTTTTCTTATTACAATACTTCACAGTGAGTTTTATTAACAGTTGAATAGATTTGGAATTCTTAAAAATTCATTTATATACATAATATAAATATTAAAAAACGTATTCCTTAATGTACCGATGCATATCTATATTTCCTTAATTATAAGACAGAGTATTATTTTATTTAATACAAAATAAAAATAATTAATTATATTTTTAATAATATTTGAATTGATTAATATAACGGTGGGCAACTCGCTGGGAGCAAGCATTATTTGTCGCAATTAAAACTAGTTCTGCTTGTTTATAGAGATATGTATATTTTTTTAACCACTTACATATTTTAATAGATATGAACGATCCCTTTGTTCGTGTCACAATTGATTATTTGTTTATAATTTAATTAAATAAAAAGTCTTATTTTACTGTATCATCTATAAATATTCCCACTTTAACGATCATGTCGGTTTTGGGAGTTAACATGAAATTAATGACAGATACGACGGACATGAAATAATTTTGTATCAATTTCGTCAATATTATAACAATTTCGTCAATATTATAACAATTTCGTCAACATTATAACAATTTCGTCAATATTATAACAATTTCGTCATACCTGTCCGTTTATCCGCCTATCTTACTTAGCCTCACAGTTTTTATAGTTTTAAACCTATGAAATTCTGCAAGTGGGTCCTTTACGCGGGGATCCAAATTAATAAGTGCAGAATATAACTTTATTATATATTATTAATAAGGGATGATACATTTTTCCGTCCATCTCATTGAGCGAGGAGTCGTTACATTTTAAGATAAAATAGAGGTTTCACTTTACATTTTTTATTTTCGGGCCCAATTTGTAAAATATAATTTTTTTAAAATATCTCTTTTTTCTTTAATCGTTCAACCATTGTTTTTTAAAGTTTGAAAAAAAATTCTTAATACTTGCATATGATTGGATCTATTCAATTAAAATACACAACTAAAATTGAACAGACAACTACAGAATTACTTTAAGCATGTTCCGAGACACATTTGACCGTATTTTTATATATGCACGACTTCGTTACGGCCCAAAGTATACACAGAACATTAAAATAAATACAACTTTTATATAACTGAGTCTTTTTTTTGTTTTGATGTCTTTTTTTGTTTTGAGAATAAATTAAAAAATATATTAAACTGTGACAGAATAGTTAAAAAGATGCACAATATGTAATTTAACGTTCAAACCAATGGAATTTTTATTGGTTAATTAATAAAGAAAATACGAATTACATTATAATAATAATTGAATGAGCTAGAATAATATTAAAAAAAAAAACAAACAAGATACACTTTGGAAAAGAAAGAAACCTAAACGAAAGCCCATTGGAAATGGATTAACAAAATCCCGTATTTTTATTATTTGGTACATAAAATAACGAGAATCTTTTTCGGCCTGAGTTTTTTATCGATTTTCTTTATTTTCATATATTTTTTCTTTTTGGACTTCCGTAATAAAAGCAAACCCTTCCATTTCGTTATCTCCGTCACCCTGGCACAACCTCAAATTTTAAGACATATTTACATGAAATTTTGCAAGTGGAAAATCAGAAATACTTGAGAAAAATGTACAATTTTTTTTATTTGCACATCCCATCGCGTGGTTGGGTTTTTCAAAATCAAAATGTAGCATTTTTTCATCAAGCTTCAAAGTGACATGCATTGTGCTTCAAGATACAAAAAATTTTAGAATTTGAAATAGAAGTGATTTTTGAATTAGAAGTGATTTTTCAGTTGACCAGAATTTTCGAATTACAATATTTTGATTAACTTGCGTTGACCATTTCAAGAGCTACATACATACCACTACGTACCCCTACAATGAGCGTGTCCGATACGCACTTAGCCCGTTTTGTCTTTTACATTAAACTCGGTATTAATTAGGCTTTTTTGTTAAAACGAATTTATAGTTTATGCTTAAGCTGATTTGTCTTGATGAAAATTTGAACATGGCGCTGCTTTTCCGAGAAAAAAAGTTTCGTTTTACATAATGTGTAGTATTTTATGTGTAAATGCAGCTGTTTGGACTTTAATAATTTAATAAAATAAATATTAACACTGTAATTAATAGTGTATAATATATGTCGCTAATTGCCTTACACTTTAAACCTTTTTTTATGATCCTATAGTGAAACAGGGAAAACATAATTTCATCCTCATTGTTCAATTTAGTCTGTCCGTCTGCCGCAGCCTTTTAGTTTCTTTAATTTTAGATCTAAGTGTATGCATAAAAATTTAGAAAATAGACATTTCAAATATCAATGCCAGATTTTTCATAAAGGATGAAAAAAATCTAGGCGTTTGATTAGAAATTTCGTTAGAACGTTTTTATTGAAATTCAATTATTTTGGTTAACTCATATCATTTCAAACAACCACGAAACTCTATGTATGATATACACTTAGCCAAACTTAAGTTTTCCCTAGAAAATTCAAAACTTCCCCAACAATTAAATATAAATGAAATTAAAATATCGATAAGGCATACCAAAGAATGTTAATGATTTTGATGAATGAATAAATCTGTGTGTAATTTTTGGAAAATATAATACCGGGCCTAGTTTTGTTGAAAACGAACATTAGATGGCGGTAATTGTATATAAGTTCCGAACTATATTTCAAGGTAATTAACTGTTTTTTTAGAGAAGAACTTTGCAGCGGCGAGAAACAGACAGTTTCAGAAGGTTGGTCTAGGTTGGTACACCAGCTCGAGCATCCATGAATATTAATCTCTGCAAAGATGATCTCTAGGTTGCAGAGATCACCTTTGCAGATTTGATTATACGTGTGATTATTTTGTATATGAATATCTCAATAGTGTCGTTCACAAGAACTAACCTGCAATCACTATAGAACTAGAGATAAAATATCCAAAGAATCTCGATTTGGATATTTAAACGCCTATTGGAAAGTGTCCGTGTAATGTTAGAAGAGTGATTAGTTTTTCCAAATATGAAAATTGTCGTCGGACAACTAAAGTATTTTAACCTTTGTAAATCTCTCAAAACAAAATGAAGTTAAGACAGACTTCTGCGATATCAATTTTCCCCAAACCTATTCCGCGTTACTATTTACTTTAAATAAGACGCTCTTCTCTTAACCCCATTTATTTCATTATAACTTTACATTTATTTTCCACTTTAGTCAGTTTTCCGTGAATATTTGTTAGTTCTAATTCTTCCTCATATCGAGCACCATTGTCACCGCTGAATGAAACATCGTGAATACATCAACCCTCAACGTCATTAATCACTTATTTACATCAACTCCACCCGTTAGAGCGCTCACTATAATCGGAGGGCTTTTATTAGTTTGCAAAAGAAAATTTCGTAAGCATATATTAGTTCGCGTTAAAATAATTGCTTCGAATATGGCTTTGTTTCTATTTCAATAAAAAAAATAAACGTGTCTGTACGTATTCAACCGAAATACCACATTTTCTTATTTTGACTAGAATATACGTATATCAACGAATAAATTTTGCATGCGGTGTTGTAATAATCACAATTGTAAAAGCTTAGCTTCACAATTGTAAAAGCTCAGCTGACAGGTACCAGCCAGAAAGGCGAATTTCTTAGAACGCAGAATCCATTTTGACTTTATGCCATGGCCACAATGTTCAAATACAGTTAAGGGTTTTTTTTCATTTCTTAGGGCGTTTTTCTTTCTTTTGCAATAAATAATGGCGAAAAACAATCCAGGCAAAATAATGATGTTTTAAATTTGTTTTTAATAATGTGTCATTCGTGTACTTTTTTAAGATTATATAAATTTTGAGCTGCCCCATTTTAAAACTATTGCTTAGTTTAGTCTGTCCACAGGTTTGACCTAGATTTAAACTTAAGCTACTTTCGTGCCAAATTCTATTCCGATCGAAAGAAAAAAATATGGCTCCCAGCTTGCCTACAAATTTAGTAATATCCCATCTATAATGCTGAAATTCAAAAGTTGAGATCACCCTTAATACGCATAAACTTGTTAAGTCTTAGTTAGGTTTAGCGGCTAAAGCCGCGGCCTTATAATATTCTCCTCAGTTGTTTTTTAAGTCCTCTCTATTTTGGTATTTAATTTAGTAAACTTTCCTGAATGAGTTTTTCCAACATTTAAATACATTTGATCATCTCCTTTAGACACAGCTGGATGACGCGAAGTCCTAAATTATATTGGAATACTTTGAGTATTGGTCTTGCGAGATAAATGTGCTTAAATAACAATTCATAAAATGTTTTTGTTCATTTTTAAACCTAGAATGTTTTTTCTTAAACTTTAAATTGTCGATAATTAATGACGCAATAACAACAGTCATTTTACGACGTTGTTCCGCATTTAGACTACATCAATACCTTACGAATGTATGACTGTTTAACAGTTTCTCGTGGAGGATTCACAATTTCTGAAAAAGACCTATTCTTTCTATTTTATAATTATTTCTACGAACATCGATTTAGTACCGCTTGACAAAATTTCTTATTTGCAGACGGGTGTTTTAATAACAATAAATCCGAGTGAAAATTGAAGATATCCGCAAGGTTTTAAAAACACTTTCGGTTATGTATTGTAACATACATCTTTCCGAAGAAATACATGCTGATTATGTTAGAAAAAACCGTTAATAAAATTGTTTACTTAAAACACATTTTTAAAATGCGTCGAGCGTCTGCATATCGACTCATGAAATCTTGAGATATTTGATTTAGATATTAGATTGTGAAAATTTCAAAAAATGTGATAAATATTTTACAATTTATACAGAGTGTTTCCGAGATGAAATATTAGTGGTAGTGAGATGATTTCTACGGGTTCTTTAGTATAAAATAAAACTATGATTTTTAACTATGAATTTGATAACATTTTCTTCGTACTTCATACCGTTTTCGGTATATTCTATTTCAACGTTAACCTCGAGGTTTTCAATGCACATGAGGCAATGTACACCGAGCGGCATCATCAAAGTGGTATATCAAATCTTAAAACAGAAAGCGAAGAAATAAACCCCTTATTGGTATTTAAAAATTCAATACGAGCATTATTTCAGGGGAAATGTATCAATTATATTGGCAATTCAGATTTGTATCAATTATATTGGCAATTCAGCTTTGTATCAATTATATTGGCAATTCAGCTTTGTATCAATTATATTGGCAATTCAGCTTTGTACCAATTATATTGGCAATTCAGTTTTGTATCAATTATGAGAAAATATTTGAAATTAGTAATATTTTTTTTTAAAATACTAAAGGTTCAAATAAAAATATATAGAATTCTTTTCACTTCACATTTTTAAGAGGAATACGGAAAAACTATTTGCTGTACATATTAACCAACAATATGTTCGAGAGTCCTATCCTTATACAGTCTATAAGGATAAGAGATTCTTAAATACTTATACAATGTGTATAAGTATACTTATACAGTCTGTATAACTATATTATACAGTCTGTATAACTATATTATACAGTCTGTATAACTATATTATACAGTCTGTATAAGGATAAGAGATTCTTATATACTTATTCAGTTTGTATAAGTATACTTATACAATCTGTATAAGGATAACAGATTCTTATATACTTATTCAGTTTGTATAAGAATACTTATACAGTCTGTATAAGGAGCAAATAGTAATAAATGGTTAAGCTCATTTACAGTTAGTTAATTACGACTACTAGTTATTTATTTTGTAGTTTATCAACAGTTTAAGCTATGAAAAAATCCAAAATAACAATTCAAACGTACATTGGTATATAAATGATCAAACGTTTTTCAAAACGTTTGTTTGCACACCAAAAGGAAATGACAGGTTCAATGAGACTGACTAATTAAAATTTCATACTGATTGTTTAGTCGTGATGTATAAATAAATTTGGAATTTGTTGAGGTGCGCGTTAGTTTGATAGTTTGTTTTGCTTTTGGTGCGGCAGTTGGACACATTTGAGCTAGTTGTAGCCGTAAGTACAGTAGACGGTGTATGAAATAATTACTTCAGATCTCCTTGTCTCTCTACTTTGGAATTTGAATAAAAATGGTCAAGTGGGAGTGGGAACCAATATAAAGTATACCTATAGTAATTCTAAGAATTGTAAATAAACATTCTAATCAAACGCGAGTATCTTAAATATTTTTAAATTATTAAAGCTCATGGTTGAAAAATTACAAGTAACGACATATTGTTTCGAAGTTTAATGTTATATGTTCCTCGAAACCTATATAAAAAATACCTGCTTTGCAAAATTTCAAGCACACAGGTTCAAAATATAGAAAGAGTAAGACTGACCGACGGACAGATGGAAGTATATATATACGAACACGACGAAATTGTTAAGATTTCTCGTTTCATTACGAAACTCTAATCAAGGGCGATAAGTTGAAAATAATGTAAATATCCAAGGACGTGTGAAATGTTCTAATTAAAAAAACAATTTGGTTCACTTTGGCCCGACATTGATGCATGATTACCAATAAAAAAAGTAATGTTTTTATTCCTTTTGATCACTGCCAATTAAAAGTTGTCTGTTTACCCTTTTTGATCAACACCAATAAAAAGTTAGGTATATATCCTTTTTGATCACTACCATTAAAAAATTGTATGTTTATCCTTTTTGATCAACACCAATAAAAATTGTATATTTAATCTTTTTGATCAACACTAATAAAAAGTTGTGTATTTATCCTTTTCGATCAACACCAATAAAAAGTTAGGTATATATCCTTTTTGATCACTACCATTAAAAAATTGTATGTTTATCCTTTTTGATCAACACCAATAAAAATTGTATATTTAATCTTTTTGATCAACACTAATAAAAAGTTGTGTATTTATCCTTTTTGATCAACACTAATAAAAAGTTGTGTATTTATCCTTTTTGATCAACATCAATAAAAAGTTGTGTATTTATTCTTTTTGATCAACACCATTAAAAAGTTGTGTAAAAATGTTTAAATCAGTACACAGCATCATTTATATTTTGTCTTGCCTTTGTATTGTCTAAAATGATTACTACCTTAAAACGCTGCCTTAATAAGTGAGTACTGACAATTTATCCAGTGTAGTTGAATAAATTAAAAGAAAAATTTAAAAAGCGATTTCATCGACATGACACTTCTAAAGTGATGCGCGTGATAATTAGGTACACGTCGATAAAGCTATGATGTCTATGTTCAAATATGGCCTGAAATTACATTACCTACAATATTCTACGTATCGAATATCTCATAGTTCAATATCTATCCTATCCCTGACGAGTTGCTTATATTGCTTTATTCAAAGCCGTAGAAACAGTGAAACTGCAACAGGATGTACACGACGAAGTTATATGTATTCTACGGAACTTTATAAAGCGGCGATAAAATAAAAATAACGTAAATAAAGAAATATGAAAAGTTCTGATCGAAAATCAATTTGGCACACTTTAGGGAATTAAATTCTGACATCGACGCATGAACACCGATAAAAAGTTTTGTATTTACATCCTTTTTGTTAAATTACAATGTCGCCATAGAGCCGCCTAGTGATGTACGTGCGTAATCAATCACTATCTGGTTAATATAGTTAACATGACCGTCGCCGGCTACTTAACAGCGATTGCTGCACGAAAAACTAGCGCGTTACGTAATTTCGTACAGAAAATTTGTTTACTTGTGGATGTATGTACGATTAGACTCAATAACGATCGTTTTTTGTACACAGTCTGAGAGTGAATTAAAGAAAACGTGTGTGATGTGTACATCAAAAACGATTTAATGGTTTCTTAGATTTTTGTTTAAAAACAAATCAAACAACACCAAAAATTGTTTTACTTGTTCGTTTGTTTATTATTTAAGACTTATAGAATCGCTATTGAATTTAACATAAGCACTCATAATTTATATATGCCAATAGGCTGTTATCTATTGCTTCACTCGCTTATAATGCTAATATATACTACGAAAAGTTTGTTAGTACATCTGAATATCTGGATATTTTTTTATGAAATTAATTTTTTTTATGAAACTTGATATATTTAGTGTGGGCAACACTCTTTTTTTGTGGACGTTTCCCTCTTTTTAAACTCACCTGGTGCTATGAGGGTGGAATTTTTAAATGCATCCACAGTTTTAGAGAAAGCTATTCCCTATTAATGGGTCGATTGATTAAGTCAATCGACCCATTAAATAACCCAACCTACTTAACTAAAACTAGAAACTTTATTTTAAATTCGCAAGACTAACTTGACACCCAAAAATTTAAATACTAATTAAATTTTATTTTATTTTTTAATCGCTTAAGAGGGATAAAAAATTTAAAATATTCGTAGAGTAACCAAAATGTATAGGTAATTACTTAGATATAATATTATAATAATATAGTAATGGTGTTGATTCTATTTTTATATTTGGTAAATATTGATCTTACATTTTGAATTTAAAGTGAAAATTTTTATTGGAAATGAAAAAATAACTTTTTGCGTATTGGAAATAATTTTTGTCTTTCAACTATTCCAGTTTTGGTTAGTTGAATATAAATATGTTATTTAAATTAACCTAAACTGTTTTATTTCAATTCAATATGATATTTTACTTTATATTATTTAACGAACGAAATCTCCGGGGAGTTTAGCTGGGCAATTCTAGTTTTTTAAAAGTTAATATGGGTACCGCAGGCGTGGTTCTTAATTTGAATTAAAACAATTACTTATCGGTATTTCTTATTTATAAGTCTTTTTCTTTTCTACCGTTGAAATTTTTACCTCCCCTCCCCTCGCATACAATCTGCATAAATTTCGTGTAAGGGGACGCTTAGTCATAGCTTTTCCTGGAAATCGCTTATATTAATAGTCACTTTTAATGCTAAAATAGCATAATTCCTATTATCTAAAACATTGTGTTTCAATAACACTTTAGAACTCCAACATGTCAATACATGGCGCAATGAGTACATTAAATCTATTACATGCCATCGTTGCCATCGTCGAACTCCACGTGGGCGAAACAGTGGGCACAAACTATATATAAACTATATATATATATATATATATATATATATATATATATATATATATATATATATGCATACATACTTCTAATCAGTCTGCCTGCGTGAAGGGTATTAACAACTTTTTGTTGACGAGTCTAAAAATATACATTCGATACATAAAAGGATTATAGAACGTAGCTCGTCAATTCACGGATAACTCTTGGATGTTTGTCCAGGGGTTTTCATTGTTTTTATTTTAGTGACAATCGTTTATATAAACAGGCAGGATAATTAGTTTTTTCTGTCGTTTTAGAACAGGCAAAACTTTTGAATATGGTAATGTTTAATACAAACTAATCAATAAAATAAACATTATATAATTAATACGTTTTAATTTGTTTTGCCTTTGTTTTGTCTGATAGTATATTTCCTATAAACTGATATTATAAAAAAACATATACCAAACATGTATAATTTATATACACTCGCTGTGCCGCAGCTTTAGTCGCATAGACGAAAAAGACGCGGTGTAATTTAAAAATAATGTTTACATGGAGGTATTGCTTTTTAATATGGCTAAATAAGGATCGAGCAAGATATCGTGATTGGCATCTGATGATAAATTAATCTACTTAAAGCGCACGTATATTGCGCATGTATTACAATCAATCATAATTATTTGTAATGACTAAGTATGGTATAGTGTGTTGTATAAAATCATTTTAATAATTAATAAATAAAATACAGCCTTTAATTTTTCAAAAATCGAATCTTTTATTCACTCGTGACAACGTCTTTACGTTTAGTGACGTTTCTTATTTACTCTCAATAAAATATTGCGCCGATATCGACAAACAAGTAACACAAAGTTCTTATCTTTGTAATTTTTAAGCCGTCTCTATATTTCTTGCACGATTCCAATAGTTTGATATATACATACAAACACAATAATAATCAAGCTATTATGCCAAACGTGGTGATTTTTTAATTGCCAAAAAATCTATTTTCGGACAAATATATCCTATCTTCCTTATATAAAAATTATGTAGTTATGATTCTTAAATATACTAAGAAAAACATTATCGTAAGGTTATTAGGTACTATATACAAAATTTCCCATAAAAAACGAGTTATTGCAAATTATTAAAAAATTTTATTTAAAAATATTGGATATATTTGGCGTTAATTTTGTAGAAATTCATTATTCACAATTAAATGAAACTACGTGATGTAGTATTATTTCTACTTTCTTTAAGTTCTTTACCGCGACCTAGGTTTCGTTGTATTACAACATCTTCAGGTGGGCTATTAGCAAAGATTCAATGAAAGAAAGAAGAATAATCTTAGATTTACCAGTGGATAGAGTTACCAGAGCTGTCAGTGGTGCTAGCGCGACGCTGCTTCGTACAATGGCCCGATTGGTCCTGGCCAAATTATGAATATTTATGTTTGGACATGCATATTTCACTGTCAGTAAAAATGAAAACTAAAGATAACGATATAAATATTTAGGCTATTATTCAACACTAACTTCTGCCCGCGACTTCGTTCGTGTGGACTTCGAAGATATATAGTCTATGTACCAATCCAGCCTATAATTTGTCTCTGTTCCAATTTCAGTAGTATGACAACGTGATTGAGTTGTAAACATTTTGTATGCTATCCCACGATATGAGTTATCAATGCTGAAATCAAACCTGCAGAACTTCCCTTAAATACAATACTACGTAATCAAATATGGAAATAATCAACATCGTAAAAGATGGATGTTTTCTCTTAAGGAAATATTTAAGATTTCAGGAATACTGTATACCTAGCCAAGTTATAACCTATATACCTAATCAAGTTATAACCCGTTTGTATGCTAAATTTTGCGTAGTTGCGTTCAGAAATTACGAAATTATAGAGTAACAAACATACATCCATACATCTTTGAAACTTTCGTGGTATAATTTGAATTGGAATATTATTTAAATGAATACAGATTTATTTAACTAGTAAAAATGTCCGAATTATTTAGTAAATTTGTAGGATAAACTTGAAGCTGATTTTAATTTTATTAAAATATTATTATAATTAAATTAAAAGTGGAAAAAATGTCGTTAATTAAACAAACATTCTGAACGTGACACGAATTTTGTTAAGATAGTAAAA
Source organism: Druceiella hillmani (assembly GCA_039881145.1). Classification (NCBI taxonomy): domain Eukaryota; kingdom Metazoa; phylum Arthropoda; class Insecta; order Lepidoptera; family Hepialidae; genus Druceiella; species Druceiella hillmani. The sequence continues at coordinate 21,645,489 of JAYKKI010000035.1, forward strand.
TTATATCAAAATACGCTGCGCAAAATGTTTCTTGATTAAAAGTCAATATAATTTACATATTAATTTACTAACGTTTCCAGAAAGTACACAGGTTTGGTCGAGATACATTTGTAGCTTAATTCCAGTTTATGTTTCCAGCTTACATCTACATAAGATAATAGCTGCGGCTGTCGTAAGGCATTATAAAAATCACACATTTTAGCACTTTTGTTAGTCGCCCGACCGGCCCCTGTGCGTTTAAAACTGAATGTTTTAACAGATGTTATTATTAGTCGAAATTCAATCGTTATTCTTAAATTTTTAACTTTGAACGTTATTGAGGTTATTTTGTCAAAGAGTATACCTCTATAATTATGCATATCATTTTTTGATTTTTTTTCTATAACGTCAGCTGTACAGGTACGTCATAAGCGTGTATTGTTTACCTTAATTCTTTACAAACCTATGAAATTTAAAATTTAATGTTATTAACACAGATGTCTATTACACAAAATATAAAATAAACGCTTTTTTGCCTTGACATATACTCCACAGAGTATTGAAAAAGGAACATTTGAAATGACACAAAATTCACAGCTCGAAACTCATTCAATCTGACATTTTAAAAATTTTTAGCAACAATCTCTACTCTGTGCGACTGTTTGGCCACAGGCTATTATGTGTTTGACATTGGCAGTATGAACGTAAACAGTGAATCTCTTGATGTATTCGTAATTCACATGCCTGCAAATTTGACCTTTTTTTAGTCTCTAAGATTTGATGACTGATTTTGAGGTATTTTAGAGAGCTAATTACGAATATATGATCAGTTTTTCTCCAACACGTTCAGATTTTTCAGAAAAGAGACTATGAAAAATAGACAAAAAATACATCTTCATGTAGTAAAAATTGTATATTTAAATACATCTTCATGTAGTAAAAATTGTATATTTAAATACATATTCATGTAGTAAAAATTGTATATTTAAAAAGTATTTATTTCTATCCGTTAAATATAATTAAAATACGTAGGTATCTCTTAATATATTTACATAATAAATATCTCAGTTGTATCTTGCCCTTTTCTGCCCGAAGCTTCTATTCAGAGATTTTTTTTAAATAGTTGTTCGGAGTGTTTCGCTTCAGCAACTATCAGTATCCGCCAACATCTTCTTCTATTCCACTTTCTTTGATATATATGGTCTATTTCTTTCAAGTCTTGATGAAATCTTTCACCTTGCTCTTCACTAACAGCTCCTAGATTTTCCAGAGAGTAGTCAATGTGCGAATTCAAGAAGTAAAGCTCACTGAACATCCCATTTTACCAACATTTTCTATCATTTTAGTCACAATTTCTTTAGAATCAGGACTCTTGTTGTTCCCTGGAAAATTCTTAATAGAAGTCCATGCTTGTAACTCCGTTTCACTGAGATTTCTATCAAATTCTGGGCCTTTCATCAATTTTCTTATATCGGGACGGCCAAAAATACCTTCTTTCAATTTCGCATCTGATAACGATGCGATTTTTTTAGTTATTTAAAATCTTTTCCTTCTTTGTCCATAGCCTTAAGAAACTGTTTCATCATGCCCAGTTTTATATGCAAAGGAGGTAGTAACACTTTTTCTCGAGGAACCAAATTTCTCGAATTACATTTTTGACCTAGGTATTAGTTTAGTTCTAGAAGGCCATTCTTTTCAAGTCCAATGTTGTCCTCTATTTCAACTTCCATTGGCAGAGGAAGCATGGGTACTTGGTATAACCAACCTAACCTTGTTGTCCAAGTAGCATACTTATAAATTTCAAATCTCCACACATGACCCTTCTTCCATGCTGTTCGTAGTTTATTTTTGTCAAAACATTCTGCAAATTTTCGTAGCATTCTTTTAAATGTACAGAATGTGCTACATGCAATGAAGCATACTGGTTACTATTATGGAGAAGAACTGCTTTCAAACTTCTTTTTGAAGAATCGATGAACAATCTCCAAGCATTTGCATCGCAGTCAACGTCAAACATGTTCACCAAACGAGGAATGTCCTTGCAATAAACTAAATCTCCATCCTCAGCAAAAAAACGGAATAAAATCTCTTTCTCTGTTACGGTACCATGAGAATGAGGTACTAGGATCAAGCATGTTTCTTTCTTGCAATCTTGAACCTACCTTGAACCAACCTTGAACCTCAGCTGCATTTTAGGCAGATTTAGGTCTCTTGTTACCTTATTTAATTCTAGCTGGGAAAATAATTTCGGCTGAAGATCAGGTTCAAAATTAGGATCAAACTGAGATGGATATTCCACATCACTGTTCGACACTCATACTGAATAAGGGGGTAGTGGCTCTGCAGCTTTCGGGATACGAAACACTACATGCGTTACCTATTGCACGCTTGGGTATCTTATTTGCTTTTTGGTTTTTGAACTGGCTCCAGCCACACCATAGCAACAAAAGTAACAATCTGTTGCATGATCCTGAGGTTCTCTTCAAGTCATGGGTGTCTGTATTGTGCGGGTATTATTTTGGCCTTTCGACCACCTGCGAAGTTCGAGAACGCACGTAGCACAAACTTTGTGAGGTGTCCACAACTTGTCCTGGTTATTGATGGGTAGGTCAAAATACATGTTGTAAACATTTTTTACAAAGTCTATTATAGTCCTTTGTTGTTTTGTCAACATGAATTTCCCACAAATGTAACAAAAACTGTCCGGAGAGGTTAAGCAACTTCGCGACGACATTTTTAAGTTGACGGATTAAATTGTAGAGTGTAACTGATGTACTTTAAAATCGTTTCAAGTATTTGTATGTTTTTTTGTTATTTCTTACCCTCGTTAACTCTCTTCTAATGAATTAAAGTGACCAAAGATTGTACTAGAGATTTAATCACCAATCAGTGGTATTATTTGGAATTGAGCTTTTCTGGTGTGTAAGTCACGCATAAATCATGTACCAATCAGTTAATAAGATAGTGGTTAGCAAAGTATGAAGTAGAATGTATTTTTTGTACTAATAGAAACTATTTACATAACATTTAAGCCGTTAGATAACTTTTCATGATGTATTATTGAGCTTGAATGCGAAGGCAGAGTGTAATTTTGTCAGTAATTTTCCATAATCAGCACTTCTAAAACTACCGGAAACCACATTCAAACTTTAGAGACGAAAACCATTGTAGGCCTAACTTTAATGTATTTACAAATACATTAAATTATATATTACACATGTAATATATATATATATATATATATATATATATATATACACATGTACTCGTTTATTAGGTTTCTGCACTCTTTCTCCGCATAAACTTTAAATGTAAAATCTCATACAGGTCCGTGGGCGCAATATGCTTATAAAGTGGTACAAAGTTTTCTCTTCACGTATTAATATATAGATTTTTTGTTGAATGATGAGATTCATATTTAATGTCGTTTGCGCAGGCTGTATTTTTCCTTGTTACATTTTTTATAAGGCTCATTCCTCTCGAACGTAAGATATTGTTGGAGAATGTCAAAAAAATCCACCGGCTCCGAGACAATCGCCTTTAATGTTTGAAATTTAAGAAATGATAAAATTTTTCAATCATTACATCAAATAGGATGTAGTGAACGCATTGCCAGAAACATAAAATCTTAAAGTTTTACGCCGTCAGAAAAAAATTATTCATAATGAAATATCACCAATTTAGAGCATTAAAATAATGTTTTGCCGCTATTCTGAATAAGACAATGAACAACTTTGTTAATTTTTTTTTCAAAATGTTTTATTTATCCTTTCTTATAATTTTTCAAATAATGGCACGGATTCATCACTGTGAAAATATGTCGTAAATAACAACACATTCTCTATATTGGTCTTTGATAAAAATATATTTAAATTTTTTACAAAAACACGCTTCAAATATACTAAGTTTTCTATATAAAATTACCTGTATGAATAATAAACAAGTTTTTTATTACAAATATTGGATATATTTGGCGTTAATTTTGTAGAAATTCATTATAATTCAATTTTTCACAACTAAATGAAACTACGTGATGTAGTATTATTTCTACTTTATTTAAATTCTTTACCATGACCTAGGTTCCGTTGTGACAACATATTCCGGTTATGACAACATCTTCAGGTGGGCAATTTGTAAAGATTTTTCGATACGATCGAAAGCTAAAGATGTTATCATACTTGTTGTAGTAAGGAATTTACATAAAGTAGAAACTGTACTACATCACGTAGATTCATTTTGTTGTGAAAAATTAAATTCTTTATTACACTTGTATATAACATAATTGACTGCGCTTCTGGTAGTTAGTGCCTTTTTAACAACAGTTGATTACGTTGTATATACATATATATATATATATATATATATATATATATATATATATATATATATATATATATTCGTGTAGAATTGTTAGTCCACGTGACACACATTAATTAAAGCTAGGCTAAAACACGAGTATTAAGATCAGATCACGCACGCACACGCGCGCACGCACGCACATACGCACACACACACACACACGCCCACACGCACACATATATATATTCGCGTAGAATTTTTTATTAAGATCATTTCCATAAAAGGTCGTATAAAAAATTCACAAATACAATAATTACGTACATAACTAAAACATCTGTGTTAATTTCACTAAAAATGGGTCGACATGTTCTATTTAAGTTTAAGTTAACATTGTTATCAGTATCAAATTAACGTGTGTCGTTACTTCCAGTGTTACATTGTGGTTACTTCCAGTGTTACTATTGTGTGACACAATAGTAACACTGGAAGTAACCACAATGCCACAAAACGCCACTCCACACTAATACATGACTATTTTGAAAAACAAATTGATAGTTATGAGACAGAGAGGACCTGTTACGCTGGTACTCAAACTTACTTAAGCATTAAGAACTCGAAATTAACTTCGCTTACGGCAGTTTACGTCAGTTTAAACGACTATCTTACATTTTACGGAGAATGTCGTGTTCAGTGCTGAAAGCTACGTGCGTATTTAATGCTGAAAGTGTTGTCTACCGTGGATGACTTTATCTTTTGTTCATAGTTTCAATTAATTTTAATGCACATTGTTTTTTTGTTTAATATTTCAATTAATTTCTATATGTATAAAGGCGTTAGAACTCGAGTTGTTTGTTCGGTTGAAATTACGAGTATTTGAGTTATAGTTTTCTGTAAATTCAGCGTGATGCATGATTTGATGTCGAGAGAAAGGCATGTTTTTTGTCTTTTTCAGAATATTCGCCTGAGGTAATTACGTTTTAGGATTCCTTAGAGAAATAAGAATCTCTGATAATTTCATTACGGCCTTCCATCCAATTCTTCGTTCGTCCGTCTCTCAAAGTTCAGTAAATTCTCTCAGCAGAAGGTTTATGTAAGAATATAAATTAATATACAGCAAATTTTAAAAAATGGGAGGCTTTTAAGTCTTTCAAAATGAAATTGAGGTTCTATTTATCATGTTCTCTTTTAAAAACTTTTTGCGAAATATTAAGCTTGAGTTTCAAATGTAGATTTAAAACATTTAAAAAATTACGTGCCAGCATTTAATTAAAACTTTCAATTAAAATTATTTCTATTATCTTATATCAACAATTGCCCATTGTCGCCGTGGTGTGTTGGGTTGATCACAAGGCACGCGGCCTATGACGACGCGGCGCACCGCGGAGATCCGGGTTCGATTCCCGGCCGTTCGCCGAGCGGGGCTGGAGGGTGTTATGGTAGGCTGTAAGAGATTGCTCTCGTGGCAAATATCAATTAGACACATTAAAGAAGACAAATAAACAATTACAACATGGACAACTGCTAAACTCTTTATGCGTTTTTTGCAGTGATTTTAAAGAGTAAAGGAAACGTCTCCCCATTTTAGCACAACTGCAATTGCAATAAAATAATTTCGAATTGCTGGAAATATAGAAGACGATAAGAAGATCAATTTTTCTTCGCACATTTCCCGTAAACCATTAGTTAGATTTGAAAACTTCGAGATCCATTCTTAAACATTTTCCTCGAGAGCAGTATAATATCTTACTTAACCTTTACTACCTGTTACTTTAAATATATTTTACATAAAATGTATTACGTCAACTATTTTAGAGATTCCTCCATTTATATCATTACATTACGAGCTAGACGTCTCAATGTATTTATTTAAATTTATTTTAGATGTGAAAAAAGAAAAAAATTTGTATGAATATTCGCACTCACTTTTCAAGACTTTTCCAAAGGGTTGTTGATTAGTAAGCACTTGGTTATATCTCTCCTCGGTTGACATCCATTTTTTGAAAGCGGAAAAGGGCTCAACAGGTGGTCCGAAATTAACACATCATATTTTTTCGTGGAAAAATGTGCGGTAATCGTGTTTCGAGTGATCTTACCAACAATATATACTAAGGTCATTGATCATTTATCAAGTTTAATTAAAAGTGATATTTAATATATTATCATTTGTTATATGCAGTTCGCATAGTACCGGATTTTATAAATAAATCCAAAAAAAAAATTAAAGCCTAATTAAACAACACAATTAAACATTTATTTTTGTATTTCAAATGAATCATAACAATTTTAATTAAGTGACAATTAAACAGCTCAAATTAAGTCTTATAATCAGTCCACAATTTCTCCTGTGCTAATGGCGGCTAAATTTCTTTGTGATTTTATATTATTCAATATTTTAACTCTTCTTCCTTGACACTTAACACTGTTGTTTCATATTGTCTTTGTCCCATTTGCCCTCTTTGTCACCATTATTTTCATTATTATTGTGAAGTAACTCTGTAAAAAGTAGCAGATTTTATAACTTTTACGCACATTAACAAAATTCAATATTGATATTTAAAAAAATCGCAAACATATGAATGTACGTCCGGAGATAAATAATATGTTTTTGTCTGAACTATATAAGATAACAGCAAAACAATAGAATAAATCAAGAAAAATATGTTCAGTATAAATTACTATAAATGATATATAAAATAAATAATAAACCATGAGAAAGTACTTACATTTTACCCAAAATATTTGGATTTAAAAAGTGAATGGAACCGTCCACAAATTTAGCCTCTCGAAATGATTCATTGCAACTCGCAGTGGTCCGAAATTCCAATATCGTGGACATTCGATAAGAAATCGCTTTCGCTAGCAAATTAAATGCTGGTCAATATTTGTTGTGTATAATTTCTGATAAGAATGAGTCATTCATACTTAAAAAATATGAAAAAATAACGGTATTCCAAAGCGGTAAAATTATTGCGTCTCGCATGAAAATGTGTTTCCGCAAAGAAAATAAGGAAAATGTTTGGTATGTAACGAGGCTGTGTGTTTTTCGAAATTATAACTGCATAAATTAAGACCGCAAATATCGCATCTGATAAATAGAGCGTGGACGGAAACGTGTTTTGAGTCTCAACGACATATAAACATTGCGTAGGGGTGTAATTATATATAGGAAGTCTATAGGTACAAAAGGTATTTCTAAACAAATATCGTGCTTACAAACCGCAACAAAACGATAAGAAAGTAATTATACTGGCAAGGTTTATAAGATCAAATTAGTCAACGTTATATACGTTTATTGTGTGCGTCCATAATTTTGTCCACCAGGTTTAAGTGTACATCCACTGTTTAGACAATTAACTTAAAAAGTAAAACACATTAAAGGTACGTGCGGACAAACTCATAAATCCCTCGATCCCAATCAAGCTTATGTTTCGTTCACTCTCCTTTTTCACGTACGAAATTGAATCAGATTCTGTTTTATCACCATTTTTAGAAACCTTTTTCCACCTTAACGCCTACGTTATTTTGCCGCGTCTGGCCGGACTACGAAATAAATCAAATCTTAATTAAAAGATGCAGGTAATCCATGTTTTATTGTGGACCCTGAGGCGTTTTATTTATTACCCGAGATGAGGATGACCACCAGGAAAACTCTTACGTTGATGAAATTTATATTATGGTTAAGGATACTTCTGATAAGGCTCATACAGCTGTTTTACCACTCTAAAGCATCACATCAGTTACTGTGCCGCGTAGCTGATGCGTGATTTAGTATAAAAGTTATCCTTTGTTGGAAAACGCTAAGTAGTTTATGGTAGATATTTATTGTTTTAATATCACGGTGGGTTTTTATTAGTAATTATTATTTTTATATCTGTTACGTACCCAAAAGTTCACAACACACATGTTGTATTGTTAGAATCATTAATAAAGAGAAATGTTTCATTATTCCACAAGTTACTGTGTATCACTTTTAATATCATAAAATGTGATCTTTTTTTAATTTCCAGTGGGCAATCACAGATGGCGCTGTTTTTGTTTGTTTCATTTTGTTTTCGTAATATCTGAGTCCTGGATATTTCCATGGCATTCCAATCATTTTCATTTCGTTGTAGGCATCAATAATTTTTTTTTCATTTTCTTCTTAAATAATATAACTTACAAATTGATCCAAAGCGAGGTATAAGACTAATAAAGGCAAATTGTTTTAAAATATAACGACGAAAAAACACACCAAATCAAACTGACTTTATACTAACTAATGAGAAATCGGGAACTTTCGTAATCGCACTCACGAAATAGAGATAACAAAATTGACAGGTGGCTGCATCTCAAAACACGGTGCCAATTATTGGGGATGCAGGAAAGACAAGCGAATGTTTCAGAATATTCTTGGGCGATCTATCTAGGTGTAACACGTTTTGAGCCCATCGTGTAGTAGTCAGGAGAGTAAAGTTCTACCAAACCGGGGGTCGAGGGGTTAGTTTTTTTTTTAAATACATTTTTTTAATAATTAAAAAAAATACGTGGTTAAAACAATTCGATCATGACCATTATAAAATTTAAAGTGAATTATTATGCAAATATTAACTTTAACCAAAGTTATTAACGATATGGCGGTATGGATTATTTTTTGTAGAACAGTAAGACCTTTGTTCGCAAGTTTAGGTCGCACTGCAACTTTTTAAATTCATTTTTCTCAACCAAACTTGCAAGAATTTTGGAAGGAAATCTGCTAAATAAACTTAGACCACATGTTCATCTTTAATAAAAGAGTTAAACGTAATTGTTTTTAAATTTTCTCAAGAAACTTCTCTTATTGTAAGGAAGTTAACATCCATCACGCAGTAAATCCAGCATTAAGTACGCACACTAATAATAAAACTTGATATCAATTTTATACAAATAATTTGATATCTCTGTTGAAGAATTCCTTAACTTATTTATTACATAGATTGTGTATATATATATATATATATGTGTGTGTGTGTATATAATTAGATTAATTTACTATTATCATATCCCTATTTTGTGCATATTATTATTTTAAATACACCTATTTTTTCTTTCTTTTACATTATCCAGGATTTCCATGCATAATTATTAAAATGATTACGCCCAATGCTAGCTAGTGTTCCGCATCATTAACTCTCTTTTTTATATGTTTTATTCTTCTCTAAGAGCATCACCCTTGCATTCTTCGATTATAAAAAAATGGTCCATTCACTGCAATACAAATCTTTATTTCGTAAATCGTTTTGGATTAATTGCATGTAACACTTAGCAATAATGTTACTTTACCCTCATTAATATTCAATAGACGTTGTGTCTATTATCTCTGCTGGTTTTGTTTGCGCCACATACTTGTATTATTAGCGCCATCTAGTCAGTAAATGCAAAGTTCCAAATTCTTAGATCAGCTAGAAATGTCCAAAGAACATAATTATGTAATTGCGCACAAAACGTACCACAGACGTTTCCAATATTAAAATACAGCATTGTATGTGTCAAACGTTAGAACGAATTGTTCTCCATTCTTATTGAATTTCTTTATCCGACGGCCAAGGTATTGGTTCAATAGCGAAGATGACACCTCACGATACCTTTAACATGGGCTGCAATATCGTAATATAACAATGAATCAGTCGTTCATCCTGTGCATACAGAGACAATACTTTCCATAATTATTCTTTCAAAATAGCGACGATGACACCTCACGATACCTTTAACATGGGCTGCAATATCGTAATATAACAATGAATCAGTCGTTCATCCTGTGCATACAGAGACAATACTTTCCATAATTATTCTTTCAAAATAGCGACGATGACACCTCACGATACCTTTAACATGGGCTGCAATATCGTAATATAACAATGAATCAGTCGTTCATCCTGTGCATACAGAGACAATACTTTCCATAATTATTCTTTCAAAATAGCGACGATGACACCTCACGATACCTTTAACATGGGCTGCAATATCGTAATATAACAATGAATCAGTCGTTCATCCTGTGCATATAGAGACAATACTTTCCATAATTATTCTTTCAAAATAGCGACGATGACACCTCACGATACCTTTAACATGGGCTGCAATATCGTAATATAACAATGAATCAGTCGTTCATCCTGTGCATACAGAGACAATACTTTCCATAATTATTCTTTCAAAATAGCGACGATGACACCTCACGATACCTTTAACATGGGCTGCAATATCGTAATATAACAATGAATCAGTCGTTCATCCTGTGCATACAGAGACAATACTTTCCATAATTATTCTTTCAAAATAGCGACGATGACACCTCACGATACCTTTAACATGGGCTGCAATATCGTAATATAACAATGAATCAGTCGTTCATCCTGTGCATACAGAGACAATACTTTCCATAATTATTCTTTCAAAATAGCGACGATGACACCTCACGATACCTTTAACATGGGCTGCAATATCGTAATATAACAATGAATCAGTCGTTCATCCTGTGCATACAGAGACAATACTTTCCATAATTATTCTTTCAAAATAGCGACGATGACACCTCACGATACCTTTAACATGGGCTGCAATATCGTAATATAACAATGAATCAGTCGTTCATCCTGTGCATACAGAGACAATACTTTCCATAATTATTCTTTCAAAATAGCGACGATGACACCTCACGATACCTTTAACATGGGCTGCAATATCGTAATATAACAATGAATCAGTCGTTCATCCTGTGCATATAGAGACAATACTTTCCATAATTATTCTTTCAAAATAGCGACGATGACACCTCACGATACCTTTAACATGGGCTGCAATATCGTAATATAACAATGAATCAGTCGTTCATCCTGTGCATATAGAGACAATACTTTCCATAATTATTCTTTCAAAATAGCGACGATGACACCTCACGATACCTTTAACATGGGCTGCAATATCGTAATATAACAATGAATCAGTCGTTCATCCTGTGCATACAGAGACAATACTTTCCATAATTATTCTTTCAAAATAGCGACGATGACACCTCACGATACCTTTAACATGGGCTGCAATATCGTAATATAACAATGAATCAGTCGTTCATCCTGTGCATACAGAGACAATACTTTCCATAATTATTCTTTCAAAATAGCGACGATGACACCTCACGATACCTTTAACATGGGCTGCAATATCGTAATATAACAATGAATCAGTCGTTCATCCTGTGCATACAGAGACAATACTTTCCATAATTATTCTTTCAAAATAGCGACGATGACACCTCACGATACCTTTAACACGGGCTGCAATATCGTAATATAACAATGAATCAGTCGTTCATCCTGTGCATATAGAGACAATACTTTCCATAATTATTCTTTCAAAATAGCGACGATGACACCTCACGATACCTTTAACATGGGCTGCAATATCGTAATATAACAATGAATCAGTCGTTCATCCTGTGCATATAGAGACAATACTTTCCATAATTATTCTTTCAAAATAGCGACGATGACACCTCACGATACCTTTAACATGGGCTGCAATATCGTAATATAACAATGAATCAGTCGTTCATCCTGTGCATACAGAGACAATACTTTCCATAACAATGAAATGATCCTAAATTGCTGGAAATATGGAGAGTGATAAAAATATCAATTTCTATTGGCACATTTCCCGTAAACCATTAGTGAGATTTGAAAACTACGAGACCCATTCTTAAACATTTTCCTCGAGAGCAGTATAATGTTTATCTTTTTTACCTATTATTTTAAATACATTTTATATAAAACTTATTATGTTAACTATTTTAGGGATTCCTCTACTTATCTCATTGAACATTATGAGCTAGACGGTTCAACGATCTCTCTAAATTTACTTGAGATGTGAAAAAGAATAATTTTTTGAATGAAGATTTGCACACCTTTGTCAAGAGGATAATTTTTCCAAAGGGTCGTTGATTAATAAGCATTTGGTTATATCTCTCCTCGGCAGACAACCATTTTTTGTAACCGGAAAATGGCTCAACAGATTGTCCGAAATTATCACATCATTTTTCAAGGAAAAATGTGCGCTAATCGTGTTTCGGTGATCTCAGATATTAAGGTTATTAATCAATTTTTAAGTTTAATACGAAGTGAAGAAAATTTTAAATTTTATTAATATACATAACCTTTTATCGCTCTGATACAAAGTTCGTATAGTCCCGAGCTAATAAGTAAATACAACATTTTTAATAAAACTTTAATTAAATAACAAATAGACAGTTCCCCTATTTTAGTTCAAATTAAGTCAAATGTAATCAGTCTAAAATTTGTGTATGTCTAATGGTGACCGAGTTGCTTTTTGGTTTTACATTATTTAATATTTTGACACGTTATATTTGCCAATCGCTGCTCTTACCTTCAACCCTCCTTCCTTGACACTTAACACTCTTGTTTCATACTGTCCTTGTCCCATTGGCCCTCTTTGTCATCATTATTTTAAATATGATTCTTTCATTTTGGCAGTTACGAAGTAACTCTGTTAAAGCGGCAGATTTTATAACTTTTACGCACATTAATAAAATTAAATATTGGCATTTAAAAAATCGGAGGTTTTATGTAATATATGAAAACTTGTCGGGGGGTAAACGATATGTTTTTATCTTGGCTATAGAATATAACAGCAAAACAATAGAATATACCAAGAAAAATATCCTCAGTATAAACTGTTATAAATGATATATAAAATAAAAAATAAACGATGAGAAAGTATTTATATTTTACCCAAAATATTTGGATTTAAAAAGTGAACGGAACCGTCCACAAATTTAACTTCTCGAAATGATTCACAGTGGTCCGAAATTCCAATATCGTGGACATTCGATAAGAAATCGCTTTCGATAGCAAATTAAATGCTGGTCAATATTTGTTGTGTATAATTTTTGATAAGAATGATTCGTTCATACTTAAAAAAAATATAAAAAAAAATAACGGAATTCCATCGCGGTAAAATTGTTGCGTCTCGCATGAAAATGTGTTTCCGCAAAGAAAATAAGGAAAATGTTTGGTATGTAACGAGGCTGTGTATTTTCCGAAATTATAACTGCATAAATTAAGACCGCGAATATCGCATCTGATAAATAGAGCGTGGACGGAAACGTGTTTTGAGTCCCAACGACATATAAACATTGCGTAGGGGTGTTATTAGAAATAGGAAGCCTATAGGTACAAAAGTTATTTCTAAACAAATATCATGCTTATAAACCGCAACAAAACAATACGAAGGTAACTATACTGGCAAGGCTTATAAGATCAAATTAGTCAACTTTATATACGTTTTATTGTGCGCGTCCGTAATTTTGTCCACCATATTTAAGTGTACATCCACTGTTTAGACAATTAACTTAAAAAGTAAATCACATTAAAGGTACGTGCGGACAAACTCATAAATCCCTCGATCCCAATCAAGCTTATGTTTCGTTCACTCTCCTTTTTCACGTACGAAATTGAATCAGATTCTGTTTTATCACCATTTTTAGAAACCTTTTTCCACCTTAACGCCTACATTATTTTGCCGCGTCTGACCGGACTACGAAATAAATCAAATCTTAATTAAAAGATACAGGTAATCCATGTTTTATTGTGGACCCTGAGGCGTTTTATTTATTACCCGAGATGAGGATGACCACCAGGAAAACTCTTACGTTGATGTAATTTATATTATGGTTAAGCATACTTCTCATAAGGCTCATACAGCTGTTTTACCATTCTAAAGCATCACATGTGTTACTGTGCCGCGTAGCTGATGCGTAATTTAGTATAAAAGTTATCCTTAGCTTGAAAACGCTAAGTAATCTATGACACGTATTTGTTATTTAATTGTCATCGTGGGTTTAATAACGTGGCCGAATATGTACAAGGGTTTCATGTAATTTTTATTTTTATTTCTATTGCGTACTCTAAAGTTAACAACTCTTTTATATTCACGCTTCTCTCTAGTTGAACAATGCTGTAATGTTTTAATAGAAATATTTCAAAACTCTACAAGTTACGTTACACAGGTGATCTTTCTTTTTTAATTTCCAGAGGCCAATAACAGATGGCGCTGTTTTTTTGTTTTATCTTGCTTCCGTAACATCTGTGTCTTGGATATTTCCACGGTATTCTAATGATTTTTAATTCGTATTTGCGTTATTTGGAGGATGGAAATTAAATAACCAAAATACACGTTAATAACGATGGAGTCTTCATGATTACTTACACTTTTATATTACTTCGGGCGATCATTATTTCCAAAAAAAAGAAAATATTAAAGAAGGAATATATATATAAGACCTTTCAATTTCTCTATTTGGTTTTTTTAAATGTCCATGTTTGGCAAGCATTTGTAAAAGTTTGGCAAGCATTTGTAAAAGTACTTTGTTCATCCTTAAAGCCTCCAATATTGATTTGTGCTCTACAAAGTCGAAATTTATTGTCGGCCCTTCACTTAACATGTATTCAGCCTGGTCAAACTATTTATTACAAATATTCTACGATAATTCCATTTTAGTAAAATGCAATTGGCTTTTATCTGGATTCCGTAGTGAAATAAGGAAGCCTCCTTATTTCCATATAATTGCATTTGTTGTATAATCGAATAGGTCTTATAAAATAACAGTGAGATTAATTTCCAACCGCTTTTATGAAATAATAAGCTTTCATAGTGACATGCAATTAAAATACAATTTCCCTCTAACCCAAATTCTAATTTTCCAACTATGCGCTCGAAAAATTGGAAAAAATCATTAAAATTATTTATTTCGATGAAATTCCATTAATTTAAAGAGATATTGACAATTAACTTTAAACACACACACTTCAGAAAAAACTTTATTTCAGGCATATTATTATTTTAAATGCAACGATTTTTTTCTTATTTTACATAATCCAAGATTTCCATGCATAATTATTATGTACAGCATCACATCACAATGTACAGCACGCGTTCCGCATCATTAGCTCTCTGTGATAGGTTTTCATTCTCCTCTAAGAGCATCACCTTTGCATTCTTCAATTGTGAAAAAAGTTGGTCACTCACTGCATTAAAAATCTTTTTTTCGTAAACGTTTTTTCTTCAATGCATGTGACACTTCATAATTATTAGCAATAATGTTACTTTACCCTCATTAATATTCAATAGACGTCGTGTCTATTAACTGACACTACAAAAATATCTGCTTTTTTTTGTTAGCGCCGCACACTTGTATTATTAGCGCCATCTAGTCAGTAAACGCCAAGTTCCTTAGCTGAACTAAACGTCGCGCACAAAACGTTCCCATAAACGTTTCCAATATTAAAAGACAGCATTGTATGTGTCAAACGTTAGATCGAATTCTTTTCCATTCTTATTGAATTTCTTTATCCGACTGCCAAGGTATTGGTTCAATAGCGACGATGACACCTAGCGACGCCTTTAACACAGGCTGCAGTATCGTAACATAACGATGTTGCTTCGTGAATCAGTCGTTCCTTCTGTCCATACAGAAACAATACTTTCCATAATTCTTCTTTCAAAATTATATCACAGACTTTCTCTAGATCCACACAGACAAAACCTAATAATTTGTTCTCAAAGATATAATTTAAACGAGGCCTGATCCATGTATTGTTTTGGTTATGTTAGAACGTTATCAACTATATTATTTATTTAGTATACTCCACCAACTACGTCTTTTTTAACTTTCATACTTTTGTCGTAATTATCAGTTTGTTAGTATTCCATACCGAAATGGCAAAAAGACAACGTTTTGTTTATATCTCCGTTTATCTTTCTGCTTCTCATGGCCTTTCTTTCTCTCAGTAACCATTGGATGTAGAGATATCAAAATTGGTATCGACGTAAAGTATATTGACTCGCACAATTTCAATCAAATTCTAAAAAATATGTAAATAACTTTAGAGGGGGTAAAAGAAGTAATGGATTTTTTTGTTTAATTTATTGCATCGCATAGGGTATCAATTGGAAGGGAAGGTTGTAAGGATCTCCGTGTATCGATTTTTGGCGATGATTTCTTTCTCACGGGTCCCTCAAATGGAGTATAATTGAAGAGGTCTTTTAATATAAAATTGAAAATGTTTTGAAATATTTTTTGATACGCTCTCTCTTTGTCTCTTTCGTGAGATATGTCTCCAAAATATTTTACCCCTTTCCCTAACTTGTCTCTCAGCCCCGCCCTCGAACGAGTTACGCAAAGTAATTTTATTAGCTACTGCATTTCGGGGAATAAATGGGTCACGCGCATGACATCAACTTTAAATGGCGGTTGGCGGTGAATTGCATGTCTTCTATGAATATTTCACATACAGAGAGGGGACAAAACAAAAATATGGAAACACAGTACACAATATTTGCCTTCATTTACATTTTTGCCATGGTGGAGTTTATAAGTGATGTTCTCTTTTATTATATTTAATAATCTTTCTCTGCACGGCATCTCTTGCGCGATATAAATTTCTAAAGCGTTTTGCTATGTGTTCTCTCCTTTAACTTTTTAATTTACACATATCTCATAAATTTTAAAATAAAATCACGGTAACACAACTTAATAAGAAATTTAATGCAAAATAATTTTACACAAATTGGATTATTAAATTAAAGATATATTCACAGTTTGGCTTACACTGAAATAAGCTTACACTAAATGAAATAAGGCTTACACTAAGATGTGCAAGGAAATATATTTGTTTAGTAAAAATAGTATCGATACTTATAAATAATTTCATATAAATGCTGTATACTGAACCATAATAATACCAGTTTTAGTTTTACTTAACAGGATTATTGATTTTCTGTTATGAAACTATTTAACTTATTGCCTTGCGAACGTAAATATATTGCCTTCTATATATTTCGTAACGTAAAAACATAAAGCATATTTCAAAAATGATAAGATCCAGGATAATCGCTATAGTCTTCCTAAAACCTTGGTGCATGCTTCTAAAAAACATATATTTTTCATAATTTTAAGTTGAATAGTCTCGAAAATAAAGAAGGAAAACATATTTTTTTGCATGTTTTTAGAATATCTCTGATATACACGGTGTCCAGGAATAAGTGTCGGACAAAGAAAGACGTTTTTCGTTCACTGAAAAATAGTTAATTGTCTTAAAATAAAATTTAAAAGATGAATTTTTTCTCAGAAAATTGGAAATACTATTCTCAATTATTTGTCACCTTTTTCGTACACACGGTACTTGCGCACATTATTCAGAGCCGCTCAATACCCGCCTGCTACGAAGATATCTAGCTGGCCGGGTAAGCACCGCGCTCCAGACAAGTATTGGGTGAGTTAAAAAGAATTGTGTGTAATATTTTTTGCACTCAATTAGAAAAAGTGTGTGATTTACGTTTTCTTTCAAGGACAATTTATTCCTTTATAGCCGACGAATGGCGTCTTTATTTGTCGACACTTATTCCCGAACACCGTGTATATTACTTAAAAAAAATATTTTTAAGCACTTAAAGTATTATTAGCTTTTCAAAAGATACACCACACTACAGAAGGAAATCAAAAAAATATTTTCAAGTACTTAATTTCTCATTTTTAAAATATTTTTGAGTGTTAACTATTGCGATATGCATGGGTTAGTATGTTATATTCCTTGTGCCAAACTTCAAATTTCTACATCAAGCGGTTTCTGAGAGAGACGGTTGTGACAGACGGACAGTGTGGCAGGTAAGTGATCTTATATAGGTTTCGTTTTGACGTGAAAACGTCTATTCGCTCGTTAAGTGCAGTGACAGCCGGTCGAACTGTCTTGTGTTATAAAATACTGTCAGATTTCAATGCGTTAACGTTAACAATGGTTGAGCCCACAATAGATAGAATGTGTCTGTACGTATTTGTCGTGCAGTATTTGTTTTGCCTGTGATATTATCCAACTAGTATATGTGCAAGCACTGATTGTTGCAAATTAGTATTGTGTAAAGTCAAGTGCGAGAATATGAGTTCTATTACAGCGTCAAAAAGATAATAAAAAAACGACGCAAAGCAATTACTTAGCTAGCCTATTGGACATACAACATCCAGCGACAGTCCTCGTGTAACCATTATATTAAAGAGATTGGTAATTAAATAATATATTAATACGAAACTCTTTTTATGATTTTATCTCGACATTCTCACGAAAAATCTACGGCGTGGAGCGGAATTGGGCCTATTGGTTTCCTTTTTCCTTTTGAGATACGGAGCCCAAAAAATTAGCTTCACGTACAACATATTGTTTTCCGATTCCTTGATATGTTCCTATAGCTTTTCCTACAAAGCATTCAAGTAATTTTTCAACAAATCATTATATTTTGACACAGCGTCATGACGAATCAATATAATACTCAAAGCCTACAAAACACTTGAATAGATTGCTTCACAACACACGCACCCATGTGTGTCAAGTTTGTGGCGATAAGGTCGAATGTGTTCCGATTTGTAGTGGCGTCGAAGTGTTCTGAAGCTCCGTATCGCACGACATCGTCATTCCTCGAACTATTCTTCGTTATTATATTATAATTTGTTCCTTAACGTTTACTCGCTCATCAGCGAGTGTACAGTGCGGCGTCCAATATCTGGGTCTGGGTAGTATTTTTATTCGACCGCAATTAAGAGGTGGTTTGCAATTCTACCGGAATATCTATTTTTTGTTGTCGGGTCTAAACACGAGAGTCATGCATTGTTAGGATCTCTAGAAAATTAATAATAATATGAAACACGTTTAGGATTTTCAGCTGATCATTGTGTCTTCTTCGCGGGGTACGAGTATCCAAAGTGATGTGAGGTGTATTTCACTCACCCTTTCCTCACACTAGCTCTCTAGCTACATAGGTTCATTACAATTCAATAAAAAGGCAATTTGGCAAAGATTGTTTTGAAATAAGCGTTCATAATACTACCCTCATTTAATAATCAATGTACTTATTCAATATTACTATATATAACCTTTTTTGGCTCGTGTAACTCGACATATACTTGTGTAACTCGACATCTTATTAGATAGTTAATCAATAAAATAATAGATGGCGTTAGGAATATTTTAAATCTCGCAATGTTTTCGTTGCAGCAAGAAATACAAATAAATATACGGTGGTAGCCGCAATATATATGCCTTTTGGTTTTGGAACTATTCGCTTATTTTTTCGCGACAAATCAACCTACGAAACGTTTTGTACTGTCGGAATATTTTATGCAAACTTTTATTTGGCCAACATCAGTTATTTACTCGAGGTCCGGAATATGGTTCAATAGATTTTCCGAAATTATAACATCATATTTCTTCGAAGAAAAATGTGCGATAATCGTATTTCGGTGATCTCAGATATTAAGGTCATTAATAATTTTCAAGTTTAATACGAAGCGAAGAAAATTTTCAATTTCATTTAAAAACAAAATCTTTTATCGTCTCTGATACAAAGTTCGTATAGTCCCGAGGTACGTGTGTAACTACGACATTTTTAATAAAATTTTAATTAAGTAACTGATATACAGTGCACCTATTTTAGCTCAAATTAAGACTTATAATCAGTTTAAAATTTGTGTATCGCTAATGGTGGCCGAGTTGCTTTTTGGTTTTACATTATTTAATATTTTGACCCTATTTTGACACGTTATATTTGTCAATCGCTGCTCTTACCTTCAACCCTCCTTCCTTGACACTTAACACTGTTGTTTCATACTGTCCTTGTCCCATTGGCCCTCTTTGTCTTCATTATTTTGATTATTATTCTTTTATTTTGGCATTTTTGAAGTAACTATTTAAAAAGTAACTTTTCTTTGCGGAGTTACTGCTTACCGAGTAACTACTCATTAACAAAATTAAAAAAATCGGCCATTTTATATCATGCACTTTTTTGTCTAAGTCTATGTTTGTATAAGATAAGAGCAAAATAATAAATTATACCAAGAAAAATATCTTCAAAATAAATAAACTATTATAAATAAAATAATTAAAAAACAATGAGAAAGTATTTATACTTTACCCACAATATTTGGATTTAAAAAGTGAATGGAACCGTCCACAAATTTAGCCTCTCGAAATGATTCATTGCAACTCGCAGTGTCCCGAAATTCCAATATCGCGGACATTCGATAAGAAATCGCTTTCGATACCAAATTAAATGCTGGTCAATATTTGTTGTGTATAATTTCAGATAAGAACGAGTCATTCATACTTAAAAAAAAATTTTAAAAAAAATAACGGAATTCCATCGCGGTAAAAGTGTTGCGTCTCGCATGAAAATGTGTTTCCGCAAAGAAAATAAGGAAAATGTTTGGTATGTAACGAGACTGTGTGTTTTCCGAAATTATAATTGCATAAATTAAGACAGCGAATATCGCATCTGATAAATAGAGCGTGGACGGAAACGTGTTTTGAGTCCCAACGACAGATAAACATTGCGTAGGGGTGTTATTAGAAATAGGAAGACTATAGCTACAAAAGGTATTTCTAAACAAATATCATGCTTATAAACCGCAACAAAACAATACGAAGGTAACTATACTGGCAAGGCTTATAAGATCAAATTAGTCAACTTTATATACGTTTTATTATGCGCGTCCATAATTTTGTCCACCACATTTAAGTGTACATCCACTGTTTAGACAATTAACTTACAAAATAAAACACATTAAAGGTCCGTGCGTACAAACTCATAAATCCTTCGATCCCAATCAAGCTTATGTTTCGTTCACTCTCCTTTTTCACGTACGAAATTTAATCAGCTTCTGTTTTATCACCATTTTTAGAAACCTTTTTCCACCTTAACGCCTACATTATTTTGCCGCGTCTGACCGGACTACGAAATAAATCAAATCTTAATTAAAAGATGCAGGTAATCCATGTTTTATTGTGGACCCTGAGGCGTTTTATTTATAACCCGAGATGAGGATGACCACCAGGAAAACTCTTACGTTGATGAAATTTATATTATGGTTAAGGATACTTCTGATAAGGCTCTTAGAGCTATTTTATCACTCTAAAGCATCACATCAGTTACTGTGCCGCGTAGCTGATGCGTGATTTAATATAAAAGTTATCCTTAGCTTGAAAACGCTAAGTAGTTTATGACAAGTATTTGTTGTTTTATTATAATTGTGGGTTTAATAATGTGGCTGAATATGTACAATACTTTTGAGTAATTTTTATTTTTATTTCTTTTGCGTACTCTAAAGTTCACAACTCTTTTATATTCACGCTTCTCTCTAGTATTAGAATGCTATAATATTTAAATAGAAATATTTCAAAACTCTACAAGTTACGTTACACAGGTAAAGAGTTTTAATGATAAAAGTGACCTTTCTTTTTTAATTTCTAAAGGACAACAATAGATGGCGCTGTTTTTTTGTTTTATCTTGCTAGTTTTTTGTTTTATTTTTACTTCGTATTTGCGTTATTTGGAGGATGGAAATTAAATAACCAAAACACACGTTAATAACGATGGAGTCTTCATGAATACTTACGATTTTATAATACTTCGGGCGATCATTATTTCCAAAAAAAAACAAAAATAAAAAAAAAAAGCAAAATTAAAAAAAAATATATATGTATATATATGTATATGTATATATATATACATATATATATATATACATATATATATATATATATATATATATATATATATATATATATATATATATATATATATATATTAGACCTTTCAATTTACTTTTCAGTTCTAATTGTTTTTTGTAATGTTAATTATTAATTTGGCTCTAAGTAGATTTCTCTCCTTATCGCTTAGAATTAATTTCAATTTCTCTAGTTGTTTTTTTTAAATGTCTATGTTTGGCAAGCATTTGTAAAAGTTGGGAATAATGCAGGAATTAAATGTTTTTGATTTTAAACTGTCAGATATATCTTCGTTTTGACAATATATTTTGAAGCCTAGAAATCCTTTTGACTTTGCAATATGCTTTTTTCTATCACTTTTTCTTACCAATCGTTAAATACTGCTGTTGGACCTAGGTAAATTTAGTCGTAATATTGAATTTACTCCTTGACTTGAATTTAGTCCTGGACATATTTATTAATAAATTTACATTTGCAAATAGGACTATGTTTTCCGCAAATCTTAGGTTTGTTAGGTTTATGTAGTTTATATTGATTTCGAAATTTCCCCATTTATTCTTCGACCTTGGAGATGTATGCTGCAGCACAGAGTCAAATAATATGGAGGACGTGAGTGACCCTGTCTATACCTATTTCAAATTCAATTCGTTTGGTTTCAGGTTCTACCAATGTTTTTTTAAATATTCTGATATATTGTTTGGTACTCCCAATATTAATTTTGCTATAAAAAGCCGAAATTTATTGTCGGCCCTTCACTTAATATATATCCAACCCGTCCAAACTATTTATTATAAATATTCTAAGATAATTCCATTTTAATAAAATGCAATTAGGTTGTATCTAGATTTCGTAGTGAAATAAGGAAACCTCTTTATTTCCATGTAATTGCATTTGTTGTATAATCGAATAGGTCTTATAAATTAAAATTGAGATTCATTTCCAATCGCTTTTATGAAATAATAAGCTTTCATAGTGACACACAATTTAAAAACAATTTCCCTCTACCCCTAATTCTAATATTCCAACTATGCGTTTGAAAAATTTGAAAAAATCATTAAAATTACTTATGTCGATGAAATTGCATTAATTTAAAGACATATTCACATCTCTGTTTCCTTATTTCATCAAAATTCTATTTCTATATTACTATTTCAAATGCAAATTAGTAAACGTTTCGTTATTTTACATAATCCAGGATTTCCATGCATAATTATTATAAGGATCACATCACAATGTGCAGCTAGTGTTCCGCATCATTAGGTTTCTTTGATATGTTTTATTTCTTCTCTAAGAGCACCACCCTTGAATTCTTCGATTATAAAAAAAGTTGGTCACTCACTACACTAAAACTCTTTATTTCGTAAACGTTTTGTATTCATTGCATGTGACACTTCATATTTATTAGCAATAATGTTACTTTACCCTCATTAATATTCAATAGACGTTGTGTCTATTAACTGACACTACAAAAATCTCTGCTGGTTTTGTTTGCGCCACATACTTGTATTATTAGCGCCATCTAGTCAGTAAATGCCAAGTTCCTTAGCTGAACTAAACGTCGCGCACTAAACGTTCCCATAAACGTTTCCAATATTAAAAAAACAGCATTGTACGTGACAAACGTTAGAACGAATTGTTCTCCATTCTTATTGAATTTCTTTATCCGACTGCCAAGGTATTGGTTCAATAGCGACGATGACACCTCGCGACGCCTTTAACGCAGGCTACAGTACCGTAATATAACGATGTCGCTTCGTGAATCAGTCGTTCCTTCTGTCCATTCAGAAACAATACTTTCCATAATTCGTGTTTCAAAATTATATCACAGACTTTCTCTAGATCCACACAGGCAAAACCTAATAATTTGTTCTCATCGATATAATTTAAACCATCCATGTATTTCCAAATCCATGTATTGTTTTGGTTATGTTAGAACGTTACCAACTATATTATTTATTTAGTATACTCCACCAACTACGTCTTTTTTAACTTTTATACTTTTGTCGTAATTATCAGTTTGTTAGTATTCCATACCGAAATGGCAAAAAAACAACATTTTGTTTATATCTCCGTTTATCTTTCTGCTTCTCATGGCCATTTGCTCTCAGTAACCATTGGATGTAGAAATATCAAAATTGGTATCGACGTGAAGTATATTGACTCGCACAATTTCAATCTAATTCTAAAAAATATGTAAATAACTTTAGAGGGGGCAAAAGAAGTAATGGATTTTTTTGTTTAATTTATTGCATCGCATAGGGTATCAATTGGAAGGGAAGGTTGTAAGGATCCCAGTGTATCGATTTTTGGCGATGATTTCTTTCTCACGGGTCCCTCAAATGGAGTATAATTGAAGAGGTCTTTTAATATAAAATTGAAAATGTTTTGAAATATTTTTTGATACGCTCTCTCTTTGTCTCTTTCGTGAGATATGTCTCTAAAATATTTTACCCCTTTCCCTAACTTGTCTCTCAGACCCGCCCTCTAACGAGTTCCGCAGAGTAATTTTATTAGCTACTGCATTTCGGGGAATAAATGGGTCACGCGCATGACATCAACTTTAAATGACGGTTGGCGGTGAATTGCATGTCTTCTATGAATATTTCACATACAGAGAGTGGACAAAACAAAAATATGGAAACACAGTACACAACATTTGCCTTCATTTACATTTCCCCCATGGTGGAGTTTATAAGTGATGCTCTTGTTTATTGTTTTTAATAATCTTACTCTGCACGACATCTCTTGCGCGATATAGATTTCTAAAGCGTTTTGCAATGTGTTCTCTCCTTTAACTTTTTAATTCACACATATCTCATAAATTTTAAAATAAAATCACAGTTACACAACTTAATAAATACTTAAATATAAAACAATTTTACAAAAATTGGATTATTAAATTAAAGATACATTAGCAATTTAGCTTATACCTGTAGAAGATATAAAAGGCAATATATTTTTATAAAATAAAATCGATACTAATAAATAATTTAATATAAATGCTGTATACTGAACCATAATAGTAACAGTTTTAGTTTCACTTAACAGGATTATTGTTTTCCTGTTTATTTTTTATTTAACTTAGTGCCTTACGAACCTAAATATATCGCCTTCTATACCTTTCGTAATGTAAAAACGTGAAGCATATTTCAAAATGTGTAAGATCTAGGATAATCGCTATAGTCTTCCTAAAATCTTGGCGCAGGCTTCTAAAAACCATATATTTTTCATAATTTTAAGTTGAATAGTCTCGAAAATAAAGAAGGAAAACATATTTTTTGCATGTTTTTAGTATATCTCTGATATACACGGTGTCCAGGAATAAGTGTCGGACAAAGAAAGACGTTATTCGTTGACTGAAAAATAATTAATTTTCGTTAAAATAAAATTTAGAAGATGAATTTTTTCAGAAAATTTAAAATAATGTTCCCAATTATTTGTCACCTATTTCGTACACACGATACTTGCGCACATTATTCAGAGCCGCTCAGGGGAATAACCCGCCTGCTGTGAATCTAGCTGCCTGGGTAAGTACCGCGCTTCAGGCAAGTAATGGGTGAGTTAAAAAGAGTTATGTGTAAAATTTTGTTTTTGCACTCAGTTGGAAAAAGGGCGTGTTTTACGATTTATTTCAACGATAATTTGTTCCTTAATAGCCGACGAATAGCGTCTTTATTTGTCGACGCTTATTTCCGGATACCGTGTATATTACTAAAAATTATGAAAATAAAAATTTTAGGCACTTATTACCTTTTTCAAAGATACACCACACTACTTAATTTGTCATTTTTAAAATATTTTTGACTGTTAACTATTGCGATATGCATGGGTTAGTATGTTATATTCCTTGTGCCAAACTTCAAATTTCTACATCAAGCGGTTTCTGAGAGAGACGGTTGTGACAGACGGACAGTGTGGCAGGTAAGTGATCTTATATAGGTTTCGTTTTGACGTGAAAACGTCTATTCGCTCGTTAAGTGCAGTGACAGCCGGTCGAACTGTCTTGTGTTATAAAATACTGTCAGATTTCAATGCGTTAACGTTAACAATGGTTGAGCCCACAATAGATAGAATGTGTCTGTACGTATTTGTCGTGCAGTATTTGTTTTGCCTGTGATATTATCGAACTAGTATATGTGCAAGCACTGATTGTTGCAAATTAGTATTGTGTAAAGTCAAGTGCGAGAATATGAGTTCTATTACAGCGTCTAAAAGATAAAAAAACGATGCAAAGCAATTACTTAGCTAGCCTATTGGACATACAACATACAGCGACAGTCCTCGTTACACTACTCTGTGTAACCATTGTATTAAAGATATTGGTAATTAAATAATATATTATTGCGAAACTGTTTTTATAATTTTATCTTGACATTTTCACGAAAAATCTACGGTGTAGATCGTAATTGCGCCTATCAGTTTCCTTTTTCCTTTTGAGACACGGAGTCCAAAAAATTATCTTCGCGTACACCATTTCAGATTCCTTAATATCTTCATATAGCTTTTCTTACAAAGCAATCAAGTAATTTTTCAAGAAATCATTATATTTTGACACACCGTCACGACAAATCAATATAATACTCAATGCCCACAAAATACTTGAATAGATTGCTTCGCAACACACGTACGCATGTGTGTCAAGTTTGTGGCGATAAGGTCGAATGTGTTCTGATTTGTAGTGGGGTCGAAGTGTTCTGAAGCTCCGTATCGCACGACATCATCATTCCTCGAACGATTTTCCGTTATTATATTATAATTTGTTCCTTAACGTTTACTCGCACATCAGCGAGTGTACAGTGCGGCGTCCAATATCTGGGTCGTGGTATTTTTTAGACCGCAATTAAGAGGAGGTTTGCAATTCGATCCGAATATATATAATTTGTCTTTTTTTGTTTTGTAGGGTTTAATCGCGAGAGCCGTGCATTGTTAAGATCTCCAGAAAATTAATAATAACATGGAACAAATTTAGGATTTTCAGCTGATCATTGTGTCTTCTTGGCGGGGTACGATGTATACGTATCCAAAGTGATGTGCAGTGTATCCTACTCACCCTCACAGGAATATTGGGCGTATGTTATTGACCTGCTTATTGCAGGTCTGACTATCCACATCGCCACGTTAACTCTTATGTGTGCTCAAATATGGTCACACCGATCTTTCATTAAAATGTCACACATTTCACGAAACTGTGTGGACTATTAAGCACCCATACACTCTATATAAAAGAATGTCGTTATTCAAAGATATTCTCCTACGAGTTTACAGAAACGAGAATCGCTGACAAAAATGGATGCCCCATTCGGCAGGGATTCTGTTAGCTGACTTTGCTGGTCGTATTCTGACCTATTTGGATATTCGCTTTAAATAAACTGATCCTTATTAATTTTTCTTTAACAAAATATCGAACCGTCATGAGAGGCTTGGCTAATGTGAAACATTTAAATTTTATAAATATTCCCCAGACACAGACCCACAGAATAAATGTAAAAAAATATACGTTTGAACCATGCAATCGGTATAGCGCCATTTATTGAAATATTATGTGAACTAAATATAACATGCCGATAAACCGTAGTGCCGTGTTTTTGGCCAGTCAATTATTTATGAATTTCATAAAAAGTTAAATAAAAATATTGCCAAAAATATTTTATAGTTAAAACTAATTTTATTGATAAAAACAAGCTTCGGAATATATATAAAAAAATCAGTAACCACAACCAAAGAGCCATTCTCTTGGGTCTAGGGGTATAATTTTCGCTTAGGGGTGAGAGGTCTCGCGTTGAAATTCCGGACGAGCCCAACCATGCTTATATAACACATTCAACCTTTTAAAGCAGTTTAATCCAATACACCGATATAAACGAGCTGACCGAACTAAGTCGGTAAGAGCCGACAGTACCCGAAGCTGGCTGAATGAAAAGGCTCGTCTTACCATCAGAACAGTTCAACTCCCATTCAACCTTTCAAAGTTTAACCTGAGCGTCAGTGAAGGTCTTTTAAGCAGGTCTACGCCCTCAACATGAATGCCTGTTTGCTTCCATTTGCATTTGTTTTCTGTTCAATGTCTGAGGATTAACCTTTTTATTAAGTTTAGATTTGTTGATGGTGTAGGATTCTGAACACATAAAACAAGATGTAACATTGTAAAATATATACGGAGAAATGGTATAATAGGGGATGACAGTTTAAATCAAATATATCGATAGCACGTAGAGAGGAAACAACTGTTCTTCACCATATTTATTTTCTGCAGTTTCTTTAATTAACCCAACTTACGTACCAAGTACAAGGGAGAGTTTTCGCAAAGATTTTTAGAGATTTCTCTTTATATTTGGACCATAAGTCTTGGTTTTAGACTTGCTAAGTTCTTAAACACATTTTTTTCGTAAAGATTTATATTACGGCATAATTCAGACAAAATTTAGAAGTAAAATATTTGAAAACATTATTATATTTTAGATATCCAATAAAGAGTACAATATGCCACGTCATCCGTGGGGTAAAGAAAAAGAACGAGATAATATATCTTAAAGCATCCTGTATCAAGCGTCCTTCAACCTTTTAATAATCCTTTTAAATTCAAACGCCTATATTTATCTGATCTTGCAATTAAAATAAGAAAATCGCAAGGTCAGACCTATGAACTGTAGTATCAGCTTGATATGCTCACGCTTTTTGCATAGATATCCATAAACGGCACATTCAAAGTAAAATAGGTTGACATCGATTTTTATTTACAATCTATACAATAAAACAAAACACACAGATTGTAAAGAAAGCTCGAAATAATGTGTTAATGCCACATCCTAGTGTTTATATGCCTGTGAAATTATTTTTTTTATTAAAATTATTATATATATTTATTATTTATTATATATTTTTTTATAAGAAATTACACTCATTTGTTAAGTCATGCACGCAATAAATTTATCAAAAATTGACTTAGTGATTTCCGGAAATTTAATTTCATTTTATTTTCGTCGATTGGGCGGAAAACCGAAAGACTTTGAAAATTGATTATACTATATATTACTTAAATCATTCAATTTCAATTGTTTAAAAATGCCTAATAAAAAAGTAATATTGAAGCCAACAATTTTAATGTACTCACCAATTTTAATATTGTTGTCCAAGTTTTAAATAGTTTACACTACAACTTAGACAAAAAATCAAGAATTCTAGGTTTCTCAAATTCTTTTTTAGATGTCCTTTTACAGATACCATCAAACGGTCTCTTATTTCAATTGGTCTCATCGACAGGAATCAAATGTCTATTTAGCGAAGGAATTCATATTCGATTACTCGATTGTCAGAGCTTATTGGTTATTTCAATCCAATACGTATAATTTGATCTGGCGGGTTGTTATTGACATTACTACATAACTAAGTAACTTGTTTATTGTGCATTGTGTACTTTTATATATTTTCTTTTTAGTACCAAAATTGAAAAAGCACAATACTTACAGAATCAACTCGAGGTCTCTTTGTCCGCTCGGTTATCACAGCACATTATATTTAAATATATATATATATATATATATAAATATATATATATATATATATATATATTCAAGATTTAAAACTTTAGTGATAACTTTGGATAGGTTAAACGGGTCAGCAATGGTTTTGGGCGATGTCAAATGAAAATTGGTAAAAAATGCAAAACCAGCCAGGCGCGTGTCAGAACGCTTATGAAATGGTATTCAATAGCTAATATGTTTTTTTTTTAATTTATCCAATCCATGGTTGAATAATTAGAGACTAAGGAACATATTGCCCAAAATCTTGTAGCTTAGCATTTCATAAATGCGAATTTAAGTACTTCTATTAATTAAAGTAAATTCTATTTAATTTTGAATGGCTAATCCAACTATGTATCACTCGATGGGGCGTGCGAATGTAAATGTCCCCTGCACTTTATATTTATGGGGAGGTTGAAAATATTTTACCATATTTTTAAGCGGAAGCACAGAGGTGAAGGATCTCAAGACCTGTCTGTAATAGCTCTACGAATGATCACCCATTTTTTATAGTTTCTGAGTTATCAGTTTTCTTATGCTTTTTTTCGTCAACCTCAGGCTTAAGACAAAATGTTTCTATGTGGGACATAAAACAATAATAGTTTTTTCACTTATTACACTTTGGAATTCAGGGTAAAACCCCAGAGGTAATATTATTTCTCAATTAAAAAGCTTTTAAAATAGGAAGGTTTTTGAAGTAGATTCTGGAGAAAAGTTATGGTAACGATTTTTTAAAACCATGTCAAAAGTTAAGTTCAAAATGGGGTGTTTGGAATATTTTGTTTTTTTGTTAATTTTTTGACGTCATACTAAGATGTACGTAAGTATAAGTTTTTATCTTTAATAGAACAGTTGGTCAACTAGTTGATAAAAAAAAACATTCTGTCACAATTATTCGTGTCAAAAAGAAATATGTTATGTTCAGTCACTGAATTTGGCTAAAAAACAAAAATTGACAATCCAGAAACCATCAAAAATCGCTTCGAACAGGCCTTGAAATTTTCTACCATTATATTTCCGCTTGACACTATTTCTTGGGACAACATGTATAGTAAAATTTAAATTGTAAGAACTGCAGACTCTCTTTTTGAGAGTATTTTACATTATCTGTTTCAAAATTACACTAAGTGCATCTCAAACACATTTGTTACAATATTCATAGGGACGCTTCCAATGGAGATTCTTTCAATATTCTTTCATTTCTTTTCATAATCCTATATCGTATATGCTAAACTACGAATCAATTCGACATCCAGAACGCACATCAAATGTACATATCAAAAAATAGTCTTCATGTACATATCAACAATTCTGTTCATATCGTTTTTATATATGTTGTATTGTATTACAAATTATCTATCAAAACTATACAGATAATTGGTAATAAAATACAAAATTTTAGTTAGTTTTGTGTAGCGTTAGTAGAAGTATTAGTTCTGACCCTGGAGTTATGAAAACTCCTTTAGTGCCAAATAAATTTTAACAATGGGCAATGAAAAAAACACTTTTTATCACTTCTCCATACAATATATATATATAGAATATTCCATTGTCAGTTTTTCTCTTATTCTCGCAAGCACAAATGGAACGATCGGAAGTGAAACAGACGATTATCTTTTCCGCTCCCCGCTAACTTCACTTTGTACGCCGTATAATTATATACAGTCGGCGTCTCGAGTAAACTCGTTGTGCGTCTCTTACGGCCGTACCACTATGATCCCAGCAGAAGTTTTCTTAGAAAGTTTTCATTTATTTTTATCTTAAGTTTTATATATCCTTTACTTATTTATGACTTTATTTAGCTGGCTTTATTCATGTTGCAACATGATACATATTTATTTGTATTCTATTTTATTACAAACATAATTATTGATGTTAAAGTTTTATGTAAAAGAACAGGAAAGGAGCTCAGAGGTAACTGTACCACTACTTTAAACGTAGAATTACGCCGCTACCACTTTACTTTATAATAGAATGTGGTGCAAACAATATAGTAGAAGTAGCTTTAGTTTCTTACAACTCGGTTTGTTTCTTCTATTAAAAAACATAAAACTCTTTTGAAATGTAACTACACTTTACTATACTACTAAGATATACCGGAATGTTCCTGCGGTTTGGAAACGCATGAGTCACCTGATGTTCCACTGCGGTGAGCACGACGGTAGATTTATTGCAGAGCATGTGTCTTATTATTAGAGTAGAATAAGACGGAACCTTAGATCGTCATTTTAGAACTGAAACAACTCGGATGGAAGGTTGGAACAATGTAGGTATTCAAGATTTAAAAAACAGAGAAATGAAATTTAATTCTAAATTGGACCAGATCTATCTAACAACTGACATTTTGCTCTATTGCCCTACGATTATTTCTTACAAAGGTCGGATAGCTTAGAGCAGTGGTCACCAAACCACGGCCCACGGGCCTCTTGTGACTCGAATCAAAATTTTGTGCCGCCCGCAGACCTGAGTCGTAGCACTATCAATATAAGAATATGTAATATGAATTGGTCCGATTATTCGAATTCTGGCACAGAATAAATTATAGTATCGCATAGAGAAGTTGCGCTCTAATAAAATTAATTCTGGTTACGGCTTTTTAACTAAACCTTTTTTAAGCTATGTAACGGTTTTTTACCGACTTCCCTAGACTAAAAAGGGAAGCGAAAGGGACATCCCTAGAGCAAGGGGCACGGACATCCCCGCTCTCTCAACCGCTCACTTACGCTCAATTGTTTTGTCATGTAAGTGGCGCACCGAACTTCGTTGCCACTTCACGTAATTTGCGTAGACCTCAGAACTGCCTTCAAAAAGGAAGCTAAGCAATGAGAACTGAAGTTTTCAAGAAAAATGGGAAGAAGAATTTTAATCTTTAAGTGGGAAAAAGAAGGAGTGACACGATGCGGTTTGTCTCACCACTACACAACTAAGCATAATTCATTTCCGGACGCTCTTTCTTTGCAGTTTAATGGAAGAAAGGAGAAAATAGCTCATGTAAAATCGTCAATACGTCTTCAGCACAATGTTATGTCGATAGCAGTTGGACAAAATGAGGCTGTTCAAAATCCATCCTATGGAGTTTGTAATATTCTTGTAAAAAAAGATGAAACATTTCACCGGTGCTCATGATAATAGTTTTTCAAACTTTGTTCCAACGCTCCTCAAATCATAAACAAACGCTGGCTGATTTAAATAAGACTTAGTATTTACACATGAAGTTGGTAATAAAGACGATGACATTTTTTTGGATCGAACTTTGAAAACCCCAGAATAAAAAATAATATCGTTTTGTCAAGAAGAACAAAAATTACTACATATTAACTTCGTAGGTAATAATGTAACTTTTAAAATTTTAATCGATACCGGATCTACGAAATCATTTATTTCTCCATCATTAAGAGACAAATATTATTACGATTACCCTATATAGGAAGAAAAATTTCTAATTAAACATATCACGGGACGAGCGTTCATAACGAATATATTCTTACGCCCCCAAATGGCGAAAAATATTCGTAAAAAATGGAACAAATATGAAATTGTATTTCAATTTTCTGATAATTATGATGTCATATTAGAAACAGATATAATGAGGCAATTAAACGTTAAATTAGACTAGTCAAATAATAAATTAACGACGAAAAATAAAACGATAGAATTAAATAATATAGAAACTTATAATTGCGAAACAAATCGTACATTAAATTAACATAGTAATAAGTTTACAGAAGATGTTATTCATAGCCCGACCAAGGCCATTTGTCATAAAATTAATTTAATTAAATATCAACCTGTTTATCGAGTCGCAGACACAGCACAATGTCACGCTCCCAGCACATTTATACGAAAATTACTCAAATGTCGCAGCGATTAACAATCGCGATTCCGGTATGTAATCAACAGTTCAAAAGCAATTTCTATGATTTTGAGGAAATAATTAAAATATTACAAACACATCCTCCGTACAGGATAAATAGAATATTCATACATGAATCGAAAGTTTATAAAGTTGACGTAATAAAAAAGGACAACGATAGTCTAGATTTGAAATGTCGCTTAAAAAACAAAACATTAAACAATATATATATATATATATATATATATATATATATATATATATATTTATATATATATATATATATATATAGATATATATATATATATTTATATTAAAGAAGATTTTATAAAATTATCTTTGTAATCAGAATAGATATGGAATAGTTGTAGAAAATAAAGAATTAGGAAATGTGTTTAGTGAAATTTATAGAATAAACTTTAATAAAAAAAGTTTTAAAAAGCATTTGTAATACTGAATCGCGAGAGGAACTTCTGTCTGATGTCGAGAAATACTGCATCGTACAAGAAACCCACGAACGCTTAGATATAGGGGAATCAAGAGCATGATTCCAGAATTAAGAAGATAATATTATTTCGAAAATATGTGTAAAAAGATACAGAACTTTGTTAATATATGTCATATATAACGTAGTTAAATATAGACGACAACCCACGAAGGAATCGTTAGAGAAAAACCAGGTTATAAAAAATATAGATAAAAATAAATATGACGCTAGCAAAATGAACGAGGAAAATTCTGAAGATTTATATTGGATATCAAGGTCAAGCATAATCAGTAACGTCATATTTGTATATACATCTTTTTTGGCGCTTCGAAATCTTTCTGAACGCAATCTTTGCAGACGCAAAATTAAGGGAGGTTGAGTTAAGTGGATGCCAAATTATCAGCAACTACCCGCTGCCTAAGTGGGGTGACATTGCAACGACCCTAAGCCACACACACGATTGGATTGCTACAAGAATGACGGATTTATAAGAAACAGAACTTTAAATACTATGGAAACGCGTCGCATAGTGTCCAAGGACTTACCTATAAAAGCTGTTTTTCTAGATAAAGCGGGCAGATACAAACAAGTAGCAGACGCAGACGCATTGATATCTATTTTTAAAAAAGTTCATCTTCTCGTCTCGTCGAATTTCCTAACTCGTGCGTGAACTAACCACCGAAAATTTAAAGAACTTTTTGGCGAATTATAATCCTGTTATGGTGATATTATCTTATATACTTCTGTCTGACTATTAGACAAGGAAAAGTGTTGGAAAGATTGTATATTTTAAAATCTTAAACTCTTAAAGTTGGAAATCATGAATAGCGTTGCTTGCAGTTTTTTTGCTCAATATTACTCAGAAACTTAATAAACTTAATTTAGAATTACAGCGACCGAACAAAATAATCGGACAAATGACAAATAAAATACAAACAAATATATACAAACGAACAGGGAGGTAAGGACAAATGACAAATATATATATATATATAAACGAACTCGAAGAAACAGACTTGTCTAATGTTTCAACTGTTGCTACGGTTCGACCGAAAATATCTATCGCCGAAAGTACAATAATATGAATAAAAAAAAATTATAGACGCTAGGAACATTCGAAGTTCTTTTATTCTACCCTTGGCATATTGAAAATAATGTCCTTAAATTATTTTGTCAATTTGGATTTGATGAATGAAATCATCGATCTTAAACATGACACTCAACTCGAAGCGCAATTCGTTGAATAGCCTGAGAAGCAGGAGTATACTGAGTTTTGGAGATGCATGCCTAACAACTTTAACAATTTACGAGATTGTACACATTTTAGTTTGACATTATCTCCTTCAATATATCACGTCAAGCTTCATTTTCTAAAATGAACTGTCAAACAAATTAATATCGTAATCATCTGCCCAGTCATTTAGAAGACGCAATGAGGATTGCTCGCACCCCAAAAGACGCAACTATAAATAAATTACTCACAATTAAATGAAACTACGTGGTGTAGTATTATTTCTACTTTCTTTAATTTCTTTACCACGACCTAGGTTTCGTTGTATTACAACATCTTCAGTTGGGCAATTAGCAAAGATGTTGTAATACAACGAAACCTAGGTCGTGGTAAAGAAATTAAAGAAAGTAGAAATAATACTACATCACGTAGTTTCATTTAATTGTGAATAATGAATTTCTACAAAATTAACGCCAAATATATTCAATAAATAAATTAGTTAAAACAAGTATAACATTATAAATCACAAAGTTTTAGTCATTTTTATAATTATAATAGAAATTCCGAATATACCTCGTAGTATCTTTACTTATCCGTTCACATACACTGTTATGTATGAAGCTACATTTAATAGATGAGCAAATAATAATTAATTTGTAAAACAGACTTTAGGCCCGAAGTGCCATCCTACATTGACTCAATTGACCTCTGACCAAAAAAGTATGACAACTGGTGACTCAGAACTTGACATATCTTCGTTGCATCGTTATCTGGAATTGATGCCTGTTACATATCGGGTTAGACTATTCTTTACAGATCGTATATTATTGAAAAAACAATACGAGTCTGCCTCAGAGTTCGTAACTACGAGTATCGGTATTTTATGTATTTTGTATATTCGGTATTTTATGAACGAAAGGTTCATAAAATACCGACGCAAGCGAAAAAGACACCACGTAAATAGACATCACGTATTTCAGTACTAGCTGTTATCCGGACATAAATTAATTTTTACGCAAACGAAGTCGCGTCCGCATAAAAATTGATTTACAACCGAATTTGATATCCTGTAGGTTTCAGTTTGCTATTGTCCAGTAAAAACACAAATATTATGAATTATTATAACGATATTAAGGGCGGAAACCTCTATAGGGGCAATCGTCTGTAAACGATGTATGTCCCCGTTCCGGTGGGTGTAGCTTGTTATGAGCGATCTCCCTCTCTTGTGTCGTGCAAAATTATATATTTTTGTATTCTAATGATCAATTATTTTCATTTGATACCCATATCAAGTGCGGTCTTGATTAAAAAAACAAATAGGTCATCTTGAAACATTTGCCATATTAAAATTACGATAATTTCATACATACTATGTCTTTCTTTCAGTTTTAAAATAATTCTATGCTAATTTAATTTAAATCTGTTTCTCATTTATAATATTAGTGCGGACTAATGTCGATTGCCATTAGTTCATGGAATACGTGGGAGTACAAAAATATTTTATAACTGGCCATTAATAAACTGTATTTTGAATTTTTACTTTCGGGAAACATATTTAAAAAATTAAAATATGGTACTCACGAAATATCTCAGTTGAGATTTTGATTCGAATCGATTCGAAAGTATTAATGGAGGATAAGACAATGAATATTAAAAATGTCCGTATATGATTGTATGAGTATTTCTAATTCTTTATTAATATCTTCTAATCTTTATTAATATCTTCTAATCTTCGAGATTAGACTTAACATAGGTAAAAATTTAAATTCGATTTTTTTTTCAAATTTTCCCATTATTTTTTAATTTATAAGCTAAATTATAAGGCATAACTAGTTTTCTTAGCAACAGTCTGATAAGGGTTTCTTAGGGAATTTCTCTAAGGGAATCGTATATAAAAATGGAGAAAATTGGGTGCGTTAATAGAGCGAGGACGAGTCGTGGCAGTGACGGAGGTTCGCAGGGCTGCTGTGGTTAGTGCTGCCAAGCCCGATAATAAAACAATTTATAAGTACAACAAAGGCTTGCATTTCGCGTGAATATATCTACAGCATAGCTGTACGATTTATTGTATCAGTTTAATGTAGCATCTATATATCATCAATCGCTCACCGCAAGCTAATCTAACCAAGTAGAGATTGACCGTGCTCATATTAAATATGTCTGTACGCTGCAACTTCACTATGGGGACTAGGATAATAAGAATTATATTTTAATACGCTAATCATATTCTGGTGCGATCTTGAGTGTTGGACAAGACATTATTGGCCACGATGAGAACAACTCCTTAGAACCGGACGTCGAGTTGTCCTAAGGAACTGGGAAATCATTTTCAAAAGGGCAACGTCTATTGTGAGATATAACGAATGAATCGTTTTATAATCGTAAATTATTAATAATCGTTAATCGTAATTATTTGCTTCATAATTGAATAAATAATAATCGGTTATACTCTTTTATTTCCACGCGAAACTAAAAAAACCTAGATAAATTTTGTAATATATATATATATATATATATATATATATATATAGATAAATTCAACAAGAATATGCATACCATTTGATATATTGAATACTTGAGTCTGTAATATCAAATTAAATAAAAAACATCGGCGGTTTTTGAATGTATACTTCGATTCAAATTAGTAGCGGTAACGTATTGTTTAATTGTCTAAAATATATAAATATATACATAAAATACAGTATGGTACTATATAATATAATATGGACGGCAAACCTATCTGGAGTATATCTACTAATATACCAAGTAAATACTAATATATCTGGTATATATAATGACTTTTCGCTCGTGGGTTCGCTCGTGTAGACGCTAATTTTTGGTACCTCAGTCGAATTTTTAACCGACTTCAAAAAAGGAGGTTATCAATTCAGCCAAAACGTATTTAATATTATGAAAAATGTCAGTATCTTAAGACTCCTAAACACTTTTCATCCCCTTGGGATTTGAATCTCCAAATATGCTTAAATACTTTTTCCGTTATTTTTGTTGTAGAGCATTAATACCAAATTTTAAGTAAAAATTGCAATAAAACTATTTTTGCCCATACAAACTTATCCATCCATTTTCACTCTCTTAACCGTTGTATCTCAGTAAATGTTTAAACACTTTTTCATTATTTGTGTTGAAGAGTATCAACACCAAGTTTCACGTAAAAATTTATATTAGAAATATTTTCCCATACAAATTTAGCTACCACTTTTCACCCCCTTAGGGGAAGAATTTCAAGAAATTCCTTCTTAAACGATGCCTCCAGTATAAAATCAACATCCTTTCCAAATTTCAAATTTCTATCATTTGCGGTTTGGGCTGAACGTCGATATGTCAGTCGATTGGGACATCACCATATATATATATATATATATATATATATATATATGGTGATGATGATGTGTATATATATATATATATATATATATATATATATCGGATATGAGATCCATAAGAACTGAAGCAATCATACTCTCTACCACTTCCGATTCTGGAGAGCAGTTTTCTCCATCAACAAATGTTACAAATTTACGGATTTATGTTGTTTTCAAGCGGCGTGGGCAACAAAGACAGAGGACGGATTTATGTATTACTATATAGCAATAATGATTCTGTGCACAATGAAGTTATACATTTGAAATATTATACTTATAGACTCCTCCTCTTTCTTATTTCGAAGAGAGATTTTATCAGCTCAAGATAAGTGGCAAATTTCTGAATAAATCATAACTTATATATCTCTTTTTAATTCCTAATGTTGTAAGTCATTAGAATTACAGCAAACAATTCACAAAACTTTCTTGTACTGTTTAATATGCTCGTCGGAATTAACTGGCACTGGAATTACATACTTTTTTATTTCGTCTTATAATAAATAATTCTTGTTTTAATAGAATTTGAAATTGCACATTCGAGCTTTGATGATTCAAGTGACTAAAAGGGATTTGAACCTATAGAAGTTGACACAGTATCAGTTGATTAAAACTTAATATCTATCTGATTAAGAAGGTAGATTAAACTTTTTGAACTACGCTTAATTTTTGAAGTTATACGTCTTTAGGCGCGTTATTAAAAATGATAAGAGCTCAATTATACGATGCGCATACGCACGCACTACGCAACAAAAACCGACAGTATGAAGTTGCTC
Organism: Druceiella hillmani; assembly: GCA_039881145.1. NCBI lineage: Eukaryota > Metazoa > Arthropoda > Insecta > Lepidoptera > Hepialidae > Druceiella > Druceiella hillmani. Next base: position 21,684,596 of record JAYKKI010000035.1, read on the forward strand.
ACGATGCGCGCGCACGATGCAACAAAAATCGACACGGTGAAGTTGCTCACTAAAAATATATTTACATGCGTGTAATGATTGATACTATATTCATGATAGTTATTGAGGTATTTGTAAAAACACAACACGTGTTTTATATTCATACAAATCTTAGTTATATCTGTGGTTTTAAATAATATTTTTAGTAACTGAAATTTAATAGTGGTCCATATAATAAAAACATTTGTTTATTGTGAATATTCGTGACAGAAATAGTGCTTATAAGCTTTTTAAAATATATTTTACGTGTATCTGTCTAAGTGAGGTTAAGTTTCGGTATATATTTCTTTGAATTAAAATTATTACTTTATCATTTAATAAATACTTAAAATTAATAAATTGCAATAAACTTTCAGCATATTATTTTTTAATTATTAAATGATCATGACCGTAATTTTAGATAAAAAGATCAAATTTTTGACTACTTTGTAAGAGACAATAAATTTTTAAAATTTAATTTTTTGAATACGGTTTTTGCCAACTGCATTTATAATCACGCTCCAGTCCTATATTATTTTTTTCCATTAATTATTTGCGTGCTAAATAAAGTTATTCTTGTATTATGCCGAATAAGTAAAACTTCTAACGCGCCTATATAAGTACACACTCAATTTTTTTTTTCTAAATATTTTAGCAAATCGTCCATTAATCTGTAATTACGATCATATCCGATTGAAATTCCTAATTTCGGTTCCAATACCGTAACCAAAAATATCCAAACCTCTTCAATGACGAAACGGCTCAAAGAGGTTTATAAGAAAAAGCGCAACCGCGTACCTGCGGGAAAACATTTCGGGGTTTTCCCTTTGTTCGAGCGTGAAAAGGCGGTTCACAAATTTCCCGCTCACTTACCCTTCCTTGTGTTCGTTTCTACCCTTGACTTTGAATGTAAATATAAGAAAGGTTTGAAATCTAAGTAAGTCACTCTTTCACTCTTTTTTTGAAACTTAATGCAGTCTTTATATTTTGCTATTGACGCTGGTTCTACTCATAAACTAAAAGCGCTTTGATACTCACTAAATTAGCTAGAAATATTTCATTTGTCGCACGATTTTTTCCTTTGAAGTAGACTTTCACTTTAAAATATTTTTCACTGATTTTCGTAACAAGTGAAATAAAAACTATTCAGTTTTGACCGGATCAAGCAAACAGATTGAAATTCGATAAAAATACTTTTTTTTTTAAAAGCGGGATCCAAATGTAATTGTACAGACGTTTGGACGATTGTGACGAATCATTTTTTTCTTTTTCAGATTCAACGTTTTATAATAATAATACCGTTCGGTTAGTCTTTTTCTGTGAGAAAAAGGTCATTTCCAAAATTGGCGATTTATGTTTATTGCCAGTTACGTGTTTATTGCCAGTATTTATTATTGAACGAAATGTGTAGAATGAAAAAAATTATGAACTGCATGGAATTTCATTATAAAGAGTGCTTTTAGGAGGAAAACAAATCGAAAAATTATCTCAAAGATGCAATTGTAGCGTAATAATGTATGAAGATTATTTACATACTTACTTGATAACAATATTATTATGTAGCTTCACAATATTGGTGATTTATATTATTTCTAGATATCTGAATTTAGTAACTAATTGTACTCAAAGCAATTCGGATGAAAGGTGTAGAGTGGAGGATTATTTTATAATTAATAATGATAAAAGTGCTGAAAGCACTATGCACTTAAAAGAATTTGTAAGTTTACAAATTCCACTTCTGTTTGAGGAACATTATGACGTATTTAGTTGCAACTGACCTTGGGAGCTGAAAGGGTTATCTTCAATAAAAGCTGCAGAAAAAATGTGATCTCTGTCTATGGCCTACTTCGTACCTAACAAATGGCTTTAGCTTGCATTATTTTATAAAAATGCATTATTTTAAGCATCATTTGGATAAGTTAAAAGAAAATTTTAATTTTTTAAACCGAACCGAACCGAATTTTCATTTTTGCGAGCGTTGCGTTTTATATTACATTATAATGGACTATTGAATTTGATGATTCTGAACTGAAAATGTCGATAAGCTATTGTATATAGTTTTAGCTTCAGAATAAAGTTGAAACTCATAAGAAAACATCGACCTCAATTCTCTGAAGAATAACAGAACTCAGAGCCATTATTATATACTTTCAAATATAAAATTCAAAGCGGCAATTTCAATATACTGATGTAAATACGTATCTGTGATTATTATTTAATAATAGCAACTTTAAAAACAATTATATTATCTTTACCTTGGAGGAGGCTTTTACCCGAAGGGGGTCCGTCCAAAAATAATTTCAACTTATAACCATCACAATACAATATATTACTGTAAATCATTATTTAAAATTCTAATTATGTTAAACTTGTTGAAGTAAAACTTCTTTACGCACGCTTGACTTGGGGAGTAAGCTGGTGAATGCGTGACGAGAGCGTTACGAAAAGTGTGATCGGGCGAGGCGAACGGAAGTTGAGAGGGAGATATATGTTAGTGAAGACAGAAAGAGAGAGAGTTACGTTTCGAATATTACTGTAGGGACAAGAGAGAGAGGTGCGAGCACACATTTTCTTTCTCTCTTTCTTTCATAGCCAGTTATGTTTCGTATATCTAAGACACAGTGCAAGGTATTGTCTGTATCACACTGTAGGAGCTAGAGAGAGTAGTGCGCGCGCACATTTTCTTTCTCTCTTCCTCTCATAGCCAGTGCATGAAATATATATATATATATATATATATATATATATATATATATATATATATATATATACGTATATACATATATATATGCGAGTTTGCTAGCGTTACACGAATGGTGATTTTTTGATTATTTTGTAATTTCATTTCGTTCTTGAACAATTTTATAAATTATTATTTTGTTCAATACATGAAATATTCTACGTTTAAAGTGAATAAAATTGTAAATTCATTTTAAAGTTCATATTTTTTGTGAATTTCAAGTTTTATTTCAGTCGTGTGGTCTAAAGCACACTCGTTTTTTTATTTTAAAACTATGTTTAACAATATTATAACGTTTCTAATTATATTAATAACTATTTATAATTTTGTTTGTTGAATATAAAGAAATTATGGCATTGTAATTTTTTTAAATGGAATAAAGCTTTATTATTATTATTATTAGTTGTGAGCCCTATTTATTACAAAGTACCGCTGTCATGGTTCTCACATTAACATGGCGACACAATCCGGGTATCATCTCACATTATCACCTTCCCATGACAAAGTTCTGTTCACAGGCTTACCAGCAAACTCTGTTTCCAGATAAATCAACATATTTCACTCCTTATAAATCCTAGATGAAGACACCGAGGAGTTCAGATTCAATTCAGTTCAACTTTTTTCTCATTTCACGTCATTCGTAATCCATAAACGAGCCGTAATTCAACTGTAACTAATATTTAACAGTAATCGAAGTGTATTACAAAAATTAATAAATTAAGTTCAATGTTAAATCGTTATTATAAAAAGTTATAATTTAAATTTATTACAACAGTTCGTTTTTTCTTAGTTTTCCCTGACATGTTGCGTTAGCGTATCTGTTATAATGATCTCACTACGACCCTTGTCATCGCTTGTGTTGGCCATTGTGGCATTGGATTTTTGTTATGGTTTATAGATTATTATTTTACTTAATACAGAAATATTTTCTGTAGCATGGTTCTGTGTCAAATAAATCGTTTTCCTTTTTCCTAGCAAACAATGTTGGAAATCAATTAGAATAACGACGGTACGCCTGAAGTTATAAAGAAGCCGCCCTACGTGTGTTATTTTCCCTTACTAGGCAATAATACACAAGGAAAATCGTACACGGAAAAACTCACTGTAATAAATGAGTATGAAGAAAATACGTACACGGAAAATGAGCGCACACGATAAGTTATCTTTTTCAGGGTATTATAAATCGGTAAACTCTGAATTGTGTGCTAGGTTAGAAATTATAATCAAAAATGCAATATCATATTTTTTATTGTCGGAAAAGTATATTTGTATATACAAATACTTTTCTCTTTTCCAAACAACTATAAAGATTAAAAGTTTCGTCAATTCCGAAAATAATATATGTAGCGATAGATTATGCAGTGATAATGTTTGTATATAGACAGGAAAGAGGAGAACGTTACAACAATAATATACAGAGTGTCCCAGCATCAGTGGTCCAACGAAAGTTATGAGTAAAGGACTTCCTAAATAATAAATCTAAAGCAAAACAGGGTTGTATAAGAGTGCATAGTTTAGAAGATGTTTTAAAATATTGAGATTCATCATACCTCCATTCACATTAATTGATCCTGCATCAAAACTATGCAACGGAGAGTCATACAGTTTGGTGTAAACTTAGTTTTTTAGTTTGGCTGTAAACAACTTTTTACTTTACACCAAGAACTAAGAAAAAATTCTAAAATTTTAATAACTTCTTACGAAGTATGAAATTTAAAAAAAATTGTGTTCAATTTTCCAAAATTGTTAAAAAAAGCTACTATTATTAATGGTTTATGACCTAAAAAATTTTAAAAAAAATATTTCAAAAATTGTCAATTTTGAAATATTTCAAAGATTTATTATATTTGTTTCAGTGATAGAAGATACAATAAATTTTATATTGGAGAAATGAAATAAGAAACCTATGTCTACTCAAAGTTTACACGTTTTTTTAATGTCCACTTAACCTGGTATTTTCGAAATTATTAGAAAAATGGCAAGTGATAACAATACATCTATTATGATATGCTGAATTTGTGACTCTGAAATCAATAACAGTTATAAGAAAGAAAACGTGGTATAACAACAGTTTATGTTACAGAAACACTGATTTTTAATAATGAAAGATATATTTGTTTTCATTTTTCTATCGTTTATTTGTTCAGTTCAGTTGTGCGTCTTTCGCTCTTAGTACCTTAAGTTATTTCCATAGTCTGCGACTTTATGCGTTCTCACGGTTTTGACTTTGGTTACTAAACTTGCTTTGTGTTTTTGATTTTGATTGATGTATCAGAAAGAACGAATTGACTTATATGGATTATTTCAAAGCAACTTTGACTCTTTTCGTGCCAAGACTCAAAACCCCAAACGGTGAACTTATTCGCCGCGTGATTAGCCACTATATCGTGTTGTACGGGGCACTGGTCGGGAAGCTGCTAGCCTCCATAGTGACTATACCAACCGACACGAGGTGGAGGAGCGCAACGACTTCCGAACCATCTTATCGTTATCAAACTATACTTATCATATTTGAAAGGTAGAATAGTGCGGTTTCGCTTTTAGGTGCGTTCCGGAGCTGTAAATGTTGGCGAAGATGAGGAATAAATACTGACTGATATTGAAATGATCCAACATTAACTGTACATCAAATTTAAAGACCTATTGGCGTATCACTTTCGTTGTCCATCGTCTACGGTAAAAAGATGGTATGCATCCATTTAATGATCAATGGATTCAGAGCTTATTGTCACAAGATTTTGCAAATAGGGCGCAATTTTGTCAAGAATGTTGAGGTATATTTGAAGACATATGAGGAAGATCCAAGCTTTTTTGACAACAAAATGTGGAGTGGGGAAACGAGATTTATACTTTTCGGAACATTTAACCAGTATAATACACAATTGGTGCCTCATAAAACCCCACTACAGACAAGAATTCAGTTTCCCACTTCAGTTCTCAGTAAATTTATGGAGTTAAATTTAACCAACAATTCATCGATCCCTTGGGCTGTATCCAAATTAAAACGGAGCACGGTACTTGAAGACTAATATCAAGATACCTCTTTATATTCCCGCTGGAGAGTATAGTATCAGCAAGACGGCGCATCATGTCACTATGCACGGAGCGTACAATACACTTAAACCACGTTCTTTCATACAGATGTATGGACACGGGATCAGTTGACCAACGCAGTACTCAGTTTTAAATCCGATTGATTTTTTTTTAATTGGCCTATTTTAAAGTTATAATCCACTCCAGGTAGATCACGTCCGAATGTGACTTACGAATGAAAATTGGTATAAAATTGAGTATATCAGCCAAAATCGTGAACCTTTTATTTCTTGCGGCGTGTTTTTCTGTGGCGATACAGACTCTGTTTGGGTTCAATGCCGTAATTTCGAACATTTCGTGTAAATCATTTTATTTTGTGAAATAAAAACATCTAACCAATTTGTTATTTAAACAAATGTAATGAATACTTTAACGTAAAGTTTTATTTCACCATTACCAACATCAAATGATAAAAAGGAATCACAAAATTTATTTAAATTTTTTAATGACCTTGCAAAAGAAATTAAATTTTTAAAATGTTCCAATGTAAATGCTTTTTTTTAAATTTTCCCAATCTGTAAACCTTTAATCTTAGTAGTTTTGAGATAAATTGTAAATCATATTTATTACACTTTTTGCACTGTGGGAAGGTTGAAAATATTTTTTATAATTCCAAATTCTATAAGAAATTATTTCAATTTGAGAATTTTTTCCTCGTTTTAGTTATAAAATAAGAGGTGGTTTTATAGCAATGTTAAAAAGCTTTATTTTTCCAAATTTCGTGACTATCCATTGCACAGTCTTGATTCGGGAAACATATTCCCTCACAAACAAAATCATCCTGTATGAAATTTTCAAAATGAGGTTTTTTATAATAAATAATACAGCTACAGATTTTTTAAATATGTCGTTTTTAATGTGTACTACTACATATCATTTATTTTAATATGAAAATAAATATTATATTATAATATATATATATATAGAACTGTTGTTTATGTTTACTGGCGGGTGACGTCAGGCGTTAAGAAACTGCGTTTCTGGTGCGAGTTTAATAATTTAAACTTAAAAGTGATTATGTATGAAAAATACGGTATACATCCTGGAAATATAAACGTAGTCTGGTTATAATACAATGCAGAACAATTTAAAACAATTTTACAATACAAATCAAATAGCTCATTGCGTACATTTTTCGGTTCCGATATTGAAAGTATTAAAGTATACTCTCATTGATCTTTCGTCATCGTGGTTCGTAACAATTACAGTCCTAATACTTTTAGGAAAATATGCATGATATTTCCTAAGTAGATATTTCAGATAGAGATCTCCATAAATTCGTAGTAAATACCATAAAAAAAATTTAAAATGCCTCCTCGTACATGTAGTCAGGACGTATTCTTTTTCGTGCTCCAATCGAGTTATTAGAAAGATCTTTCCAAGTACAACTGATGTTCCATTCGTTATCTTTTATTTTCAAGTCCCATTTTAATCAAAACTATTTATTTATAATATTAATTTTTCACAACGTAATAAAAAATACTACACATACTCTTAAATATTTATAAGTACCCAAAGTGCATGGAAGCCTTGTAGTTGGAGCTCTACTGGTACTTGGCAGGCTTTTATATTAAGAAAAAGTTGAAAATATCAGTCAGGATTTTAACGTTAGATAATTGACAAGATATTAATACGATGACATCGCGGGGACATATCTCACAATACAGCTCCACATTGACATTGCGTTATGTGACTATTAACTATGATAAGTATTGACGGCAATACAGGTTAATTAACATTCACTAATATAAATAGTAATGTGATTAATTACAATCAGATGCGTCGACGAAAACATTATCGAAGTATGAAGAAGTATTATATATTAAGTTCAATCCTATTATTGAATACAACGACAAAGTTGCGAATCTGCCAATATTAACTTTACAGAGGAGCTTTTGCAACGAAAAAAAATGTATAATTTACATTTTGGCGCCAAAATTGCGAATCTATAAAATTTACAATTTTACAGGGCAACTTTTCGTGTAAAAAATGTAAAATTTACTTTTTTTTTCCTTTGAAATGCTTCCTTGTAAAATTAATATTTTGCAGATTCGCAACTTCGCTGTGGATGCGATGACAAGTTCGCAACAACCTTGAAGGCGGTATTATATGCTAAACGTCTTGATATCCCATTTTCGATACTCGATTATAAGCAACATAAGGCTAAGTGATTACTACCACAGAAAGGATGCAGAAAGTGAAAATGTGAGTAGAAAAAATACCCAGACTCCACTTGAATCTGGTTACGCCGACATAACCATTGGAAGCGTATTGAACTGATGTTGCTGTGAAAAATTGCAGTATTTAATTAATTCTACAGAAAATCGGAAAACAGTCGAAGAGCGTGTTTAAGTGAAGTAAGCAGATATTTATATATCTGCTATATGTAAACTCTCATTTATACGACACACTTCTGGGCTTTACTTTCTGACTTAAATTAGACATATACAAACAATATTGAAACCAGGGAAATCATCCAGCAAACGACTTTTGTACGATGCGGAATACTTTCATTTGGCGAACAATGTTAAGGGCAAAATATATTTACTTTTTTCTGGAGTCAATTAACTTTTAGTGGAACTGACCAAGCGGAGAAGGTCGTGGCAGAAAAAGCATAATATAGGGTTGTCTAGTTTTCTTTTGTTGTCTAGCCTAGTTTTCCGCCGGCTCTACGCCCGCCGTTGTCGCGATTGCATAGGGTCGGCGGACAAATAGCCTAAATAACTTTTATTAAAAATAGTGCTAGTATTTGGAAAATTTCAAATTTTATTCAGAAGAAAACTTAAAAAAAATAGGGGGTAATATAGCAACCCGTCCAGTACCGCACAGGTACAATTTAAGGTCGACGAAGGTAGTGTCTGAAATATTTCGTTTCAGACCAGGTTATGTGCCTTTATTCAGGTGCTAAAATGACCCATACGAAGCTTCGTGCGGATACAATTAACTTATTTTAACGCCATTAAAATGCACATTTCTATTTTTATTTACTTTCAAAAACCTTTTCAGTTCTCTCAAATTACTGATCCAAACTATGAAGTGTGAAGGGTAAATTTTTATTAGTCGAAAACGCATAAAATTGCTGTCAAATTTGTTTTAATGAGAATAAATAAGTTGATCTAAATATCCCTCTTTTATCCCACGTACTTGTTTAACTTAAAAACGGTTACCGTGACTTATCCATGTTAGATAGATAGATAAATGCTTTCGTAAAGTTTTTTTTCGATTTTATAATTTTTTTCTCACTATATCAGTTATAGTTTTGCGTCAGCTTTCGTCACGAAAACACCTAGACCGACCACTTTTTCTCCTTTTACGTTTACATAATTAACCGTATCTCAAAAGTTATACAACATTTGGACAACTGCATAGCGTATGATAATCTGTAAACTATTATATTGCGATGGATTTCTGTTAATTAGATTAAATTTCTGTTTTTTAATTAGATTAATCTTTATTGTAATAATGTGATTAGAAGTTAAATTGTCACCACTATATATATTAGACTTCAGGGCGACTTCTTAGATGCGGCTCGGCGGGAGACAATTCTGAGATCTAGAATGTACGTAACAAAGCGTTACTTTAACATGCGAATGATGGAGGAAATGGCTAACGTTGCATGTGTTATAAAACATTTTGACGACAATTCAACGAAGGCACTATTTTAATCGTTAAAGTAATTAGATTGATATGATCTTAAAAAAAGTAATTAGATTGCAGTTATGTACCAATGTTAATTTCACTTTTTTCTTTGTTTAAACGAAAAGATATGCATAAGATGTTTAAATAAAATGTTCGGTCATGGTTATTTTAATAAAAAAAATTGATTTGAAAAATGCTCTTATTACAACTCGCCATAACTTGTTATAAAACACCAATCTCTTTTTACGCGAGTCTTTTTATTTACGTTTAAATTTTTGGATTTCTTGGGTTTGTTTTTTACTATGAGTTCTTATTTGTATTTATATGTTCATTGTTTAATATTACGAAAAGTGGTTGTTAAGTCAAAAAATTATAACAAAGAGTTCCTTGAAAAAACTTACTTCGTATGTAAACTATTTTTCAAATAAATTTTTTATAATGAAATAACTGCCAGAGGAAATTATTTTTATTGAATGAATGCTCCCTAATGTATAGTCTTTTATTTAATAATAATAACCAATAAAAACTAAAACATTCATTGATATATTACTAGAAATCGCCACTAAAGTTAATAACCATTAAAAGTAAACTTTTCATTCGTGCTAAACTGCATTTGTTTCATTAAAACAACGTTAAAATCAGTACCATAGTGTCTTAATTATTACGTGTCACGTTGAGCCGTTTGCGTTTTTAACTATAAATTTATTTACAGTATTTTAAAAAGGCATAGATAAAGTTTTCAAATAAGAATGGTCTATGGGACTTATTGAACAATGCGCGTGGACATCATTAGCTTAAAACATTTCCAACAGTCTTTTCAGTGCGACTTGGAAACCGACTCCACTTTCCAAGTCGCACTGAAAAGAGTGTTCCATTAGACTCCACGACGGTCGGAACGGCCAAGTCAACAACACACGGCGCGCGGTCGCGCCGCCGCGCCTAAGAATAGCGCGACACGGACAATACCCGACCGGTTCTGTTTACCAGCCTTTTACGAGAATCAATCGCGAAAGTTTTGCCGGTATTATTGATGGAGGGTGGGAAAGCAAAATCGATAACATCGATATACATTCCGATATATCGACAGATAGCGGACTGATAGGCAGATGTCCATTCGTCACTTATCTCTTTATCGACTCGCACGTGTACCTTCGGCAAATGCTTGTAATGGATTAGTGGGGAGGGACGATAAGGGACGATATAGAACGATAACACCGGCTAATGGCTCGTTCCCTCTTTAATGGAGATAATGAAGGATCCAGGCTCTCTGCGGAGCGCAGTGAACAACCTTTTTGACGGTAAACAAACTTGATCGTCGGTTTCCTTGCCGTTATAAACGTTATCGTCGTCGCTCGCCACACATTTTCATTCTCGCAAATTTCCATGGTTGTGGAAAATTTATTTTATGTTTTTTTAGGATAGTTCTACGGGCAAGTAATAGAAACTTAATATTTACCAAGGTCAATCCTATTCAGAAAATTGCAAAAACGATCATTTTTAACATGTTCCCCCAAGCTACTTCCCTTTCATCCACTTCTAAATGTCGTATTGATTTGAAATTTTGCAAACTTATGCAAATCTGATGACAATAAAATCCATCGAGCTGATATGATGATAGAAAAAGAAAGTAGTCGCAGGAACTTCGTAAAGGTTAACAGTAAATCCTTCGAGTTTGGGCTCGTTTAACTCGTTATAATGGATCCTTTGGTTACATATGGTAACAGGGAGGATCTGATGATGGAGGAGGAATGGGCTTATAGGAACTTTAGGGTTTAGGTCCGTTTGACTTGGTTCAATGAGTCCTTTTGTTGCGAAAACCTGTTTGTGAGATTTAAACTATAATTTTTTTTTTGCTCCTAGCCAACTTTACATGATATTCTTTCAATTTAGAGAAATGTATATGAAATTTAAGGTTTTTGGATTTTAATGTGTAGTAAAAGGGTTGAAGAAAAGAAATTGGAACCCTCATAAGTCGACTCCCGTGTTCAGTCATTTTTATGTAGTTTACATTTAGTGTTTATATTTCGGTTTTTAATATATAAGAACGCCTTGTGGACTTATGTAAATGATGATTCTAAAGTAAATAAAGATAAGAGTAGAGCCTAAAATACAAACGTGATACCGTTATGTATTGAGTTAATCATATTCTTCTATGAAATGTGATGTCTTCATTCTCTTAAAAAAATTGAATGTAAATATTAAAAAAACAATAATTAAAAATGTTATATGTGCGTATGTGTACGGTATAAATACCGAACTGCCACGTCACCAAATTTAATTATATTTTCTATAATATATAATAATTTCTAAATTAAAAAAATAACATTGTAAATATACCCATAACTGCATATCAATAGACAATTTTGGCCGCTGTTCCATGTCTGTATAAACTCTAAAAAGTCCGTAAAACGAATTCCAACGTAAAAGTTCAAACCCTTCAAATTCGCGAGGACTGCCCTATTCAAACGCTACCAGTTTTATATGTCATCAGACTATATATCGATTCTGATATAAGAACGCTTCATCCTCAGTGCTTCATCTGCAGTGGGTGAAATAGTAATTACCGTAAAAGAAAGAACGGCATTAACAAAAATAGCCTTAACTAACTTTGCTGGGAGATGGTTTTATTAGTGCATTAGTATACATAATGTAATAAGAAAAATTTATGTAGTAATAAAGTAAATAATAAATATTTGTTTTCTTTAAGAAGACAACACAAAAGTCCCGTTTTTAAAGGATAGATAGCCTAGTATGATTTATATTAAATGCTTACAACATTTAATCGCAAGAGTTACCACAAGCAATGGAATAATTAAATAAAACGTTGGAGAGTAAAAATATGCACTTTTTTCTCTCTGTCTGTAACATCCAACTCAACATCCCGATGCGCCAGAAGTAATTTTTTTTATCTCGGCTAGTAATAATCAAAACTAGACTTTCTTGCAAAAAATTAATTTTTTTTTTGGTAGATGCTTGTCACGATATGTATTTCAAAAGTTTCTATTACATAACTATATATATATATATATATATATATATATATATATATATATATCCGCTCTAATTATCATCTTTATTAACATGTATAATGGTTAAAGCAAATTTATTTCTATATTTAAAAAATATGCCTATATTAAATATTTGCACAAACTCATTTATGTGTAAGGTACAGTGGTATAATCCCCAATTAACCCACAGTGCCATATCTACTTGTTATGCCTTCAACAATAATTTCTACGATTGCTGGGGTTTAATCCCAAACGAGAAATGATTGAACCAATTTACCTAGTAGCTAGTAAGCAGCGTTTACACCGGGCCTTAACGAGATTGCAGATAATTTAGACTTGATAATTCAATCTCATATCTTAGAACACTAATATTTATTTACTATTACGTTTATAATCTCCATTTTATTACTATTCATTTAATATTATCTTTATAATCTCAATTTCAGTACTATTATTTTTATAATCTCAAGTTCAGTACTATTATTTTTATAATCTCAAGTTCAGTACTATTATTTTTATAATCTCAAGTTTAGTACTATTATTTTTATAATCTCAAGTTCAGTACTATTCTTTTTATAATCTCAAGTTTAGTACTATTATTTTTATAATCTCAAGTTCAGTACTATTCTTTTGCTATTATTTTTATAATCTCAAGCATTATATTCAGTACGAGCGGACGGAGGAGGGCTGACGCATTCGCCGAAATTGTGTGTATTATCTGTATTCGCCAAAATTGTGTATATTATGTATTTTTAACAAATTCTTTTTTAGGATCTTGAAGGATGTAGAAATTAAAACACATCGAAAACTTGAGTTCGATTTTTAAACGATTATACAGTGTACTCTATCCACGCAAACAAAAATAAAATCGTTAACGAAAAGACGTTATCGTGACAGGGAACTATAAAAACAGAAGATATGCATGCCACAATCCCATTGCGAGCGCAACCCGTCCGACCGAAACGCTTGGGCGGTTATCTCGCGTGGAGCGGCGTCTCCGCAACATCGCTTACGAATGTCAGTAATATAAGGGCAACATGCGAACTCCCCGCCCAGCACAGGAACGCTCATTGTAAATGGCAAGATGAGGGCATTAAACACTCGTATTATCTCTGCTTGACAACAGAGATAATGAGACCTCTGCTTTGAAACGCCATAGTAAATAAATAAGAATGTCTTCAAAGTGTCAGTATATATTACATGTTCATCTGTTACATTTTCATATGGATATAGGACAGTCAGATACGTAGTTTCGTAAATCTATTTATAAGTAAATATGGTAACTCTAATTGAAATTTTTTTAAACAATAACAAGGTCAGGTTTTGAGTATTTTATCAAGTTGAATATTGAGTAATTTGTCAATCTTTACAGTTATTGCGTATTTTGTCAATTTGCATATTGAGTAATTGGTTAATCTTTAAAAATCTTGAGTATTTCGTTAGTTTGGATATTGGGTACTTTGTCGATCTTTAAAGATCTTAAGTATTTTGTTAATTTTGACATTTTGTAATTTGTCAATTTGAGAGAGTATGTTCAATCTTCTAGTTTTGCGAAATTTGGATATTGAGTAATTTGTCAATCCTTAAAGATATTAAGTATTTTGTCAATTTACATATTGAGTAATTTGTCAACCTGAGAGAGTATGCTCAATCTTCTAGTTTTGCGAAATTTGGATATTAAGTAATTTGTCAATCCTTAAAGATCTTAAGTATTCTGTCAATTTTGATATTATATTTTGTAATTCGTCAATCTGAGAGAGTATGCTCAATCTTCTATCTTTGCGAACAAATTGAAGCTGAATATCTTGTAAACTATGAATGCTACAATGAAAATCGTATGCTATATAATCACAAAATATTTATTTTTATTTTAAATATTAAAAACCGACAAACACGTAACGAGATATTTAACAAAAACTATATTTTGTAATATGTCCGCTGTAACTTTCATCTCTATTAAATAATGATTAAAGCAAATTGATTTCTATATTTTAAAAATATGTGAATATTGCATGTTTGTACGGACTCCTCTGTGTGTAAGGTACAGTGGTATCTAACCCAACTTACAAACCGTGCCATATCAACTTATTATGCCTTCAACAATAATTTCTAAGATTGCTGGTGTTTAACCACAAACGTAGACATTATTGAACCAATTTTAGGTAAATTGGTTCGTAACTATTAGTTTTATAAAATGGAAATGTTGACAAAAATTATAGAAAATATAGTGATTAGCGTTTTGCATTGTAAAGTGTTTGCAAATTTTGACACACTGTGACTCGTAAATAGTTTAAAAAAACAGTACAAAGAGGAATATTTTAGAAACTTTTTTGTTCTGTAAAAGAGATACTCATCATTTTTGTCCTAACATCAACGTTTCATAAGACACTTAACTTCAAAGTTCTTGGATAGACGCAGATTTACCATAAACCTTTCAGACTGCGCCAACTTGGCAAAGCAATTAAAAGACCTTAACAATATTTAAAAAGAAGTAGCTTTGGAGAAAAAAATACAGTTTTGTTGCAATAATTCCCAATTTATGTTATCTTCATTCTATTAGATAGATAATTTTGAGACTATTAGTAAAATCAACTGTTTTGAAAAATTCCTTGAAAAAATTAAGTCTCACAATTTTTATACAGAAATAAATTAGCACCTAATCATATATATTATTTCGCAAAGGTGTTTTTTGTAACAACGCCATATCTCTCTTAACTCTTCATCAAAATTAATGATTCAAATTTCAAAACTTATGTTCCCTGCTATTGACGAAAAATAGACAAACAATTCAAAACTAATTTTTTAATCCTCTACATCTTATTTCTCATAGGTATAATTAAAGGCTTTACTTACTTTATTTTTATAAATTCACGCTGTTGTGATCAGCATCTTAAAACTACGATTGAAAACTTCGGGCGTTATATCTTTAACTTGTCTTTTGTCAATACGTGTCAATCTGACCTTTTACAATTCTTCGGTGACAATCTTTACTCTGTGTGACTGTTTGATCACAGACTATTATGTGCTTGACATTGACAATATGAACGTAAACAATGAATATTTTAATATTCATTGTTTAATGTATTTGTAGTATATAATTTAATGTACTTGTAACACATATTACCTATATATTTTAGCTTTTTGCACTCCTTCTCCATATCAATACTAACTATGCCAAATCTCGCACTGCTTAGTGCGCGCTATATGCTTAAAAAGGG
Organism: Druceiella hillmani; assembly: GCA_039881145.1. Classification (NCBI taxonomy): domain Eukaryota; kingdom Metazoa; phylum Arthropoda; class Insecta; order Lepidoptera; family Hepialidae; genus Druceiella; species Druceiella hillmani. The sequence continues at coordinate 21,700,312 of JAYKKI010000035.1, forward strand.
GTACAAATTTTTCTTTTCACGTATTAATATATAGATTTACCACGAACAAGTTTTTATACATTTCACTCTTAAAAGGGTAATTAAAATATTATACGTTTTTGTTTAATATATTTTCGAAATTACACATTTCTCAACCTTCTGATTTGAGCAATTTTTTTTCATTTCATAAGTTTAGTATCATAGTGTTTTCTTAAAGCGGTTTAAAATCGCAATATACATAATGATTGTAGCCATTATAGGTATCAAATATGGATCGATATCCTGATTAGATTAGGCACTCGCGATACACTAGAACAAATATTTACAATGAAGTAATACAAAAGGAAAGCAAAATTAAAGAAACGAAATTTTAGTTGATTAGTTTCTTCAACCGGATTCCAAATCCTACGTAAACAAAACTAAATGTAGATAATAGCTATTTAAATGATATATTAAATCAATAAATCGACGTTGACTTATCCCATGCTAAGTGAAGCATATCGATAATGGGAAAAGTTCGCAAAATTACTCCTAAAATTTTATTTTCCATTTTTATCTCAACTACGAAAGAAAATCACTGTCTAGCTGAATTTATCGGAAACTTGTTTAAAGAAAATGCTTGTCCAGTTTCAAAACAAGGATAAAATATTACACGTTAAAGGTCGAAGATTAAAGCACAGTTGACTTTATTGGAAGGATCGTTGATGTGACGTTTGAATGACTTGGTGGAAAAAGCTTTTTGGATTTCTTTAATCATTGTCTTCAACGGTGAAGCGTTGTAATAATCCCGTTGTAGTCCTAGGCTGATTTTCCTTATGGAGTTATGAAGGCTTGATGTGTATCAATATAATGATAACAATAAAGCATCATATTAGTATAGTGGGAACTAATGAACTTGGTCAACTTTTTACTGCTACGATTAATTAATTCCAAACTTATCTTGAACATATTTACGGTACGAAGAATATTTTAAGCATATACAGATACTTTTACGAGAAACAATGACGGAGACCTTCATATAAAATATGAAAATGCCAGAATCCTTTGACTTTCAATGGATGGAATTATTATGGAAAAGGGTAAAGAAACAGATCTGAGAGTTTCATTTCATAAAAATTTAAAAAAGTAGAAATATTTGATAATATGAGAAAGAAAAATTATTGTTTTAATTTTATTTTACAACACAGCTTTTCAGGGTTCCATACCTCAAAAAGAAAAAGGAGCTCTTATAGAATCACTTGATTGTCCATCTGTCTGTCTGTCTGAGGAACGCGTGTAGGTATCAAGTTAAAATTAATATCAAATACGTCTACGGTCCCTTGGTGCTGTAAAATCAAGCTACTAAGTCAATGCAATCAAGAAGGACATTTATACCACATATTTTGACATTAGCAAAACCCATAAGGTACTTTCCGTTAACCTGGAATAGGAAAATTTGGCAAGAAGCAAGATTTGACAGGACAAGAAAAAGAAAAATTACGAAAATTCTTAATCTGTATTTATATATTACATAAAAAAGTACATTTTTAACCATGCGCCTGTAAAAGTTACAGTACGCAATTTATTTTCGTTCTGAAAAATTTAAATTTTATTAATTACGATTAATATGTACCATAAATATTTGTAAATGCCTAAATGTACACGGAACCCTCGTAGTGTGATTTCCACTCGTGATTGACGGGTATTTTTTTGACGAAGAAAGGGTGCAGAATTTTTTATGCGTATTTTGAAACTATTAAATACAAATTAATAATTTTGGAGTAGTTTTTTAAGTTCATGTTTCTTACCCAATCGCTATCAATATTTTATCACTACGATACTATAAAACATTGACCTGCGTAGTATCTATATCTATAACAGGTTTAAAGCCTTGTTCGTCCGTAGACATACATGCCTTCCGTTCCGAAAACTTGTTCATATCCTTAATTCCACACATTTCTCGCAACAAAAATTTGAAGTTTTAGTGGTTTCTATTCGTATTGATTTCAGTTGAGACAATCACCCCCTATTAATATTTCCGGAAGTTGCCTCTTTACGTCCGCGTTTGGCTTTTATAGTTTTAACTTTTTATATTTTAATATAATTTTCGCTTTTTATTTGTATACTCTCTCGTTTTACATTTTGTATTTAAGTAAAATCTTTTATAGCATCTCCTCTTCAATCTAAACTTCCTCCATTCTTTTTAGTAGCTAACTGAAAGACACGACTACTAAATCAATTACATGCATAAACGTGTATTTATCTAAATCTTCACATCTTCTCCCATTCATCAGACTTCGTTTTCTCGGGTATTCCGTTAAAATCTATATATAATGCAACCATCTCTCCGTCCACTTAAATGTAGGTAAATTAACACATTATGTGTTTTAAAAATCATTACTTTTTTTTACCACAAAAGCACAAAAACAGTTTCTGTTCCAGGTCGTTACCACACAAGGCCATAATTATTATTTAGGTTGCTGCTAACTTACATATTTTCGAAAACCATACTCGACCATTACACAGAAAGCCAGTTTAGTTTCGCAATTTTGTATATAACGTTTATTAAGTTATACTTGTACCAACGTGAAGTACTAATAAGACAAATTCTTATTACAAATATTCTTCTTGACCCACCGCAACAGCAAGTTCGATCAGAACTTGAAGCTGGTGTAACGGAACCTAAAGCCCTGACATCCAAATTACAACTTCGTCGGATAAAAGCAGCCGGAGGGCGGCGCATCATCCGCTCCGCTGCACGCCGCTTTGAAGTCGCCCGCCGCTCTGGAAAAATTAGCGCCGGCTAAATTTAAATTCCTGAGTTTAATGTTACTTTGAAATTATTTATTCAAAAATCTCCGTCAGCTTCACCGTAATTAGCCGCAAAACTTTGGGCAGGTCAGTATGCTTAAAAAATATTAAAGTAAAATTACACAAACTATTAACCCTTTTGCTGGCGAAGGGGTAGACTGACGAAGGTTAGATAGAAAAATAATAGTTCTAGCCATTACGGTATTGTAAGACGTGAGAAAACTTATAATGTCGGGTGATCAAAAAACATAAGTAATATTCTTGATATAGTCAATTTGGGGAACATGAAATCGAGTGATGTATCTTGATACAAAAATAAAAAAACAACTTTTTACTGAGATTAGATTACTTAATTTGGAACTTCATGACAAACATAAAAAAAAACAAAACCATGCGAAAATCTTGGGATTTTCATCTGATTCCAAAAACTTTGACAGAATATATAGGAGACATTTTTCTTTTTTAATCAATACATTTAATATGATTATAATTATTGTAAATTTCTCAGTAGTTTCATAAATAGAGGCCGCTCCCTAATTTTATATTTTTGTATATATTTTAAAACGACCTTTTTAAATATGCCATTATAAAATTGCGAAAAAAAATTATTTTTATTTTCCTCACAGAAAATCTTTTCAAATGATAGATAATTCATAGAATATAGGAAATGAGAAAAAAAAATTAAGACTTCCACGTTCTTTTTAATCGCTATATAAACATTTTTAAAAAGATGGCGTAAAATATGTGTGTTAATAAGATGCATCACACTGTCACTTTCAATTTTCTACATCGCATGGGTTCTAAAAAAATCGACTCAAAAAATAAAAAAATATAAATGTATTGCCCACTATTTTAAATATTCTCCATTTTTCTGCCTGTGCATGTGGCACAATTTGTGAAGGTGTGAATATTTAAAAAAAATTGACATCTGGAATCATCGCTATAATTTTTCTACAACCTTTGCGTGGGCTTCTAAAAACCCATATTTTTCATAATTTTAGGTAGAACAGTTTTAGAAATAAGGGGGAGGAAACATATTTTTGAAGTTATACTTCTTTAGGCGCGTTATTAAAAAAATTATGAGAGTGACATTTTACGATACGCGCATGTGCACGATTCAACAAAAATCGACAGGATGACGTTGTTCACTAAACATGTGTGTAGTGACTGTTACTATATTCACGATAATTATTGAGGTATTTATAAATACACGACCTGTTTTATATTCATACAAATCTAAGTTATATCCGTGATTTTAAATAATATTTTTAGTAATTGAAATTTAATAGTGATCCATATAATAAAAAAAACATTTATTTATTAGGAATATGTAATATCCGTGATATAAATAGTGCTTATAAGCTTTTTAAAATATATTTTAAGTGTATTTCTCTAAGTGATGTTAAGTTTCGGTATGTATTTATTTGCATTATAAATTATTAAAAATTTAATCATTCGATTTCATTTAGATTGTATTTATAATCATGTAACAAGAACTGTATTTATAATCATGAACTATCATCAAATCAAACCAAACTTATGTCTCCTCCTTTGGTTTCGTCATATTCGGGTCCAGCTCGCCTTAAAGACGATCATTCATTCCGACGCGCTAAGCGTTAATAGAGACCACCGTTGCAATTCGCAATTAAATGAAACTATTTGATGTAGTGTTATTTCCATTTTATTTAAATTCTTTACCACGACCTAGGTTTCGTTGTATTACAACATTTTCAGGTACGCAATTAGCATAGATTAGGCTCTTAATCTTCCACCTGAAGATGTTGTAATACAAAGAAATCTAGGTAGTGGTAAAGAATTTAAATAAAATAGACAAAATGCTACACACGTACTTTCATTTAATTGCGAATAATTAATCTCTACAAAATTAACGCCAAATATATTCAACCACTATAATAGTCTAACTCAATTTACAAAGAACTGTAGTACTAGCTTATATTAAGCATAAAAAGTAGAATTGTAATGTAGTGCTTAGTATAAAGATTTCACAAAAATGAACACAGTTCACCTACTCGTATATAGACCTATGCGCAACTTAAGTTGTTCGAAATCTACTTATTGATACGTGAAGAGACAACTTTGTACCTCTTTTTAAACATACTGCGCGCACGGACGGGTGTGCGATTTGGCATAATTAAAGTTTATATGGAGATGGAACGCGGAAAGCTAAAAGTTATAAATAAGATTTGTTGCAAATATATAGAACAAAATTCAAAAAAGATTATAGAGTATATCTCTATCTTAAAAGAACTTAAATATGTTCAAGCTTAATAATTTAACAAATTACGGCCGAATTTCGACCACTGAGCGACCACTAGTTGTTATAAATATCGTTATCTAATACAAGTCATCACTCCATAAATTCATTCATATAATGCAGTCACAAGTTTATGGCAGTCGTAAATATACTCGTGCATATAGTCGTTAATATCGGTATAAGATAAGATATTACTATGGACACCGCCATCGAAACCGACTCTATTGTCGAAGAGTCATTGGAGACCATGGAGAAGGTAATTTATGTTGTTATATTTAGTTAAGTGGTAGAGCTCTAAGTTCGTGCTTTGAATAACAGAACGTCAACTGTAATACAGGTCATATGAGATACATATATTCTCTTATACAGTTGCCAGATGCTGTTCTTTGCCCGGGCAAAAAAGAAAGACTGCGTTTTGTTTTCATCACTTTTCTATATAAATATTATTTTTTATTATTGCTTATTATTTATGGCTTTTTATGTAATAATTATTTACATTTCAGTCGCCTTTATCTATGATGATTATTTACGATTTAATCAGCGTTCCACATAAAAATTATTTACCGGTTAATTCCCTTTTTATATAATGATTACTAAGGGTTTAATCGCCTTCTATACAATAATTATTTACCGTTTATTTGCTTTGTTATATCTATATATTAATACGTGAAGAGAAAACTTTGTACCCCTTTTTAAGCGTATTGCGCGGACGGTGAAGTGTGAGATTTAGCATAGTTAAAGTTTATATGAAGGAGTGAAGAAAGCTAAAATTTATACATATGTTACAAATACATTAATATTACAAATACATTAATATTACAAATACATTAAAAGATTCATTGTTTACGTTCATATTGTCAATGTCAAACACGTAATAGTCTGTGGTCAAACAGTCGCAGAGTAGTGATTGTCTCTAAAGAATTTTACAATGTCAGATTGACTGAATGCTTTTCGGGCTACGAGTTTTGGGTGATTTCAAATGTTCCTTTCTCAATAGTATGTGGAGTGCATGTCAAAGCAAAAAAGCGTTTATTTCATTTCATATATATACCTGTTACAAAATGAAAATTTTGTAACAGCAATCTGAATTGATTTACTATCGCCTACCTATTAGTGTTTTTAACAGAGTAGGTAAGTAATTTACGGTCGAATTTCGACCACTGAGCAACCACTAATAGTGATAATTTACGATTTAATCGCATTTTATATAATGATCATTTATGGTTTAATCGCCTTCTATATATTAATTGTTTTATTGCCTTTTTCATTGAAATTATTTACAGTTTATTCACCTTTTTATTTAATATTTACTTATGGTTTAATCGCATTCTATGTAATAGCATTTATGGTTTACTTGCCTTTTATGTAAGGATTATTTACGGTTTAATCACCTTTTATATAATGATTGCGATTTACTCGCCTTTTATATGAGGATTATTTATGGTTTAATCGCCTTTTATGTAAGGATTATTTACGATTTAGTTTTTAAGGGTTTAATTATTTACTATATGCTTTAGTCACGTGCAGAACTGTAGAGAACAGCCTAAGTTTCTATTATGGAAATGTTTGTAACAAACGATGTGTAACAATACAGTAATATACATTCTGGAACTTTTTTGTATGTTTCATTGCCGCGTAAATTTATTCCAAGCATTATTTTGATTTAGCTACAATGGTTCAGTTTGTTTAACTCGCAAATGCTTGTATAGTCCGATTTTGCAACAGAAAACGGTTCATTACAGGAAATCCGTAATAGTTAACAATTTACGTAAACGTTTAATCTTTTTCGTTTACATAAACATTTTAAATTTTCTACTAATATAATAAAAATTAAGTGTTTATTTGTTTGCTTCTCTTTTATACGCTCAAACAGTCTCAAATGTTACAAATATAGATAATATAGAATCTAGATTAAAATGTAGACTATACATAATTATGCTATCATTTACAAGGACAGAGCAGTGAACGCAAACGTTAAAAAAAATTATGCCAGCGCACAGAAGGTGCTGTTGTTAATTTAATTTTTAAAAATATTTGTTCCGTTTTACTTGCCGATTCATTGGTTGATTATTGCTCGTTATATCAGCCCAGTCTACCATCGCACAACTAGTGCAGCGAGCAGTACTTGCTATACTTGGTAAAACTGGCCTTAGTAAAATATACACGTATTTCTTAAAACAAAAGTTTGTTACATTTTCATAGTATAAAGTGGGCGAAGCCGCAGGCGTGAGGGGTAATGTATTATATACCCTTATTTTTTCAATTCATGTCAATTGGTTAAGCCATTTTTTGTCGCAAATTTCATGTCAATTGGTTAGGCTGTTTTCCTATAAAAAATTTCATGTCAATTGGTTAGGCCATTTTTCTGTAAAAAATTTCATGTCAATTGGCTAAGCCGTTTTTCTGTCTGGGTTCTGATAAATTATTCCACTAAGAGTTCAAATAAATTTTTGTTATTATTATCCAAAATTTCCATATAAGATAATTCCTTTCATTAGATACATATCAGGATTGGTATTAAGGTAAAAACATCATTGACATATAACGTCCCGCGGCAGCCATATTTACATTCGGGCACGTATAAAGATTTAGAACCAGATTTAGATTTAGATTCATAACCCACTACGAAAGGTATTAATAAAGGAGTTTTAAAAGACGTATTAAACACCTTTCAAGTACGAGTAGAACTCACACTATGTCAGTTCCGCACACATTTAAGTACTTATAAATATTTAAGTGCACACAGTATTTCTGTTAAACTATTTACAAATATAAATTTTTAACAACGTAAATTTATTGCCTGCTACACCTTTAACAGGCGTAAAAACGTGAAGCATATTTAAAAAATTATAAGATCTAGGATAATCGCTATAGTCTTCCTAGAACCTTGGCGCAGGCTTCTAAAAATTATTACTTATATTTTTTATATTACTTATATTTTTTATAATTTTATGACTGAGTAGTTTCGGAGGTAAGAAGATGGAAACATACTTTTCATTATATTTATGAAGATATAAAGCTAAAATTATAAAATAAATATTTTTGAGTCCATTATTATTAGCCCTTTCAAACGATATCACACAATGTATATGAAATTAAATAAAAATGATTACTTTATTTACCCCTCCTCCCCTCCCCCACAATACTACACACTGACAACACTAGATTGAGCTTAAATTTTTTTAGCAAAATCTACTAAATTTATGGCCATGAAAAAATATATGCTATTATTGACAATATAATAAGTCCTGAATAATTCCAAAACACGGCTGAAATATCTGAAAAAAATTTGAAAATATCTCGTAATATCAATTTTATACCAAATTAACTTCATTATTTATAACACTTTATGGATAGAATTAAAAAGACTAACTGTTCTCGTCTTATTTAAAATCTTGGTTGATTTGTATTTTCAATAAAAATAAACCACATTATTTCTCTCGCATACAAATACGCATTTTGGCGATGTCTGTTGTTTCTGGTTTACTCGCATGCAAAGCGACAGCGTGTACTGAGACGCGGAGCTAATCGGATCTATGTCCTCGTTTTCCCGCCCGCTCAAAAAGCAATAAAAATAAAAAGCGATATAATTAAATTAATTTTAATCTTAGGTTTGGATCTGTGTTTTAATATCGCAGGAATAAGTTTAGTTTAGTTTATTTTTTATATATTGTTAATCGTTTTTAATTAGCCTTTCGTATTTTTATTTATAAACTTTTTTACGCGACCCTTTTTGCTTATTCGATTTTTGGATACCTTGGTTAGTTTTTTTTGTACATCAATTCGTGTTTGCATTTATATTTATTTTACGTAATCCATTGTGCTTACTAAATTTTCCATGTTTTGGGTATGTCTTTTTTTTAATTAACCATTCGGGTTTGTATCTATAAACTTTTTTACGCGACCTTTTCTGCTTATTAATTTTTTTTACATTTTTATTTGTTTTTTTTATATCAATTCGTCTTTTTGTTTCATAAATTTGCACAGTGGTAGTTGGAGTATCGGGAAAAGACTTAGGCAACATTTTGCCCCAAGAAATATCATTCATTAGTGATATTGTAACATTGAATATGTTTGGCGTTAATTTTGTAGAAATGCATTGTTCACAATTAAATGAAACTATGTGAAGTTATAATACAATGAAACCTAGGTCGTAATAAAGAATTTAAATAAAATAGAAATAATACTACATCACGTAGTTTCATTCAATTGTGAGTGATATTGTAATCGTAAATAATATCATTAATGCGAAATGCGTTTATTTCTACTTCTTTCAACTCATAATGAAACAAAAGATCGACGTGATTTTCAGCACAGAGATAACTGGCGGGCCAGGAAATAAGATAGGCTTCTTTTCGATCCAGGAAATCTCAACCTAACCGAAACAATAAATTCGACCAATATTGAAAATTAGAAAATGTGTTTGTATATAGTTCTTTCGCGTCTTAAAGGAGCAAAAGATCGACTTAGCTTTCTGCACAAGGAAAATTGGCGTATCAGGAAATTACATAGGCTACTTTTCAAACCGAAAAATTTTATTTTTACTAAAACAACAATAACAACTAATAACAAAAAAACTCGAAAGTCTATCTATTTATCCTTCGTTCACGGCGGAATGGAGCAAAAGATGGACGTTACTTTCTGCACAGAACTAGTTGACGGACCAGAAAATGACCTAGACCAATTTCCAGCCCGAGAAATCTCTTCCTAACTAATATTATAATCCCAATCTTTGTTACAAATTTCGAAAGTGTGTTTGTTCTTGTTTAAGGTCGCAATTGAGCAACATATCAACCTAACTTTCTGCATAGATATGGTTGGCGGGCCAGGAAATAACCTAGACTACTTTCCGATCTAGGAAATCTTTTCCCAACTAAAAGAAAAATCTCAACTAATAATAAAAATTTGAAAGGATTTTTTGTCCTTTTTTCACATCTCAACGGAGCAATCGATCGACGTGGCTTACAGCACACAGATAGTTGGGGAAACAGGAAATAAGATAGGTAATACCAACCCGGGAAATCTCTTCCTAATTAATATAATAATCCTAAATGATATTAAAAATTCGAAAGTCTGTTTGTTTGTTCTTCTCTCACGTCGAAATGGAGTAACAGATCAAGTGGCTTTCTGAACACAGATATTTGGCGAGCCAAGAAACAATACAGGCTATTTTCCAAAGTGGACAATCTTATTCTAACTAATATAACAACCCAAAATTTACAAATTAGAAAGTATATTTGTTTGTCTTTCTTTAACGTCACAATGGAGCAACATATTAACATGATTTCCTGCACAGAAATATTTAGCGGACCGGGAAATAACACAGGCTATTACAATCTGGAAAGTCTTATCGTAACTAATATTAAAATCCCAAATAATAATAAAAATGCGAAAGCGTATTTGTTTGCCCTTCTTTCACGTCGCAATGGAGCAACAGATCGACGTGGCATTCTGCATAGACTTAGATGGCGATTCAGAAAACGAAATAAGCTAATTGCAAACCCGAGAAAACTCATCTTACCTAATATGACATTCTCAAATAACATTAAAACTGGAAAGTATGTTTGTTTGTCCTTTTTTCACGTCGCAACGGAGCAACATATTTACGTGACTTAATGTCCAGAAACAGTTGGGGGAACAGGAAATGACATAGGTAAAATACCAACCCGTGAAATCTCATCCTAACTGATATGACAATCCCAAATAGTGATAAAAATTCAAAAGTCTGTTCTTGCTTATCGTCGCAATTGAGCAACAGATCAACCTATCTTTCTGCATAGATATGATTGGCGGGCCAGGAAATAACATAGATAAAATGCCAACCCGGAAAATCTCATCCTAACTAATATAATAATCTCAAATAATATTAAAAATTAAAAGTCCATTTTTTGTCCTTCCTTCACGTCGCAATGGAGCAACATATCGACGTGGCTTTATACACCATAATAGTTGGCGGGCCAGAAAATAATACTGACTACTTTCTAACTTTATACTAATAAAGTAGTCAGCTACTTTCTAAAACTTATACTAACTAATATAGAAGTCCCAAAATTTACAAATTAGGAAATATATTGGTTTGTCCTTCTTTGACGTCACATTAGAGCAACAGATTAATGTGTCGCAAAGAAATAGCGGACCGCGAAATAACACAAGGTAATTTCCAACCCGGGAAATCTTATCCTAACTAATATTACAATTTCAACTAAAATTATAAATCCAAAATTGTGTTTCTTTGTCCTTATTTCACGTCGCAATGTAGCAACAGACCGACGTGACTTTCTGCACAGAATTAGATGGCGGATCATAAAATGAAGTAGGATAATTATTAACTCGGGAAATATCCTACCTAACATGACAATCCCAAATAACATAAAAAATTTGAAAGTATGTTTGTTTTAAATTCAGAAAACCTTATCGTAACTGATATAATAATCGCAATAAATATTAAAAATTGGCAAATGTGTTTGTTTGTTCTTCCTTCACACCACAAGGGAGAAACAAATTAACCTGATTTTGTATAGAGATAGTTAACGGATCAGAAAATGATATAGACTACTTCCTAATTCGAGAAATTTCATCTTAACTTATAGAATAATCCCAACAAATATTAATAATTCCAAAACGTCTTTGTTTGTCCTTCTTTCAGGTCGCAATGGAGTAGCAAATCGACGTGATTATACACAGATAGTTGGCGGGCCAAGAAATCGTATAGGTTAATTTTTAGAGAGAGAAATATCATCCTAACTTATATAACAACCTAACAAATGTTACAAATTCCAAAATATGTTAGTTTGTCCTCCTTTTACGTCGGAATAGAGCAACAGATCGACGTGATTTTCTACACAAAATTAGTTGGCCAGGCCAGGAAATGACATAGGCCACTTTCCAACCCGGGAAATCTTATCGTAACTAATATGACAATTTAAAATTAAAATGATAACACTTACATAAAATACATAAAAAGGAATAAAAAATATATAACTTATAATTTTGTCTATTTTGCGTTTATTCTGACCACGATGAAATTCGCTAAATATCCAATTTGACAAGACATCTAAAAAAAATAGTTATAACATTTTACAATAAAATACAACTAAATATGAAAGGTAGTCTTTACTTCGACAGGTCCACAATAATTTGCAACCAAATAGTCTACAGTTGTATATATATATATATATATATATATATATACATATACATATATATATATATATATATATATACACATATATATACACATATATACACATATATATATATATATATATATACACAGTTGTGTGTGTATATATATATATATATATACATATATATAATTTTTTAACACCTTACTTAAACTGTTAAATACAAAACTGAACATAATAGACACCGCGAAATGAAATATTTCAGTTATATGCCAGTTAAATGTAACTTACATTCTCCATTTTACATTTATCTATTTCATTGGTCTATTTTTCCATATTATAATGATTATTGAAGACATTCTAGAGTTTATAATAAACTTTTTTCTTTTAAGACGACGCCTTCAATTAACATTTAAAAACCATATTAACATTTCAAAGATTATAAGTCACAAATTATCATCTGTGCGGCTAGCGAGTTATTGACACGGTTAATTTAGTTTGTTAATATGCCGAGCGTCTGGCATGGCGCTAGTTTATCGGAATAACGAAGGGGCGGAGCTTGAAAATCCAACTCTTCAAAGTCATCGAGATATCTCATCGCCTTAATATATTATATTATTTTGTCAATTTTTAAGTTTCCACGTCGAGTGATTCGAGATAAAAACGGCTGTGACAGACAAACAGGGTTCCGTTTTTCTATTGAAGCTCGAAGCACGAAACCATATTCACATGACACGTGCAGAGAAAAAAATTATTGAACTTTGATAGGTAACCAAATTCGTTTGTCATTCTAGTCGGTTTTTTCCCTCAAGGTGTATGTTTTCTTTTGTATGAAAGTTATATTAAATGTGTGCTAAATCGGAGATTAAATTTGGTAATATTAAATAATATCTATGTTGTTAAAAATATATCATTTATTAAATATGATATCGGACGAATCTCGCCGTGGGCTATCGGTTGGTATACATACACCCTGCATTCCTAAAGCGGGTGAAATCTATCCTTGAGGGTTATTGTGGTGATTCGAGGGGCGGTAAGAGCCTCGGAAGGACGTTGAACAGAAATAAAATAGCTCCGTACTATAATATACAACCGCACATTGTTATCCAAATATTGTGTAGCAAAAGAAAAACACAGTGTTTCCTTTTATCAGCCAAGAAAACATACAAGACGCAAAACACAGCCGATCGCTATTCAAGGTCGCCGATAAATCTTATCTGAGAAAAACTTATCTAGGAATTGTTAGAATGCACAGTTCATGTAAGCAGAAATATACGTAGGTATTATATAACTTTTTGCTGTACAATATAACAATCAATAAATTTAAGCAAAAACAATTCCAATTACAAGCTTTTATACCCCTCCACAATTTTCGTTTTCTGAATTTTAACACCAAATGCATTGATTATGAATTCATTATTGCCACATCCCAATTTTTACTCGATTCTAATTACAATGGCTAAAATTCGTTTTTCATATTGAATTTTTAAATTTTGACTCCCAATTCGTTATCTGTGACTTAAAATCCAATGAAAATGAATTTCAGACGAATCAGACTACAAATGACAATTGATAACAAATGACAATTGACAAAGGACTTATTCACCATATTGACATACATGATACAAATGACAATTGACAAATGACTTATCCGCCATATTGGCGTTGCCATCTTGGTTTTTTTGTAAAACAAGTATCGAATTGTATTTTCTTCCATGAAATTTCGTATACGTTTGTAACGTGTACACAATTTCAGCTCGATCGACTGGTGAGAAGTGGGTTAAATTGTGAGTAAAAATTTTGTATCGGTAAGACATACGAAGCAAGTCAAATAAAAGCTAGCAAAAACCAGCCAAGTGTCGCGGCACGCACAACGTAGTCTTTCATAATTGTCTACATTTCCTTAAACCCTTGATCCAATGTACGTGAAATAATTAGTATATTTTCAAGTATTCGTATTCGCCATATTCCCATGAACACCTCCCTCATCTATTATTAGATACTGATGGTTACAATAAGTTGCTTATTGTATGTAAAGAACTAATTCAGCCAAGTCAAACGAATCCAAACTCGATAGGTTTATTGTCAGCTATTGAGAAAATCCTCCATCATCACACCTCCATTCTCGTATTATCTATCGCATTGTAATCAAAATTGCATAAATTTGCAAAAGTTTCAAATCGATACGACAATTAGAAAGTGGGTAAAAAGTGACATGTACGATTTGCTTACAATGTTTGGAAACTACAGGTAATAGAATTGTCTAAAATACGTTAAGAGTCACGGTTTATGTAGAAATCAGTTACATATCTAACTTTAAATTGGACACAAAAATGATTTACTAATTATGGTAAAATAACATCATCTTTAAAATATTTCATAACAAAAATAAACCAAACTTGCCAATAAACAAAGTTTGTCAGATACGTAAAATGCCGTTACGATAAAAAAAATAACACAGTTATATCCCAGTGACCCTCAATAATATTTAAATTGCTATAATGTAAATTATAATAACAAAGTAATAAGGCATAACATTATAAAATATACGAGTAATTAGGTAATATTATTCATACTCAAAGTTGAACAGAGGCTAAGTGATTTTATTAATAACAATCTATTTGCATATTCACATTACAGTGTTTGTAAAGGTTCGTAGGTTAAAACAGCGTTTCTAAAAAAAATTCATTCGCGGAGAAATGTATCAAAGCATGCACTCGAAATAAAACATGAGAGGGTAAGTATTTATATTCGTATCCCTATTCGCGAATAGTGAGATAAATTATTTGAATTCTCATCCGTATTCGCGGATAATGAGATAAATAATATGAATTTGTATCCGTATTCACGAATAATGAGATAATTTATTGGAATTCGTATCTGTATTCGCGAATAGTGAGATAAATTATTGGAATTCGTATCCGTGTTCGCGAATAATGAGATAAATTATTTGAATTCGTATCCGTATTCGAGAACAGTAAGACAATTTATTTATCTTCGTGTTGGTATCCAAGAATATTGAATTTTTATTCTAATTAGCGAACAGATTTTTTTACTATTCGCTGCATTTTAAATAGTAACTTAAATAAATTGATCTAGCTGCAATAAATACATGTGTTACGCCTTTTTTTTGCATCTGCTGTATGTTTTTGTGTTAAGTTTAAAGCTGCAAAATAATTATTTGATTTTAATAATACGTTATAATCAAATGAAATTAATTGTATAATGTTGCCAGTATATTACAGATGTTGTAAGTACAAATGCAGCTCAAATGGACTAGATAGTTATCAAAAGAAAAGTTATAAATCGCACTGAAATGAAAATGTACTCTTTTTGAATAGTACTATGACGTATCACACGTGGAGGAGGATAGCCATCTTGAGGTTCTTTCGCCGCGATACTAACTTCCGTTTAGTATAAATTTTGACTCGGAGAAGCTGCAACGCTCGTTTGAGTTTTTCAATCGATAGCTCTCGTTAAGATTTGTCGATTGCGTCTATGAAACATTAGTGTAGAAAGGTTATGGTGAATATGTAGGGTGTTAAAGTTAAATAAAATGTCGGCCTATACCATACCAGAAGCTTAAGGTAAATGGACGATATGGAATAAAGCCAGACAAAACATTCATCGTAATAGCTTTTAGTAGCGTTTAAAATCTAAAATTAAAGTAAATCCGATATTTCATAAAAAAAGGTTTATTTTTTTCCGATAACAGCTGATTCAAACTTCTTATTTTGGTTATAAACTAAACCTGTCATGAAATAATAATGATTACTTTTACCTCTGAAAATACTATTCTGATTAAAACTAAAAACAACAAGTACCATCTATGGAATAGTACGAATAGACTACAATTTATTTGGTCCCAATACAATTTGTTTTTCTTTAGTTTTTGTACATATACTTAAAAGTTTTCTGTGGCACCACTCGAGATCGGAACGAACTTTCGAGCTCGGAAACGTATCCGTTTTATTTGTTTCACTAAGCACTATGAAATAAAAGAAGCAAAGAAGTGCGTAATCAATCGGATGCACCTACTGAGATTTTATAAATCTTTAAAATTGCATATAAATACGTACGTACGTACATACAGATAGATACCGATATGATTCGCTTGTATTTACTAACATTTCCTTTAAAATATCCTTCGTTCCACACCTTTATTTAAGATTTCATTGATTCATTCCCTAAATAGTAACGCGATATGTTCAACATTATGATGTAAGTATTAATCCCTGACTAAAATCTCTTGAAATTATTAAAGTAAAGTAAAGAATGAAGTACTTCCTAAATGCTGTTACGCTAACTTTTTAAGATTTTTGATACACACGATTAAAAAATAGAGTGTCGATACCACGGAGACAAGAATCTATAGCCTCCATAGTTGATACGTACTGTAAATCATCTGGAGACTCATTTCTTGCGAAAAGGGATGTCGTACCTAAAATATCACCAGATATTTTCAATTGCATTATAAAAATATTTACTTAATTTCAACAATACCACACTCGATGGGAATTGGGGGAAAGAAATATTCACTTTCATATTCGATGTTTGAAAAAAGGCCACCTTTTTTTCTAATAATATATATTCACATAAATTAACTACGTCTGTCTGTTCAATATACCAATTGGTCTTAACTTTACATTAGTTCAATATACCAATTGGTCTTAACTTTACATAGCTATATTAAGAGTGAATTATTCCCATGTATTGCTTCATTTATTAGCGCAGCACACATACGCAGAAATGCCGTGTGTGTTTGTGTTGAGACATCTGTCAAATGTGACAATAGCGGTGAAATAAAAAAAATTAGTGAAATAACTTTTCTTCAAAATATTTAGTCTTCCATTTCATAAATACACTTATTATATTTTATTATTAGATATAATGAGACCCGTTTTCTGTTTGTATTCATTTGATTAGTTTATTATTGCGAATGAGCATCGTATTTTATTCCGCAGGCTATCATTCAGAATAATATAATTCTGAATTCAGAATAATATAATTCGGAACGCTAGAAGTAAGCCAATTATAAAATAATATGTTCTTAATAAATCAGTGGTATGCCATTTTCTTTTTTGAAGTCGACTGAGAGTTGTATTTTGAATAAAATGTTTTGCTGTCCTTGACGATAATTACACTTTTCTTTCTTTTTGTACATAAAAAATATTCATAAAGACTCGCACAGTTAAAAAAATACTGCTCGCAATGATTTTTATAAAAAATCAATTCATAAAATGCTTTTACTATGATGAAAGAGTTGGCAAATATTAAATTTATAACCTCTCTTTCAACGCAATCATTCTTGCATATTTAAATTATTTTTTTTATGTTAATTCATATTTGTATCTGCATATTTAGTGTAACTAAGAAAGGCGTCTTAAAACATTTAGCAAGCAGTTAGCAAAAACGCAATTACAGAATATTATTTTTGTTAAATGTCTATATCGTATGTTGTTTCACTCGGTAACTAATAAACAGATAAATTTTCATTGGTGTAACACTGTATTAGTTCTGATATAAGTAATTTGACAAATACTGATAAAAAGCATTATATCAGGATATTTTGAGAAATAATTGATAACATAATAATGCAAAACGTTGATGTAGTGATTCCCAATGTATTTATTTGGTTCACAATTACGTTAGTACCATTTGCGTTAATATGTGTATGATTAAGGTATAGTTTCTGGCCTTTGGTCATCGAAAATTATGAATTAGTAAGAAAGCGAAGCATAAAATTAGCAAGAATTAGATTGCGAAGAAAACTTTTAGTAATAATTACATAAGGATATAATGCAAATATATATAAACACACATACGCACACACACACACACACTATATATATATACATATATATATATATATATATATATATATATATATATATATATATATATATATATATAGATATGTAGGTAATTTGGCAGTCACTTTTAGCAGCTTGTCGTATTCAAAAAACACAGTACGCCACTGTGAGCATAATAAAAACTGAAACCAGCAAGTCGATGAGACGACTATGAAATAAACCTCCAGTAAAATGTGTGTCTGGAAGTCATAAAAACAGGATAGTGCTGTCTTTGATTTAGTTTGATTGCATTATTTTTATTAGAAGCAGCAGATGGGAACTAGTATTATGCATACATTTCAACAACTGCTATCCGGCTGTGGTATTACTTGATTGATTATATTTTCAAAAAATCAAGTGGCTAAATAAATAAGCCATTGTAATTAATTTCAATTTTGTGTGTAATGAAGAAATGAATAACATCAGGTTTGCGGGAGTGGCTGGAAGAATGGCTAACGTAGACAATATTACGTAAATATTAAGAGCAATACTCGTACGTATTAGTATGAGCAATACTGTCAGTTTTCGTTGTCACAGCAGAGAACTGAAATAACAGTCATTAATTAAAAATAAATAGTACAAAAAGAATAACATAGTTGTTGCATAATTGATATACCGCAAATTATAATATAACAAAATATATAAAATTTGAGATTATGTAAGGCAGAGCAACTTTAATGACGTTTGTCGAAGAAGGCAACAACAATAAAAACGAACCCACAAATTCCGCGCGAAGCCAAAACCCACATTTCCTAAGTTGCTGTAACAATTTAGGTATATTTACATATATATATATATATATATATATATATATATATATATATATATATATATATATATCTAGAAAGAGAGCACACTTAGTAGCTAACTAGCTTCACGGCACACGAGTACGTAAATGGCGAAAACATCACTTGACCGTCGCACTATCAGACGCAAATTGTATTAAATTTAACAAAAGGAAATCAAACATAGTTAGGAGAATGTGTGTGGTACAATGTTGAGAAAGTTTTTTTTCATATTTCTTTAAATTAATTGAGAAATCAATGTGGAAGTATTACAGTATGCGTTTAATAATGCTTTGGCGAAAGGCGGATTTTAGAAAATTGTTAAGGTAAGAATTAATATAAAAAAGGGATAATCTTAAATACCGCATTGCTTATATCCATAATTCACGTAAACATTCTGAAAATAGATCGTGCGTAATTTCTATATACAATATCAAATAGCAATTGCCCGCGGAATTATATGGCTTGTAATGAATTTAGTTTTTTTTATGTTGAAAGTTGTCACAGTGTTGGAGAATTTTCACCACATATTTCGTCCAACCTAACTTGGTCTAAAATATAAATCTGAGAATGTTAAAGACGGCAGGTTTTATATAAAAATCAGCCTTAGTTCGTATAGAGTATCCAGAGAAAAGAAAAAAAAAGCCATAAGAATATCATATTATTTTTCAGAGTTACATATAACACAGTTCTAGGGAATTATTGAAAATACCGAGAAAGACATATTTCCATACATCTTTTCCTATCCATCCCTAATTCGACTAAATGCTTATGAAAAAATTGGGTTACTATTATATAAGTTGATGTAAACTTTACATGAAAACTGTGGACATAATTCTAGACACTGATCTTAAGAAATTAACGATATTTTTACGACTGACAAAGATATATCGGATAATTTATTTACATAGACAAAACTAAGGTATTAACATTTTTAAATAGTGTAAGAGAAATAATATGTACCCTTAAAACCTAACCTAGTTAACTTTTTATGTACAATTATATAAGAAAGTAAGTAGTTAAGGTTTAACCTTTTTTGTACAATCATATAAGAAAGTAAGTAATTAAGGTTTAACATTTTATGTACAATTATATAAGAAAGTAAGTAATTAAGGTTTAACCTTTTATGTACAATTATATAAGTAAGTAAATAGTTAAGGTTTGGCCTTTTATGTACAATTATACAAGTAAGTAAATAGTTAAGGTTTGACCTTTTATGTACAATTATATAAGTATGTTATCCTCATAGAACGAGGTTTTTCGTGCAGGTATTTATTATATCGACGTGCATAAAAAATATTAAGATAACAATTAATTCAAGACAGCGCAACTATGATAAACTTTTATATCATTAGATCAAACATTATAATTATTTTGAAAATAAACAGAATAAGTTTTTAAATTATTATGAAACTGTAAATAAATATAACTATATAGAATATATTTGGTATTAATTTTGTAGAAATTCATTATTCACAATTAAATGAAACTACGTGATGTAGTATTATTTCTACTTTAAGTAGTTCTTCACCACGACTTAGGTTTCGTTGTATTACAACATCTTCAGGTGCCCACCTGCAAAAGATCTTAGCAAAGATCTTTAGCTAAAAAGAAAGAAGAAAGAAAGTAAAAATAATACTACATCACGTAGTTTCATTGTATTGTGTATAACTATATAATTAACTTAAACAAAAGAAAAACTCACTTCAATATGCATTTTTCTTTTTTCGCCAATAACGAAATTTCTTATAAAGCACTGAAAAGCTAAAAGTAATTATTATTTACTATAAGTACTGTAAGAATAATTAACAGAGACGTCTTCCAAGAACCTATTAATTACTATAAATTCTTTTAGAGTCGGTGTTAAGTCTAAACAAAAATAAATAGATATAATAATGGAATTCAACTAAGATTCGGTCGATTGCTTTTTTTGCCCTGAACATGTTTCTTCGGACTTGACACCGGCGGTCATTGTTTTTCTCGTTCATGTGCTCTTCTATTCGATAAAATTGCCTCAGATGTGAAATGTGCCCACGATTGTCCGGGACGTGCCGCCGGCGGCGTCGCGACGGCGTAGTGATTAAATACGGCAAACACGACTTTTCCTTAATTATCTACACGTAACATCGTAAATACATATATAAATACTCACATGTGCTTGTAGTAATTACTTCTGATCTGTAATTCAATTAAGCGATAAGATATTTAACGTCCTTATTTATGTCAAAAAGCATTCGATTTCTTTGGACATACAATGTACATGTAACTTATTAAATGCAAGTTTCCATAAGGTTTCGTAATATTTTTATAGATACAAATTTCTATAGAACCGTTCTTAGCATACAACTTGTTAAAGTTTAGCTATGTAGAGATCTAAGCCTAAAGATCAATAAAAGTTGCTGTCGAGCTAAGTATCGATGCCTTTTTAATGTTAAATACAACTTGTTAAATGCAAATGGGACTTCCGCTCCGAGGTTTCCATAAGCATCTATTTAAGGTTTCATAATATTTCTATAGATACAACTTTCTATAGAACCATTCTTAGCATACAACTTGTTAAAGTTTAGGTATGTAGAAATCTAAGCCTAAAGATCAATAAAATGTTGCTGTCGAGCTAAATATCAATTCCTTTTTGATGTTAAAGCTCAAGCAGGTGACCTCTTATAAAAGCTTAATTGCAAAGGGATGCAATCTAAATACTTGAGTTGTTGAAGATGTGGATGGCCAAGCCAATTTAGCTGGATAAAATCGCAGATACTGTGAATAATCGTACCTGAACGGCTCTTCTCACAGAATACCTTCCTCGTGAAAATTCAGCCATCAAGCGCCACCTAACAGAGATTAAAGCAACCCCTGCATACCTAAACACACAGTTCATACTAAAACAAAACAAAACCTGCATACTAAAACAAAAGTTCCAGGCCGAAATTAGATATCGGCTGAGATTTTTAAATACCTTCTTTAGTCCAGAGTCATCGTGATCTACAGTCTCTGTTTTACAGTCAACCATCCTATTTTTACATAAAAAAGGCACTACAAAAATATGCATACCAGGTTGAATCACATACATAAGGATATAGGTTGCATACCAGGTTGAATCACATACATAAGGAAATAGGTTGCATACCAGGTTGAATCACATACATAAGGATATAGGTTGCATACCAGGTTGAATCACATACATAAGGATATAGGTTGCATACCAGGTTGAATCACATACATAAGGATATAGGTTGCATACCAGGTTGAATCACATACATAAGGATATAGGTTGCATACCAGGTTGAATCACATACATAAGGATATAGGTTGCATACCAGGTTGAATCACATACATAAGGATATAGGTTGCATACCAGGTTGAATCACATACATAAGGATATAGGTTGCATACCAGGTTGAATCACATACATAAGGATATAGGTTGCATACCAGGTTGAATCACATACATAAGGATATAGGTTGCATACCAGGTTGAATCACATACATAAGGATATAGGTTGCATACCAGGTTGAATCACATACATAAGGATATAGGTTGCATACCAGGTTGAATCACATACATAAGGAAATAGGTTGCATACCAGGTTGAATCACATACATAAGGATATAGGTTGCATACCAGGTTGAATCACATACATAAGGAAATAGGTTGCATACCAGGTTGAATCACATACATAAGGATATAGGTTGCATACCAGGTTGAATCACATACATAAGGATATAGGTTGCATACCAGGTTGAATCACATACATAAGGATATACGTTGCATAATTGTAACTTACAAGTGTTGATTTTTCTTGTGCCGCGCATTTTATTTTACTGGCAATTTAAAGTACACTGTTAGTGATATTTTCTTTAAAAAATACTTCATGTCAGTAGTTTCGAATCACTGCTCGTCTTGCTTAATATATATATTGTATTTTATAACGCAGTAATATTTTGTCATTTTAAGAATATAAATTGTTTCAAGAATTTATAACTGTGGATTTAGATTCTATGTATTTACAATATTTCGATGTTGACTACATACGTGATAAACAATTTCGACAAGTTTGGTTTATTGTATTACGAGAATTATTAATTTTATTTAGGGTTTTTGGGGACGTTTCCATATTCAAGAATTTCCTACGTTTTAATATTAATCTAATTTATCAATTCTCAGCAAAAAGTTAAATTTATTTTCCTGAAACAGGTTTTACCTGATTTCAAAAACTTATCGAGTCTAAATATAAAAATTATGTTATGTCTTTAAAAATTTCTATCTACTTTATTGTAACATTTGGCACTTGTCGGTTATTTCGAGTTCAATTATTTCTTGATTAACCCATTAATTTGGAGAGAACTTGCCACATTTTTAGCTTGCCCAATTTATACTTTTGAGAGTATTTTTAGTATTTTGAATTTTACTTTTTAATTAATATTTTAACCAAAATGTTTTGCTGATCAAAATTAAATTTGGGCACAACGGAGGCAGGTAGACTAGAGACGACGCGCAGCTATGTGTGGTCCACAAAATGGATCGCTGTTTGGTCCGTGATTCTTTTTATAAAAATTAAATTACGCGCTGCTATACGCGCTGCTATACAGTGACACGTATAGCCACACTCATGGCTATACGTGCCACTGTTATCGCGTTCTCTTAGCATAACATTGTTATGTGGAAGGTAATTCTCAGCAAATTTCCAATCAGGTACTCCCGGCAAATAGATATATTTTAGAGTACTGCTAAATATTCAGTGTTGACAGTACATTGGTTATTATATAGCACCATCGCACAGTGAATCAGGACTGCTGTTTGAAAGACGTAGGAGTGTTCTTACAACAATCGTATTTGTTTTGAAAAATGTGATTTTAGCAAGACAGTCGATGATGCTAATCAACTTAATGAAAAGTTGATTAGCTCCATCGATTATTTTACAAAAATCTGTAAACTCTTTTCGTGAAACCTAAAAACAACCGCCAAAAATATAACATGCTTAGTTTTTTCCAACACATGAGCGCTATTGTTTTGGCCTTATTCTGTCGGTGTCTACCTACTATGATACGTATAAAACATATGCCCCTAGATACATGTTTGTCTGATACGTGCTACTTTTTTTTTGGAAATCATATTGCGAGTTTACATTATATTATGAGCTTAATACTGAAATAGTAGAATCAGTAATATTTGTTGATTACAATATTTCGTTATCGCTAATATTTGTTGATTACAACATTTCGGTCGCGTCCGACTGCCGAGCTACCTCGCTCAACGTCCTCGGAGCGTTCGCCTCGATCGGATACCACACATCGAACGCCACGAAGAAGATCAAATTATGCAAACGAAATACCATCCCATCTAGCAAGGTACTTTGTCACAAGTGGAAAAAAGGCTTTGTTGAATGATTATCAAAACTCATATTTAGTAAAGAATATCGTGTTCTTCCTGGATCATTTTCATCAGCCATAAAAGCAAAAACTTGTAAATGTCTTGACTAATTGAAAAAAATAAAAATAAATTACTTATCAAGCTGTATTAGATTTAGTTAGATTTAGTACAAACCAAATTTTAATTGCTTGTACAGTCTAATATTGATAAATGGTCGACGCAAAATTTTGCCCACTAAACATATATTTTAAAAATAAGGTAATTTTCAGTAGATTCTTCAGTTACATAATGATGAAAACATTATATGTATGTTTTGATATATAATACAGGATGTCCAGTGGCAGATTTCAATGCTTGAAAAATTGTAAAAAAAAACTACACTTCTAATACAAAGTAGGTTTATTTTAACTTTATAACAACAAATGCGGATTTCATTTTTTAAAAACCACGTTTTCCAAATGGCGGCCATCGAGTCTCACACACTCTACGAGTCTAGCACGTATGTTTTCAAAAACGCGTTTGCAGAGCCACTGGGGTATCCTACTGACTTAGGCTCGAATATTTTCTTTAAGTTGTGTCACAGTGCTCGGAGTCCTCGGCTTTTGTAAACAACGGATTTTAAGTATCCCCATACGAAAAAGTCGCATGGGCTTAAATCGGGTGACCTAGGTGGCCACGATACGGTACCGTTTCGGGATATGTTTTTTTCTGGAAATAACTGCCGCCCTGCATTCATGGACACATTAGCAGTGTGATCTGTGGCCCCGTCCTGCTGGAACCATGTGTTTTGGTTGAAGGATGGACTGTGCTGTAGTTTTACTCTGAAAAAGTCATTTAACATCTAGGCATATCTCTCCGAATTCACAGTTACAGTTTGGCCACGTTGATTTTTAAAGAAATAAGGCCCTATGGTTGCAGATGCAGACATGGCACACCAGACTGTTACTTTAGGCTTATGTAAAGGCTCTTGGTGCATTTGTCTTGGGTTGTGGACATCCCAGTAACGAAAGTTCTGCTTATTCACATATCCTCCAATGTGAAAGTGAGCTTCGTCACTAAAGAATATGTTGCCCATCCGGGTAGCAGTACGAAATCTCAACAACATCACCTCCGCGTAAGTTTTTCTTAATTCAAAGTCAGAATCGTGTAAATCTTCGTCTAATCTTGATCAATTTGAATTTTATATGGATGGAACTTGAGCTTTTTTCGCATTATTACCTGTAAAGTTGATTTCGGAATTCCCAATATCGATGAACGTGTACGCAGTGATAAACGGGGATTTTCAACGACAGAAACCAAAACACGCTCGATATTTTCATCCGTGGCTACCAATGGTGTAGGTCCTGGCCTGGGCCTATTTAATGTTGATCCTGTAGCTCTGAATCTTGCTACCCATGACTGAATGAGGTTGATCGATGGTCCATCACGTAATCGACGAATACTGTAACGATTATTAAATCGACGGCGTGCTAAAGACAGTGAAAATCCACTCAAAATGAACGCCTCGACGGCAAAAGCGCGGTGCTCTCCACTCCACTGTTCCAGGGCAACTAAAACATCCGCACCCCTTGCGCTTCTAACGACGCCCCCCGCGCCCCTCTTACGTGTTGCGTTCAGAAACTATGTTTGTTCAAACTTTGAAATCTGCCACTGGACATCCTGTATATTATGATTTCACGTTACGTTAATTTACCTTTGATAAAAAAATAAACGTGATAAAAACCCGTTCAAACATGTTTGAAATAAATAACAACACCAAAAATCTAAAACATCTGTTTTGCCTCCGAAATCCTGTTTTACAACTTTGTCTATATTAGAGGATACCATTAGTAACTCCATCTTTTTCTGTAATGCCGAAACGGAAACATCATTTATTTTACGACCTATAGGTCGCCAAAAATGTTCTCTATCCCCTTATTAGTGTAATTAGGATCATTTGAGCCCCACAGGCATTTATATAAACCAGACAAGGGTATCAATTTACGAAACTGATTTCTGATCATCTCGCTCTATCGAGGCATGTACACGACGCACAGCGCGTGCGACAAACGTTTTGAGGCTCCTTAAAGTCCAGGCAAAAACCGACATCATACGGCTCGGCCGTGGCGACGCTCGGCCGAGGCACCTGAGCGCCGGCCTCGAGCGAGGCACGTCCACCGAGTGAGCATTTGCTTCACGAGGTTGCCGCGCGAGGCGGCTCACGGTGTTTTTTAACAATCGACTCACGGTGTTGATTTTCTAAGTATTTTTCAGCGCTTAAAAACGCGAGTATCTTTTTAAATCCCTACGAAAGGATCAGTTCGCTACCCAGGATCAGTACGGTTTTAATAATTAGGTGCTGATGTAGAACAGTTCGCGCTTGACTCCTACAGATGCTGAGGAAGCTCCGAGTCTCTTATTCTGAATGTCTATCCACTGTTAGTTTTCTGTAATCTAAATGTTTCCACAGTGAAAATTCTCTTTAAATAAATCTCATAATGTATAGTGCTGGAGAAAAATTCAGTCGAAACTTCCGCACACTATGATCTTAATTAAGGCTTACAATGAGGTTTTTCTTGATCAAAAAACATTTGAAATCAAGCACCACGACATTAACGATTAAAATTATCACAAATGATCACAAACAAAAGCTAGTGCGGTGAACTTCATCTTTAGTCGGACATTTCAAGTTTAATTTTTTGCGTTTCATAATACTTTGTTTATATTCATGTACCGCAATGGATTACTTCTTTTTAGATAGTCAATGAATGGATGGCTTAAAGGTATCGAAGTCGAACTATAATTTGTGACACTAAGAAATAATATTGGTCTTTAAAAACTTGTTAAGTGCGCGTAGACCTGGTCTGACGAAGATTTTCTGTGCGCTTGCGCTCGTTAAAAGTTCAAACATATAAGGAGACATTTTGTTTTATTTACCTATTTGTTTTTCAAAATATTAATATTATTTCTCGTAATGTGAATTTATAACCTACTACGTCTTAGACATGACAATTGTGATTTTCTATAAAACGGTGATATCTAGAAGCAAAACTCTAATTGTTTAGTACAGTTTTCAATGAACTTGCTGATTTTTAGTAACTTTGTTTTCCACGATTTCAATATCAGCAGTTCCAGAGTTTGAGAGACGGGGATCTATTATTTTTGGACATTTTTAACAATAACTCTAAAAATATCTCGCATAGTATTTTGAAAAAAAATTGATTTAAAATCCTTCCAATTGAAACGTTAGAAAAAATAAATAATACCAAAATTTCAATATTTTGACACACACATTTTTTAAGTTTTATTCTGCAATATGCGAATTAATAAATTATACTTCCTATGTCAAAGGACTTCTAAGAAAATAAAAGCTGCGAAAGACGTATGAGCACATGAATGCTCCTGCAAGATTTTCGTTTCTTTTTTCTTTTTAGGTACGGAAACTTGAAAAATACGCGTATGTTTAAAGGAAAACAAACATTTTCTTTCTAATGTTTTACCAACCATAAATTATGATCATCATAATCTCCAAACGTAAACTGATAGCAACGCATCCATTTCATCGATTATTTGAATGTCTGGGTGTTCATTTTTATTTTATGATAGTTATGACGTTTTTATGATGCACTCGCAGCCTGTTTTACGATAAATGAGCGATCGATACAAAGGGACATAGTTCTATATAATACGACTTTATGCATTTGTTATCGATATAGATAACTATTTTCACTCTTTAACTGTCACCTTCAAAAATACATTTAATCGTTCTCTAAATATATATATATATATATATATATATATATATATATATATATATATATATATATATAATTCAAGCCACAATTTCAATATTATAGTTAAAAAGAGACTTCCGTTCCTCGTCTACGTCTCGTCATGTACGCTATAATCACACCAAGCAATTTATACTTAAGAATATTATGGATAAATATTCCAAAATTTCATTCCACATACCCTGGATCCATCCAACTTCCTTCGCTCAAATTCATTACATGTTGTAATAAAATGTATTTATAAATTTTTAAGTTTTTTCTACTACTTCACATGTTTGAATTTTCGATTAAGGCGGCGGAATTTGCAATATAGATACCTGGCTCTCGACATTTAATATGCACTTTATATAACCTATTCATTCTGTAAATGCTATTCATCCAATATAAGCTATTCATCCTCTATATACTATTCATCCCCTATACCATATTCATCCCATATGTACTATTTGTCCCATATACGCTATTCATCCTAAATAAGCTATTCATCTCATTTACGCTATTCAACCTAAGTACGCTATTCATTCTATATACGCCATTCATCCTATATACGCTATTCACCTATATACACAATTCGTCCTAAATACAACATTCAACCTATATACGCTGATAGCCTGTAAACATCCCATATACGCTATTCATCCTATGCAAGCTTATTCATCCTTCTTTCTACATAGAAATTATGCTACTGGTTGAATTAAAAAAATGGCTTTAGCTTAACTCAAATCACGAACTATATATATATATATTAAGTTCCATGATAATCTGTCGAGCCTTTAGGCATGAATGAACAACAAACTTTCACACATTTTTCGTGTTATTAGTGATCCACGTACCCGGAGCTTTAGGTAACAGCCTTTGTATTACTCCACCGCCCAAAACATACACAGGTCAAATTAAGCAGACTTGTAGCTTGGTTGCAGATCCATTGCGTATCAAGCAAACAAACTTTCGGATTTATAATATTATTAGTTATTACCCAAACATATCCGCCATTATAATTACTCATAATAAGTTACAAGTTTTTGTGCAGATTCTAGCCTTTCGTAATTTTCCACCCTGTGCGCTCTGTCCCTACACTACCCCTCAAATATTACCTCGATTGTAATAGGCTACTTGACTAAATTCAATAAATTAGTTAATACCTTTCCTTAAAATCACCATAACCCAAAAACATATTATATTTCTTCAAAAATCAAATATTTACATTACGAATTTTGCTTCTTAAAAAAAACAATTTAAATTTATCACAAAAGCACTCAGGACTGTCGTGGCATCTTGAATAACGCCACTACTCTTGAAACAAAGGATAAAAATCTAGTCTGTGTGTTGCAGTTAATTCTTTTGTTAAATTAAAAATGAATTTGTCTTATTGCAAATACTGTGTAGTGCCCCAACGTAAAAACACAACTATTAAAACGCCAAACAGATTATTTATATACGTATCAAACAATGAACAAATACGGAAAAAGTGGCTAAAACTTGCAAGAATGCCCTTCTTGCAAATTTCACTCACTTTTTACTCGTAGTTTATCTACAGAGTCAAGAATATATTTTTGTGACGATCAGTTTGATGTAGGTATTTATTTGAAGTTTATGTACCTATTCGATAAATTGTGTTTTCATTAGAAAATCATTGTGATTTTGATCCTATCTTACAACAATGAGTTCCATTTGTGTTTTGTATCGAAAATCATTAAAGTGTCGAAGCTCTGAGCTAATAAGTTTATTATAAACGAACAAATTAAATATGACTCACACACAATCTATTTCTAAATCTAAAGCAATACTGATGAATTTTGCAGTCACTATTTTTACAAATTTATTGATAAAATAATTTATGATTTGATGTTAAGTTGTGTTGGTTACGTGTTTAAACTTCGCAAATCTAACCTGAAAACCAGTATCAATTACTTTACAATACGTGGGTAAAAACACGATCACAGATTACGAAACTGAAAAAATACATATTTTACACACGAGAGTATATTTACATTGAAGTTTTAACATTTCGAATTTCTGATGAACGGAAGTCACCGCTTGACGCAAAAAATCTACCGAGCATAACAGCGTCAATTTTGGGCAAATTACTACTGTTTGCTTTGCTAAAACCTGATTCCATTGCGAATTTTACATGTCTATTACGATGTAATTGAGGACAACTGTATTAACTTCATAAAAATTGTTAAAAATGAAAATTTAGTCTAATAACTTGTTCTGTATGCGATAATATCAACAACAATGGTGTTTTGCGTGATGTGACGTAACGTTTTCTCATTGGTGTACACTATCACGTGACTGAATTTGTACTTCTCCCGAATTTTCCTCTAAAAAATAAAAATAATCTTTGCTTTTAATAATAAATAATTTTATTATTTTTGGTATCTCCATATTTAATTATTCGAAACTACCATTCATTCGATTTGTTCTTCGTGAAAACTAGCTTATTAAATAATTACACAGTATATGTAAAAATGTATTATTACAATGTTTTATTTGTTTTGAAAGAAATCTTAATTTTAAAAAAAATTAACATGTCATTTTGTAAAATTAATAGTTTAGGACATGATTTGAGTCAAAGATTGCGGAAAATAGTTTTTGCCAAACGTCTCGTTAAGAATCGAAAGTGCGAATATGTTATACACTTTTGTAGAGCACTAAATTATCTGTAATTTGTATTCTAACCTTTATTTGTACAACCGTTGATATATCAATTATTGACCTTTTCTTTGTATACATCTCTTACAGTATTTAATAGTGATGATTATCATGTCATTCGGTAACAGTTCGTGCTCACTCAGCGTGTGTTATTTGCTGTGCTCGAACGAATTGTTGGAAACCATATCCGAAAGTAAAACTTCCCTTATCAAAACGAACTTGTAATTATTAACTCTATTAAAAAATTAAAACAATAATTAATATGCTAGTACTCCTCGATATTTCCTTCTACCTGTTACTATACCGTATTACTTATATTACTGTAAATTATAATAACCTATACCAGAATATTTTACACTCTGTTCTGTGACCTGTACCATATTACTATAAATTATAACCTATCGATCTGTCATTCATACGGACATAAAGAATAAAAATAATTTTCATGGAAAATACGGCGGCTGTATACTCATATTTATTTTCAAGGTAAATCGACGATCGTTAATCAATATCACTATTAAATTATTTGTTATGTTTATGATTATTTTATTTAAATAATAATAATAATATGTATACTTATATAGCCGCGGTCGCGATTTTGTTATAAAATTTCACAATGAGATTTGTATGAAATTAAATATGTTTTTTGATCGTAGAATGCCGCGAGCGGACTGAAAGATAAAACACTGTTGGATACTTTTGAAACAGCAATAGTGAGGGAAAGTCACAAAAAAAATGAGTGTGCTGTAGACCACACGACTGAAGTAAAACTTCAAATTCACAAAATATGAACTTTCAAATGAATTTACAATTTTATTCACTTTAAACGTAGAATATTTAATGTATTGAACAAAATAATAATTTATAAAATTGTTCAAGAACGAAATGAAATTACAAAATAATCAAAAATCACCGTTCACGCAACGCTAGCAAACTCGCATATATATATATATATATATATATATATATATATATATATATATATATTTCATGCACTGGCTATGAGAGAAAGAGAGAAAGAAAATGTGTCCTCGCACCTCTCTCTCTTGTTCCTACAGTAATATACGAAACGTAATTCTCTCTCTCTTTCTGTCTTCACTAACTTATATCTCCCTCAGAACTTCCGTTCTCCTCGCCCGATCACACTTTTCGTAACGCTCTCGTCACGCATTCACCAGCTCCCCAAGTCAAGTGTGTGTAAAGAAGTTTTACTTCAAAACAACTGACACATGACGATCTGTACGTCATTTTCGATGGAGTTCAAAAATAATTGTCGCTCTGTATGTTCTCCTTCTTATATACGACCAATATTATTACAACGAAAAGATAAATCATTTATCAACTGTAATTAAAATATGTGTTGTCCTTCAGTAATATTTGTGTACTTGTTAAAAATTGTACAAAAAAAGTTTAGAATAAAAATTAGAGATAATTTAATTCTCTAGAAAAATTCAATAACATATTCGCCCTTCCGATCCTTAACGAGACATTTGGCAAAAACTATTTTCCACAATCTTTGATGCAATTCATATCCTAAACTATTAATTTTGCAAAATGACATGTGCAAAAATTATAAACCGTTTAATGCTCTACTTTTACCGAAGCATGCCATTTTATATTTTACCGTAAAACCAAAATAGTTTGCGTAATATACCGAAAAATTACTGTTCACATTTAACTCTTATACCATATTCTACATGAAGACAACTTGTAAAGCATAATTATAAAATACCTAACGCTATACAAAATAAAACTTTGTTGTAACATGAGCGATTCAAAAAAACTTACTAGCCTTAAAATTTAGTAGAAATCGGTGCCAACTTACATGCAAACCATACCGTCAGATTGCACCAACTTGGCAAATTGCAACTTAGATAAGTTACTTCAGATTTAATTTTTAACATAATGTTAAAAAAAATCAATAAAATTAGGGTTACCTAATCTTATTGCGGAAACTACAACCCATGAATAAACGCGGAAAATTTGCTAAAAGTAGGTAACAATGGGGGAAAAGTACTAATAGTAGGTAACCACGCAGAAAAACATTGTTTTACTGGATGAAATTACGTCTGTCTTTCAATGCTTGTCGTACATAGAATGCAAGTAGCGCCATCTATTGGTGACTTGTGAAAGTAAGCAACTATTTTGATTATTTTTTAATCTTCAACCCAGTCTCTTGTTATTGCAGAGTAACCTACTCGTGTTATTTTATAAGAATGAAATTTAAAAAATTGAAAGTGATCAACATTATTGTTTGATTAAATGAATTGAAAAGGAAAAACGGTGTCTGTTTGTCCGTCTATCACAGTCGATTTTTTCTAAAATTATGCGACATGGAAAATTGCAATTTGGCATAATAATACATGGTCAAATATCTTTGTCCGTAATTAGTTTAAATATATACATGTAAAAATATTTAAAAATAACAAAAATATTACTTTTTTGTAGTAAAAATAATTTATTAACAAATAACACAAAGCAAAAAATATAAACAAATAATGTTAATGAGAAATAAATAAGGACCACCATTTTCTTTAAAGCCTTCATCGATTGCGTCTATAAACGTGGTTCGCGACGTATTCAAGTAAACTAGTTTGCGCCCAGTTGTCGATATTCAACCGTAATTAATTTATTTTTTTTAGTTTAAACGTTATTGAGAATCTTTTGGCAAAGAGTATACCTCTATATTCATTGCACATATATATTTTTTTAATTTTTTCAGTTATGTCAGCCGAGAGTGTGTACGAATACGTCATTAGCGTGTATGTTGCCTTGATTCCCGGCAATACTTATGAAATTTAAAATTTAGTGTTGGTAACAGTTAAATAAAAAACACAATTACAGCGTGTATTCCTATTTATTATAACACGAATATATATTACACAAAATATAAAATAAACGCTTTATTGCGTTAATATACGACACAGAGTATTGAAAAAGCAAATCCTGCAAAGCAAAAATGAAATCACAAAAAAGCAAAAATGAAATCACATAAAATTCACAGCTCGGAACTAATTCAGTCAATCTGACATTTTATAATTCGTCGGCGACAATCTCTTCTCTGTGCGAATGTTTAACCACAAACTATTATGTGCTTGACAATGACAATATGAACGTAAACAATGAATATTTTAATGCATTTGTAATATATAATTCAATTTATTTGTAATACATATTATTGAAGTAAAACTTCTTTACGCACGCTTGACTTGGGGAGTAAGCTGGTGATGCGTGACGAGAGCGTTACGAAAAGTGTGATCAGGTGAGGCGAACGGAAGTCGAGAGGGAGATATAAGTTAGTGAAGACAGAAAGAGAGAGAGTTACGTTTCGTATATTACTGTAGGGACATGAGAGAGAGGTGCGAGCACACATTTTCTTTCTCTTTTTCTCTCATATCCAGTTACGTTTCGTATATCTAAGACACAGTGCAAGCCTATTGTCTGTATCACACTGTATACAAGAGAGAGCAGTGCGTGCGCACATTTTCTTTCTCTCTTCCTTTCATAGCTAGTGCATGAAATATATATATACATATATATATATATATATATATATATATATATATATATATATATATATATATGTATATATATGCGAGTTTGCTAGCGTTACGCGAAAGGTGATTTTTTGATTATTTTGTAATTTCATTTCGTTCTTGAACAATTTTATAAATTATTATTTTGTTCAATACATTAAATATTCTACGTTTAAAGTGAATAAAATTGTAAATTCATTTTAAAGTTCATATTTTGAAGTTTTACTTCAGTCGTGTGGTCCAGCACACTCGCGCTTATATACATTTTAGCTTTCTGCAATCCTTCTCCATATATACTTTAACTATCCAAATCTCACTCCTCCGTGTGCGCACTATACTTCAAATGGGTACAAGTTCTCTCTTCGCGTATTAATATACAGATTACTCCTTTGAATTGTAAGTAAACTACAAACAATCTAAACTACTCCCTATGCATCCACAAACTGGGATTCAACCTTCAATCTCCCATCTTAACCTTCAGTCTCCCATCACTACTCTTTTGGTATCTTGTCGTATCCTAACCATAACTGTACTTGTTACCTAATCATAAGTCTCTTTATACACTATAAACTAGCGCAGAGTATATATATATATATATATATATATATATATATATATATATATATATATATATATACACATATATATATATATATATATATATATCAACGAAGTTACATTGAATAGCTAATTTCCCTAGCGGCTAATATAAATACGTTTAGGTGTCAATAAACGATGGACAATAAACGTATTTATATTTACAGAAATTTATGACTTACCGTACATTGCCAAAATAGATAAAATTCTGGATAGAAGATATTCGTTTTCTCAGCATTTAGATATATGAAACCTTAGCAGTTTATGTGCTTTTCAAACGATTAAGGAAGTTTATAGATGTTAAACCTAAAGGTTACTTAAACACTTGCACGCGAAGATAATAATTTTTTTAATCAAAACGTTGTTTTATAAGTTCAAATGAGAATAAACTTTAAAATTAAACACCAAGTAACTTCTTAAATAATGTTTCACGTGGACTCCGAATCGAAACTAAACTGCTGTTAAAGCTAGTAAATATTTACCGCTCGACCTTTACCTCCCCCGCCCTGACTCCTTCAAAATATTTACAATAATAGTTCCACCTGCTTTTCAAGCATAATTGAATTACAAGATGTAAACTTAATTGCACTCAACTACTTGTATATGTAAACAAAATTATAGATACATATAAATTTATTTGAAGAAATATAGACTGAAAGATTAAAAAAACGATTGGAACACACGGAAATATCTAATGAAGTACTTCCAACAAAAAAAGACAAAATCATTTTTAAAACGTTTTGACTCGTTAAATAATTCAACGCTAATATATCAATATATATTATGAACAAACATTTTGACTCATTAAATAATTGACGCTAATATATCAATATATATTGTGAACAAACATTTTCACTCGTTAAATAAATGACGCTAATATGTCAATATATATTGTGAACAAACATTTTGACTCGTTAAATAATTGACGCTAATATATCAATATATATTGTGAACATATATATTGTGAACACACATTTTGACTCATTAAATAATTGACGCTAATATATCAATATATATTGCGAACATATATATTGTGAACAAACATTTTGACTCGTTAAATAATTGACGCTAATGTATCAATATATATTGTGAACAAACATTTTGTATCGTTAAATAATTGACGCTAATATATCAATATATGGCGTGGTGGTAGTATATGAGCGGCAAAACTGCCACGTGTGGCTTGTACCATCAACATTTTCTCAGTGATGCCACGCACATTTTCGGATAATGTTTATTAATTTTTAATTTTAAACTACACAATATGTTTTATAATTGCAAGCTACAGACAACCGTAAATATCCCATTACAAAAATGTCTTTTCACAATACAATAAGTTTATTATTTTGTAAAAAGAGTTTAAGTATATCTCACTTCTCAGTTGATTGAATTTAAATCAGTTGATTTAAATAAGTTTCTACATAAAAGACAAGCGTTGGTTTGTTTTTTTTTTTCTAATAAAAAACAATACAATGGGCTAAGAATAAATCGGATTGTAGTTTCTAATGATTATTCATGGGTTGTAGTTTCTAATGACTATTCATGGGTTGTAGTTTCTAATGATTATTTATGAGTTGTAATTTCTAATGATTATTCATGGGTTGTAGTTTCTACCGATTATTCATGGGTTGTAGTTTCTAATGATTAATCATGGTATGGAGATACCGAAATACAAAATTATTTATTATTAAAAGGAAAGATTATTATTATTTTGAGGAAACAAATCTGGCAAATTTACAAATTCAGTCATCTGACTGTAAACACCGATCAGAAAGCGTTACATTACACTCGCAAAATACCATTGTATGTTGACATTTCCGTACACAGAAGAGATTATTTCATTAATTTTTTGTTTTTAACAATTTTTGTCAAGTTAAAACAATTGTCCTCAATTACACCTTAAAAGATAAGTGCAATTCGCAATGAAATTAGGTTTTAGCATAGCAAGCAGTAGTAATTTGCCCAAAATTGACGCCGTTATGCTTGGTAGATTTTTCCCGTCAACATTGACTTCCGTTCATCAGAATTTCGTAATGTTAAACTTCAATATAAGTATACACATGTAGAAAATGTGTATTATAAACTGAAATAGTATTATTTCAATTTCGTTGTCTGCAAGCGTTTGTTTTTACGCGCGTATTGTAAGGTAATTTATACTGTTTTTAAATATTGAATATATTTGGCATTCATTTTGTAGAAATTCATTATTCACAATTAAATAAAACTACGTGATGTAGTATTATTTCTACTTTCTTTAAGTTCTTTACCACGACCTAGGTCACGTTGTATTACAACATCTACATGTGGGTTATTAGCAAAGATAGGTTTCGTTGTATTACAACGTCTTCAGGTGGGCTATTAGCTATTAGCAAAGAATCTTTGAAAGATGATACAACGATACCTAGGTCGTAATAAAGGACTTAAATAAAGTAGAAATAATACTACATCACGTAGTTTCATTTAACTGTATTTAACGTTGAATTTGCAAAATACAAAACGACTTAACCTCAACTCATACATTATTATTTTAACAATAAACTTGTAAAAATAGTAACTGCTAAATTCATCAGTATTGCTTTAGATTTAGAAATAGATTGTGCGCGAGTCATATTAATTTGTTCGTTTTGTAATCAACTGTATTAACTCGCAGCTTCGACATTTTAATGTTTTTTCTATAGAATACGTAATCGCAAGTCATTGTTTAGGACTCCCGCAAAGAATTTATAATGAAAATACTTTATCGAATAAGTACAGGTTGTCCAGTGGTAGATTTCAAAGTTTGAACAAACATAGTTTCTGAACGCAACACATAAGAGGGGCGCGGGGGGCGTCGTTAGAAGCGCAAGCGGTGCGGATGTTTTAGTTGCCCTAGAACAGTGGAGTGGAGAGCACCGCGCTTTTGCCGTCGAGGCGTACATTTCGAGTGGATTTTCGCTGTCTTTAGCACGCCGTCGATTTAATAATCGTTACAATATTCGTCGATTACGTGATGGACCATCGATCAACCTCATTCAGTCATGGGTAGCAAGGTTCAGAGCTACAGGATCAACATTACATAGGCCCAGGCCAGGACCTACACCATTGGTAGCCACGGATGAAAATGTCGAGCGTGTTATGGTTTCTGTCGTTGAAAATCCCTGTTTATCACTGCGTACACGTTAATCGATATTGGGAATTCCGAAATCAACTTTACAGGTAATAATGCGAAAAAAGCTCAAGTTCCATCCATATAAAATTCAAATTGATCAAGATTTACACGATTCTGACTTTGAATTAAGAAAAACTTACGCGGAGGTGATGTTGTTGAGATTTGCTACCCAGATGGGCAACATATTCTTTAGTGACGAAGCTCACTTTCACATTGGAGGATATGTGAATAAGCAGAACTTTCGTTACTGGGATGTCCACAAACCAAGACAAATGCATCGAGAGCCTTTACATAAACCTAAAGTAACAGTCTGGTGTGCCATGTCTGCATCTGCAACCATAGGGCCTTATTTCTTTGAAAATCAACGTGGCCAAACTGTAACTGTGAATTCGGAGAGATATGCCCAGATGTTAAATGACTTTTCCAGAGTAGAACTACAGAATAGTCCATCCTTCAACCAAAACACATGGATCCAGTAGTACGGGCCACAGCTCATACTGCTAATGTGTCCATGAATGCAGTGCGGCAGTTATTTCCAGAAAAAAACATATTCCAAAACGGTAACGTACCGTGGCCACCTAGGTCACCCGATTTAAGCCCATGTGACATTTTCTTATGGGGATACTTAAAATCCGTTGTTTACAAAACAAATCCGAGCACTGCGACACAACTTAAAGAAAATATTCGAGCCGAAGTCAGTAGGATATTAAGATAAAGTATTAACCGCTTTTCCAAATTTAGTCAACTGGACTTTTGTGAAAGCCCTTCTTCGAATTTTATACCAAATGAACTCAAATAAATAACAGTACTCAAAATGGATTTATTATATCGTTCACTTTTACGTTATATCGTTAATTACAACTTTTTGTAATTAACACTTTTTACGTTATATTGTTAATTATAACTAATTAGTATGAGAATAGATAACAGTTCGCTATATATTAATGTAATGATTGTGAGCGGATAAAATAAGTAACTCGGTCGTTAATGCAATTGAACGAAGTATCGTTATGATCGAATGAACAGGATAATTGATGAGCTGTTGTCTGGTTGATATTTTATATATTTATCACGTAATAAATACACGTACGTAACAAAAGACAAAATAGGGCAAAGAATCGAACAGCCATTGTTGATTAGGTTTTGGACAATAACGGCTTTTCAAACGGTTTAAATTACTTTAAACAGATATTTGCTCGATCGGTTTTGTAATTATGAAGTACATTATTTTCGAAAACATCCGAGGACAACAGATAACTGATAATAAATTTGAATTGGTACATTACACAATATATTCTTTCCATAAATCTTTTTCACATTCCCGACGCCAAAATCTGCAGTTGCAGTCAATTAAGCGCGGTTACGTATAAAAAAGGAGTCAGACTCAAATTGACCAAAATGGATATCGAAAAGAATCTATTCATAAGGTGGTATTATTTGGCACACACTATCGCGCAGACGAAATCCGTCATAATTCCTGCACACGAAGGTTACGTGATAGGGGTGGGTGCAGTGAGGACTGACGAGCACTTCGCTGTCAGGTATAAATAACGGGGGCGACGTGTTTGCGGTGGGGGAGAGGGAGGACACCGTGCCTATCGACTGCCCGCCCTACAACAATATGCAAACACTGGACGGACGGTGAATGCGGCGCTGATTCGAATGAGAATTGGAACATACAGCGCAAATGTAGACCTAACCTCCGCGTTAGTATAGTTTGGAGCGCTAGTGTGGGGCCGGCGTGACGTCAGTAGCGTTGAGCGTTTGTCTTGTACGGCTCGTTTTATTTGTAAATCCTTCGAGCTTTTGGGGCGCTCTAGTATGAGCACGTATCAACTACGTTCAACCTTCATAAGCTTATTCTGTAAATCTGCCCAAACGCCTGACGCAATTCCCCGGCACTGCACGTATTCACTGTACTACAACGAAACGCATCTTACAAAGTTAGAAATAGCGTAATTTACGTTTACGTACGTTGGAAAATCTTTTTTCATTATTCTAGTATATAAGGCGTGTCACTGAAAAAAACATTTGTTCAGTTAAATGCTATTTTTCATTTTATTCTTAAATGCGCCGGCTGTGTACTATGGCTTTCAAGGACGAATAATTTGTCCTAAAATTGTTTATAATTTAGCGAACCTATCATCCTCTGTTTTATTTAATAAAATTATTGTAAATTTATTAAAAAAAATAACAGTCTAGTGCAAATCATCTAAAACCGGTTAAAATGTGACAAGTATAGTCTTATCTAAGTTCAGCGAAAATACAATTTGATTTGTTTATTGGAAATGCCAAAATTGTAACAAATTCGTCTTTTTAACTATCAAGTGACGTGTTTATGATCAGTGACGGGATTATTTGAATCCTGGATTTTATAAGGCAAATAATGCACTTTGTGCAATTTTGGATAGTTTGAATGTCTTAAAAAGAGATTGATATTTAGTTCAATGAAATTTTTGAAAATTCTCGAATTTTCGATTTTTATATATGGTCCCCGATATAAAGTTTTATGAGCAGTAAAATCACAAGTTCAGAGCGTACGAAATTCAGAGCGTTAAAATAAGTGTAAACGTTAGGTGGCCTCTCCGCGCAACATTACTACGCATCTTTAGAGTGAGATATCAATATGTTTATTTGGCATTTTCTTATGGTCTAATCGCAATGACGGAATTTGACACACATAGGCTCATGTTAATAAACAAAACATAAAAGCAGATTAAATCACGATTACATAAATCTAGATGAATACGAGTCGTCGTATTATGTCTCCGATGGTTTAATAGACGCATATTAAACTAGTATTAATTAATCGAGTTTGGAAAATCGAAGATTAGCTGATCGGAGATTTATGTTTTGGTTCAATATTTTCGTCTACGCAGTGCGTACTGTCCTCAATCAATCGTTAGCTAATTTCAGGCACATCTTGATATATCAAATTATTTATTGACCGTTGTAAGCACAGATCATATACTAAAGTTGCAAGCGTCATTTCTTTTTGGGCGAAAGTATTGCATTTAACAACAAAGTAATAAAATGAATACAAGAAAAAAAAACTACACAGAAACAGAGAAAAGGCTATTGTTGCAGATATTGGTCCCTTACAAAGATGTAATTGAAAATAAACGCACCGACGGAGCAAACGTGAAGATAAAAAAAACGTTTGGGACGCTATTGCTGAGAAATATAATACTAGTGATATTATTGATGAAAGGGTGAGTACAGTCAAATGTACACGTTTATAATGAAAATAGAATACAGAATTAATTGGTTTGCACAAATCTAATTTTTTTTTATATTTATGTGCAGTGTTACCTATTTTATACATTCCAAGACAATCGTACTTAAGGAGTAAACTACAGTTGCGCATCGGAGCTGACACGCACATTTTTTTTTCAAATTAATGTAATTTTTATATGCTTTAAAAGATATATTATAATTTTAAATTATATATTCGAAATATATAATTTAAAATACTCATAAAATTATATGGAGATATTAGTTTAACCAAAGCTTCACTCTACGAACTCTAAAATAATCGATATGTTTAGATAAAATACATAACATTTTGATAGGTATTCCCGGATTTCTAATGTCCAGGTACGAGCCTTTTTCATATAATGCGGAGATGACAATTCTGTATTTAATTCGTGACTATAGTGTTGTTAAAAATAAAACAAGTTATTTAATATAAAAAAATATTTACGTACAAGAGATTGACAAAAAAAACAGATACCAATTTACAAACCAATAATAAAAATGTGGAATGCTTATTACATGTAGCGTGTTTTCGATAGTATTTATGTTTATAAGTTCTCTCGTGCACACTGTATAGTATACATTTAGCGGAGTAACTAGATGTTTGGAAATTCGTTTGTTTCCGTTTTAACTTATCACAAAACAGCTAGTTATGAGGTGTTGCGAGCAAACGATACTGTTTCTTGTTGATAACCAGTTATTAGTATCACATCTCGAACTATTTAATAATTATTCTCTGAGTACCTTGTCTTTTAAATAAAAAAATTATTAATCGTACAAATGCTAATAAATATAAGGATTATAATAGTCGTACCAATAAAAGAGTGAAGAAAATATGATGTTGGAAAATAATTTATATAAAATGTCGAAATTAATATATTTCACGTAAGAAAAATAATTATAAATTAATGCTGCCACAGTGAAAAAAGTAAAATTCAAAAATTCACAATTATAAAAAATGAAAGCATTAATAGTGTGACGGGAGATATTTTTTACATCTTTAAATAATATTTTGCGTATCATAAATCACGCCATCAAATACCAAAATATTTTCCTTGAGATATATTTAGATTGAGAAGTTAATTCACTGTTATATAATAATTAAAATTCCAGCGAAAATCTTATATCGGCATCGAACTGAATTATTTACGAATAACATGTATTATAAAAATTAATGAAAAATGGTTTTCAAATTCACATGTCCCCGCTATAGCCGATATAGAAGTGCGAACACTTCCTGACGGCACAAGTAACCATTTTTCAACAAAAATAAATATATTCCACAAAGAGGAAACGCCTTTTTAGCTCGCCTGACGTTAAAATGCAACCGGATGTGACGTGAGTTCGCTTAAAAAAATATGTTTCAAAAATTTGCAAACTCTATACGCTAAGTGTGGGTGTACATCCACTGAGTACTTATATTCTCGCCTTCATGTCTTTTCCATATAATAGTTTAATTAATGAACGTATTTCGTTCAAAATGATATTTAATTCTTCTTTTATGTATTGTTAAATGATCCTGGATCACAGTGATGGTCATTGAAACCACTTTCTAGAACTGTTCAATACGCCACATTCATCAATATCACCACAGGCAGTTGAATTTTACAGTAAAAAGTTGCTACAAGGTATAAACGGATCATTTCGGCATGGCACATCTAAAGTTAGTATAACATTTAACTTATTCCTAGTCACATTTACTATGTGATTAGGTAAACTAATAATGTAGTTTTTTTCATAATTTTGACTTTAACAATTTCAGAGATGGAAATAAATGTTGTTGTGACGAACCGTTCGTCAAAGTCTATGTTACAATTTGGTATAACATCGATTTTGGCATAATAACTTTTACACAAATCATAATAAATTTAAAACCATGATATAAAAGAGAAGTTTGAGAAAATGTTACATGACTTTAAACTTGAGCGCGTTATGTCACCCGCCACCGTGACAAAATGGTTACCAATTTGGCGTAGAAAATTACTGGTTCATCACCCAGTAATATTAGTGTATCTCAGGAAGAAGTACATGTAGGACATTATGTGAGGTGTTGTTTAACATAGTTCGATAAGTACTATAAAATAAAACTAAAACTGTAACAACAATGAAGAACTTGAAAATATATACAGTGACAAAATTTAAATTTGGACAAGTTCACCTTGAACTTTCAAAAATATTGGCACATCTTCAAAAGAAGAAGATAAATGCTTATTATAAATACTTATATATAAGTAAAAGAAGAATGGACACCACAGTGTCAGACGCAAGGCTACAAACAATGGATGTTGACGGTGAGATAGAACCCATGTTCGAATTCGTTTCAGTGTCGATCTATATCCATTCACAGATAGCGTTTAG
The DNA here is from genome assembly GCA_039881145.1 of Druceiella hillmani. Classification (NCBI taxonomy): domain Eukaryota; kingdom Metazoa; phylum Arthropoda; class Insecta; order Lepidoptera; family Hepialidae; genus Druceiella; species Druceiella hillmani. Next base: position 21,743,806 of record JAYKKI010000035.1, read on the forward strand.
CTACATTAAGATGTTTTTGTTTTACCTAATGCTTTATTTCACAGAAAATTTCAGAACTATACTTAGTAACTTGGGTTGCGATTCAAACAAACCGCTCCTTCTAACCTGAAACCTTTGCAATAGGGTCAGGCAATCGCCAGAAACATTTTCAGAACGGCGAGTTTATATTGGTGTTAGACACAGTGAAATTTAAGTCTTACATATCGTATCATTCATACCATTGTCCTGTTTACAGCAAAATTTTACAAATTACCAGCGTACCCTGGGATATATTCAGTAATATCTCTAAAATTATCTTACATACAATTCTAAAAAAAAATGTTTAAGGCTGTAAGACACCCCCCCACGATACGCGAAATTAAAATACAATTTTGAAAACAATTATATACTTTATAACTATGTCAAGTTTCTACCACGTTAGGTTTCGGACAGAAACCGTTGTCACAGACAGACCAACGGACTCCGGAACGATCCTATAAGTGCTCCAATTTTTCCTCTTGAGGAGCGAAATCCTAATAAAAGCGGGAAAATGATAGAATTAGTAAAATCCATTACGAACACTGTGTTCTAACACGAGTCCGCCATCCATTTGCATGTTGATGCAAGACGAGTATGCGTTTTATTAACGCTCTACGGGGTGTGAACCGTGCGAGCTGTGGTCTGTAAGCTACTCTCTACTGGCTATTATCTACGAGCTGTCAACAAAACGTGTTATACTTTGTGTAACCGTGACATGTAAACCGGCGACATCTGTTTATTTTGCAAGCAACCATGTTTTTCATATAACTAAATTGTGTTTCCACATCAGTAACTATCTATTAGAGCACCCTCTCGGTTGCCATTCTGACAGGAGAAATTTGAAAAATGCTAATTCAATTACTATTGCTAGTGTCACATTACTTCTATAATTGTTCTTTAAGTATATAAAGTTTATATGTTTATGAATTATATATTAAAAACGGGTATTTTTAATTTTGAAATCAAATCCACAACGGCATATAACAAAAAAAAAGCGGTCAATGAAATTTGATTTAATTTAAAAAAACCCATAAATTTTTTTTAACTCACTCACTTTTTATCTACACTTTTTTTTGGAAATATTTTGCTATATATAAATTGAGACATTTATAAGTAGCATATACTTGCAAAATTCCGTTTACATCACAGTGTCTAAAAGTGTCTAGTCTAAATAAAGTTGCGGCAAACAAGAACGGAAAGAGGGACGGGCAATGCGAAAAGGTTGTAAATCGAATTTGTAAAAGGAAAAGTCGTAAGGTTGTGGTTGCGTGTAAAGTTTCGGATTTTGCTATTTGCTATGGAACTTAAAAATTGGCATGCAAATGATAAGTATGACAACCAAACACTTAAAAGGCAATTTTTATATGAAGTATAACAGGTTAATAACATAACTAATTGAATGGCGTCGTAACGTCTAGACAAAATTTCTACAGGACGCAAACAAAATGTTATAAATAATCTGTTATGTAGGAATAGAATTCCTTCTACGATACGTTCGTACACACTTAGGTACATAACCATTTAAACATTCGAGGTTGTAAATTTCTGTTGAACTGTTTATAAGTGTTAATGTTATATTCTTCTTCTCAGTCGTGCACTCTCGACAGAGTCGTCGTGGTTGCTCCGATGACTTAGGTACTAGATTGAGAGTGCCTATACGTGTCTATTTTTCATTCAGTCTTCCTGGTCTGAACTGCCTCCTTAGCAATGTCTCTCCATTTCTGTCGGTTCGCTGCGCTGCGGGATCACTCAGTCACGGTAGTTTGCGTTACTGATTTAATTCGGTCTGTCCATCGAGTATGTGATCGGCCTCTAGATCTCTCTCCCTCTACGTATCTCTGCACCACCAGTCTTTCGATCGAAGGCTCGTTCTAGGATATGTCGCGGATATGTCTCGGATTTACTGCGAACACTAAAATTACAAAGAATTGTAGTGTTCGCAGTTGCACAGTCGATGAAAGTTGTTCCTTGACCTTGAGTTCCTTAAGGATAGAGTTGTCAGTGCGGAAAGCAGTCCAAGGGATATTATATTACACCGTGTAAATACATTGCCCGATACAGCGTCTCCCAGATGTGGGGTCGAGACCCAGCTCCGGGCCACGAAAATAAAATACCGGGTCGCAGTATTGTCTCTTTGTTTCAAGAGACGTGTTGCTTTTGTGTCAATGCGAACGCTCGTTGCGCTGCTGCACTGACGAGTGAGTGAGTGGCGGTCGTCACGCGTCCTGCGTAGCTTTTGTTTTATACGCCCCGCGCTCTCTATTCCCGCCCGCCACCACCACTTGTTCAGTTTATACGTATCCAGTGTGATAATAAATAATAAAGCGTACTTGTCTTTCTATGCGTGATTTTAATATTTTTTACCTGTGTACGTTTATATGTATTGATTTTTTGGTTATCTACACTACACGTAATGAAGCTGTAGGTACATATAACGGATAAGTGGTTAACAAAGGCAAGTTACACACACCAACAACAGAGTACAAGCTCTAATAGTGATTTTAATAAACGGCCGCACGATGCACAGATAAATATTCCTAAATAATAAAATAAAAGAAGAAGGAGTCCTGGAACCGAAGAAATTATGAAGATAACGGTCAATTCGGCTTCATGGAGATTATTGATAGCACACCTTTGTGTGTAATTTTTATGCGGTACTTTCAAATGAGTCCTTGAAGCTTTCAAAGTTGAAGCGGCGTTTAGAATTAAGACATCCTGATTATAAAGAAAAACAAATAAAGTTTTTCATTAATAAAAAAAGGGAACTACAAGCCTACAAAGAAATATGAGTTCGATGTTTTTACACAGCGCTCAAATTGAAAATCTTCTGTTGGCTTCTTATGAAAAATAAAAATAATTGCTGAGACTGGATATCCTCAAAACAGTTGAGGAGAAATAAATATATCCGGCAACAAAAATACTAGCATCTCGAATATGTGAAAAAAAAACAAGAGAGCCAAGTAAATTTGTTGGCGTTGTCAAATAATATCGTGAAGCGTAGAATCGTGGATATGGCAGATAATAATCAACAGACAGTTGTGGGTCACCTTAAATTGTATAATTATTTTTCCTTACAAATTGATGAAAGTACAGACGTATCGGATAATACTAATCTGATGTATTTTGTAAGATACGATTTTAACAATACAACTTACGAAGAGTTTCTGTTTTGTAAAGATTTGTCCACAAAAACAAAAGTAGAAGAATAATTATTTCGTTTAATTAATAGATAACATGTTCATGTTCATTGGGAACATGAAATTGAATAGAAGAAGTGTGTGGGATTGAGTAACGATGGAGCACGTGCTATGTCAGGCGTTCTTCCTGGACTTTATCCGAGAGTAAAAGCCGTAGCGTCAGAAATTGTGTGGATGCAATGCAGTATTCATAAAGTGGCACTGGCGGTCAAAAAATGCCATTCATTCTAATGACAACGATAAATGAATGTGTAAAATTATAAACTTTATTAAATCTCGTCCCTTGAATTCAAGATTATTCTCTGCTCTGTGCAAAGAAATGGGAAGTGACCATCGTCTTTTGTATTGCGAGGTGAGATGGCTATCAAGGGGAAATGTCTTAAGAAGACTTATTTAATTAAAGGAAGTTTCAGCGTTCCTAGAACAACATCCTCCAATAGTAGAAATGCTATATTTGAATTTAAGGACAGATTTCATGACATTGATTGGTTATTGAAGGTAGCCTATGTTTATGATGTTAAACTTGACATTATAAGGTAACAATGTAACGGTACTTAAATTACAAGAAAAGGTGGATGCTGCGGTAGAAATGTGGTCACGTCGTGCAGAAACCGAGAATTACAAAGCTTTTACAAAGTTATCAGAATTACAAAAAGAATACAAGATGAGTTCTTTCCAGAATGGCACTTCAACTCTTATTAAAGAACATTTGCTAGGACTGGAGACTAATCTCAAAAAATATTTTCCTTCACTTAACAGCAATATAACATAGATTAGAAACCCATTTTCCGTTAACTTTGAATCCAATACTGATTTGCCAGGTTGAAATGTCGACTCATTAATAGAACTGTCATGTGACACAACACTTGAGAGAAAACCATTGATTGATTTTTGTTTGTCTTGTCGACAAGAGTACCCACTCTTAGGAGATCAAGCGACAAAATTTTTAATGCCTTTTGTAACGACATATAAATGTGAAGCAGGGTTTTCAACCCTCGTGTTTCTAAAAAATAAATATAGAAACCGATTTGAAGTCGAACCCGACCTAAGAATAAAGTTAGCATAATTTCCGGCAAACTTTGAGTTCATAGTTAAGAACAAACAGCTTCATACTTCTCATTAAAATATGATGTAGTTGTGACATGTCATTATTATAATATTATTGTTAAAAGTTATGGTTTTTTTACTTTAATACACTTACGTTATGTGGACATTGAAATGTGTTTTGTTTTATTTTCCCTACATGCACTAAGAGGGCTAAAAAGCTTTTGGTGGGTCACGATGGGGAAACATTAAAATAACCGGGCCAGGGCATAATAAACAGGGCATAATTTGGGAAACACTGGTCTAATACACCTATTATAGGCATAAAAATATCATGAGTTTCCCAAAAAAAAACTTAAGCTATAGAATAACTTCCAAAGTTTACCTGTAATCGACTAGTGAAATTCTATAAAAGTTTATTCATGACTTGTTTCAATAGTTTCGGAAACAAGGGAAAAGCTGGGAAATGCATTTGTTCACACATTTTGCTGAAGATATGCAGCAAAATGTATGAACAAATGCAGGTATGCCACATGAGATAACTAACTCGTTCAAATGATATCGTACAGGATATATAACTAAGGTAATGTGTACTTAATTTGCCCCTCTATAATTATCATGTAAATATTTTAAAATATTAGCTATTGTGAAATTGCAGGTTAATATGAACTTTTACTATGCCTACTTTATATTTTCTGTCTCAAACGTTTTCCGAGACAATCGACTGTGAAACACCAATAAAGACCAGAATGATTTTATGAAGGTTCCTTTTTTCTTTTTAGGTACGTTAGTAGAAATGTAGTGCAAAAGGAAACAATTGTGAAAAAAAAACCAAGAGCTCACGCGCTTAACTTGTTTTACGTTATTTATAAAAATAAAATCAGTCCGGGTCGATTTCACGCTGCGAAGGTTCCATAACTATAATATTTAAAATCACATTTACTTTTGATATGGCAGGCACATATTTTTTCCTAATCTAAAGAGCATGGTGTGGATGGGGAATATATTTGTTTACAGAATGCCAGAGAGAATCGTAATAACTAAAAAACTTACGTTCGTATTACTAGTAAAGGTTATTTTCATTGAACATAATCTTAGTGTTTATTGTTTAAATAAAGTACATTTGCCATATTATGGGTAGCTAGGAATTCTAAGTGCCTAGGTATAATGGATATCATGATAGACCTGATACTAAAATAAATCTGAAAATGGAAATTTCGGCCGTCTTCCTATCGTTATTTTTAAGAAAAAAAAATTTTCAATAAAAAATCCACGTTGAATTCGAATTATACATCATTTTAAATAAAATGTTTAGCTTGAGGCAAAAGGATCACGTAGTAAGTATAAAATTTAAGTCTATAACTTATGTTGTTTAGGTGGTAGAGGTTTACATACATGAAAATCCCCAGGGAACTGATTCACAAATCAAATCGGTTACTTCCATATAAAAACTTATTGGAGATCGTCGATATGCAAGATTAAGATTATTCCAGGCTCTAATTGTGGGTCAGATTATTATTACTCGTTGCTTGAATGATTTTAAGACTTAAAAATCCCCTAAATAGTGCAACAACACAGCCGAAGTCTCTTGTGCCACTAGATAGAGAACTTCTCCGAAAAAGTATTACAAATAATTGGATAAACTGGTACCAATCTCATGGGACAACTACAAAGAAGCTTGTGAAGGGTTTAAAACCCACTCACTTTACATAGAATAAAAAAACTGTGGTAAATCTGTATCACGTAAAATGTGGGTGACGTATAGAATATGATATCTCATCCAAAAGAAGCTCTTACTTAGCATGAAATTGATAAGGCCCAGCTATACAGATATGTGAGCTCGAAGGTTACACAAATTGTCGCAAATATAAGAGCTATTCCTAGTAGAAATTTATAAAAAAAATTAAATGAAAGCTATTAAAGCTCAACCAGGCAACTTCTTCAAAATATTCCACCTAATTGCAAAAAGAAGATTTGGAAGACTTGGAAGACGTTGAAGACTTGGAGGGCAAGCTAATATCTGATTTAGATAAAATCGCAGAGAGGTGACGTTTGTACTGTGGATTATTGTGCTTGAACGACTCTTCGCACATAACGACTATGTCTTGGAATGGTAGCGACCCTAAAGTGGCGATCCCATTTTCAGAGGTTGAGGCAGCGATAGCATGCCTATAAACAAGAAAAGTTTCAGGCCAAAATCAGATCTCGGACGAAATTCTTAAAACCTAGAGCCCACATGATCCACAGTTTGCGCTGTCATATCTGGAGCACTCGTAAATGACCTTCAGATTGGGCACACTCGTAAATGACCTTCAGATAGGGTCAACTGTCCTATCTTTCCACAAAGAAGGATCGTAAAAGAACAGTTATAACTACCGAATTCTCCCACAAATATCTCACTCTAGTAAGATCCTCCTGCACGTCCATTCCAGCATCTCCAACAAGGGTGATGACGTGAAACAGACATAACGAAAAGCGCAATAACTCGTTTAAGTAAACTATAGAACAGAATTATCTCCAGACGTATCAAGTTGCGTTCAATTAGAACCCTGATCTTATCCATGGCCCTAAGACACGAACGCCGAAGATAGGTGACGATTCAAAGTATTCTGCTAGACACTAAACCTCTCATGGACCGAACACAGAACAAACATCTCGATTCCAAAATGTTTGGAATCAAAACACGGGTGTCCACCATCTGTCTCCGGAGAGTCCTCATATACATTGCGCGAAAACCTGCCAACAGCATTGAGAAGCTCATTGTTTCCGGCACGGTCGAAGGATGGAGACCGCGGGGGCACTGCCCTAGATGCTGGATTAAAAGGATTCGATTAACGCTCGGTACTTCGGTACGAGGTACCCTACACGGCGCAGAGAATAGGACCTTATAGCGGAACACCATAAAATAAAATTCGTTATCAGTGAGGGGCTGACTCTAGGAAACAAGGTTCTAGACGATAGACAGGCAGACGGACAAGTAGCGTTGCTGCAGCGACCCCTCGCAAGACCCACTCGACCATTTCAGGAACATAATCTAAAAATAAATTAATAACTAATTCTTAGCCGTACTGACTATTACGCTGGTTGGTCTTGTTATGCACAATGAATGAGTAGAACATTTAAAGTTTGAGATTTATAGTAAATATTTTAAGTAAATTTCTATTTCGACGATACACAAAGAATGATGTTATCACTTCGCAAATTATGAATTACAAACAATGACTTTATATTAAATGGGCATATTATTAGCAATCCAAAATATGTTCCTTAAAAGATATGTAATTGCCTTGTTTTCATAAAAAAGTATCTCTTTGATATAAATGCTCTTTTATTCTTTATCTATACCTTCAAAACCCATCGTGCGAGTATTGCCCAGAACCTTTTTTTGTACGTTTTATAAAATTATCATCATTTGTACTACGATTTGATATATACCTATTTCACATTCAAACGCAAAGGTTTGCTTTGACATATTCACGCTTGAATGCAAATAACTATGGAAATAATTATTACAAGTATTTTATTTTAATTTTTTTTTCATTTCATCACAAAAATAATTAAATATTGTAATATATTACGTAAACGAATTTACCAAATAATTTCCAAAAAAAAGCGTAACAAATCTGAAGTCTTCATTAATATAAACTCAATAAGTTATAATGGTAAAAAGAGCATTGTAAATCAAATTTGCTTCCTTATTCGATATGACAATTTTTATCCAACTAGTGTCTGCTTCCAGTGTATATTCCGTATTCTGGGAGTAGATTCTAGTTGGCCTATTAATGGAACAACCCTTTATTTGGTACCTTGTTATCAGAGGCTGTCGAAGATATCGCCGTGTCATTTATTATTTTTTGACTTTCTATGTATTCTATTGCAACTTCTGCTCCAAATTATAGTAAAAAACCTTTCCGAAAAACATAGTTTCTTTATGCAGAACAGACGGCCAAATTGTAAAAAATATTGGCCATCACATTAACATAATGTAAGAATATTTCAAATGATATTTTTTATCATTTAGTGAGTCGTATCGACCCCGGTTATCAAATTTATTAGTTCCAGGAAGATCCTTATCATTACCTTAAACTTCTTCCGTTTACTTTTACAAATTCTTAGGCCAGAGTTATTTGATGCGTAATGTTGCTTTACAGAACTTTTCATTTTATGTTTTTGTAGCCGTTCTCTCTTTAATTGGATGTTCCAACTGAAAAAGGTTTTCTCTTTGTAAAAGCTTTGTTGCCGCGGAATAACTCGCGAATAAGTTGTCGGTTGTAAAATTCCTGCCGCTCCCCGTGAATAGTTTAGTAAGCTTCAAAACGACGGACTCCCCCAGTGAAAATGATATCGTTTATTCGTTTTTGTTTTTTCCCAACTACGGAAACCAATTTACAAAATATTTATTTTTGTATCTGGTTTATACGGCATGTATCGGGTACACCTACCTCTAGTTTTGTCTGGGAACAGCCGTTCGTCAACTGGGATATTTGCAATTCGTTTATAATAGTTTTAACTTTATGACGTGAATACGTCTTTAAATTTGCTACCATACGGGAGACAATCCAAAAAACCTAATGATAACAAAATCGGGGGATACAGTTTGGCGTTGCCGTTTCGAATCTATCCTCTACATCAATGATTATACCACTGGATAGCTAAAGGATCAAAGAATTCATTACGATAAGCGAGAACAGTGACGCATCGCGCGCGGTGGAGGAGGAAGCGCCGCCATTTTGAGATTATTTTGCTGCATATCGAAATTTACAATTAGTATAAGTTTTGATTCGGAAAAGCTACGATGTTCGTTTAAGTTTTAATCATCAGCTGTCGTCAAAATCTATCGATTGTATATAAAACATTAGTTTAAAGTAGTGACAGTGAATATAATAAGGTGTTAGAATAAAAATATTGTAACACAATAATTATTTGTTTCCTTGCTTTTATCCTAAATACATAAATAAAAGTATTTTATTTAAAAACTATAACCTGTTACATAGACGCATTCACGTACAACACACGGCCGTCTCCATGACACAGCCACACCCAATTTTTTTTTCATTGAATCTGTCACTGTCTTTACAAGAATAATTTCCGATGAATCTCTTTTTTTATTAATCTGCAAACATTTTCGTATTTCCACGGAACAATTTCAGTTCATTGTATTCGAAAACACTTCTTATTCTACGAAAATTATGCGTGAACATCTTTTGCTCATACGCATCGCTTATTCATCTCAGGTAAACTATATTCTGCTTCTAAAATTCTGCGTTCTTCCAGTTCTATATATTTTACTATATATTCTGTAATACGATTATCAAGTAGTAAATAAAATGCAACACTTATCTTTCATAATATTCCATTTCGAATATCCAATTGGACCAGATACATCTTTGAAAACAGTAAGAAAAGGTGGTCTTCCAGGAGAAGAACTTTTTTCAAAATGTTTTCCAAGCTGTTTCACCAGTAGCAATTTAAATATCATATAGTACATTGTTTTTTCCACTATAGTCTTCTGAATCATTCAGCGACTCGTTCTATTCAATCTTTTAGTTGTATTCAGTATATTTTTAGAGTTTTACGAGTCATTTTCACAATCGCTATAAATTTAATGATAACTTTTGAAAGATTCATTCAACTCAAAGCTTTCAAAGTGTGACTTCGTTAATATTAGAGCGTTTTTCACTTATTTATTACTTGACTAAGTTCTACCTTTTTGATTCTAGAAATTAGAAACAATTTTTTATAAATATACTAAAAAGTAATTATAATTATCAGTATTACAAACATATACACAGTAAACTTTAATGACTTTTTTTGTTTTTCACGACTGTTTATTTGAATTGAAGTCACCTAGAAGTATAATAAATTCCAGCGTTTTGCGTTACATAACTATGTCTGGAAATGTACACAGCCAATGGCCAGCACTAAAATACAATATTACAAATAACAACTGAATAAAAGTTATGCCTTACGTTATTAGTTTGATATTTTTTAAAGATATTTCTTGTATGCGATTAATTAATTAATTATTAAAGATAAAAAGGTGGCACAAGTTTCCAAAATTAATTTTTAAAAATCAATTTCTTCGCCTTAATGGAACACCGATTTAGATCTCATAAGCAACATTAAATGGAACCATTGTCATTAATGTTATAATTTCAACCAGTTTAGTCAAATCTATATACAAAAATATATACCGAGTAGCAAAGTATTAATCCTAACACGATAATATAAACAATAATTTTAGAAAATAATACAAATATTTACATTATTATTAAAAAAAATCTTGGTCAATTAATTCTATACTTTCATACAGTCACCACATACCGAAGACATCATAGGTTTCATTTCAACTCAAATTTCCCGATAACTATTGCCCATATTGAATATTACGTTGCGTACTTTTAAACAATGGCTAATTCAAATCTTTCAATACTGCTGTGAAGATTTATTTCAAATATAATATTTGCAATATTCTTTTAAAATTATATTAATCAGGGTTTCACAGAAAAATTAAAATAAATTATTTGTACAAAAATAAATATCTTATTAATGTATTTCTTATTAATAATAATGATGATTAACTATGTTTAATTGCAATAAATCTGGCATAAGTATTATGTTTTACAATTTGTGGATAAACGCCAAAACGTAAGTTGTCTGCCAATCAGAATGTTCGACGTCAAAATGCACCAAACAGATCATAATGTACTAACATATGGCCAACTTCAATTAATTGTGTGAGCAAGATGGCACGATCCCAATAAATTAATTCCGTAAACAATATTTAACTATCTATATTGAATGGTGACGTATGTGAAAGCGATAGACCCTCTCCTTTTTAATTTAAATATTTGTTTGGAGTATTGTGACGAATGCAAAATAAGTCCTTTTTTGAAGAAAATATCACAGTTACAGATTACTCTGGTATATTTCCAATAACTTTAAAGAATTTTTCAAAAATTACCAAATACCCTATTCTAAAGTGTACCGGTAGCTGGTCGAAGCGAGCAAAAGAGAAACCTTCGCTGAGTACCGAAATAGACTCCCATGTATCACCATAAATTCATTACGTTGCTTTTTCATAGCAATCTAATTATTTTTTAAAACTAATTCCTGTTTCGAAAACGGTGTTAAGATTAAGGAAATAAAATATTTGTTTAGAATATAAATTTATGGAATTACTCCAAGTAAAGCTCGGGCACTTATAAGTTCCACTTCAAGAATTTGGCCCCTTTTTGGTCTTTGCAAATGGGAATAATCCTGACATTACGTTTCAATTTTTGCAAACCCGTTGAAAGAGCGGGTGACAATAGAGCCTCAACGTTGCCCCTCGGATGAGCACATATCGATTAGGACCGCCGACGGAGAGAATGATTTAGTTCCACGTAACAACGAGACTACACCAATTAAATCAATTGGGGCGAGTTGTCGCCGGCTCTTGCAATAATTACCTCCCGGCTCGCGCCATCCGCTCACAGTGGGCACGCGGCCCACCGGCTGTGTGGCTCGTCAACTAGTTCGATCGCTTATCTATCAGTGGAGTGCTATATGTAGTAAATACGACAGGCCTCTTATAGTTAATTTATTATAGAATGGAACAAATACTTTAATACATTAAACACTATTTATTTACTTTTATAAATAAATACATTTTTACAAAAAAAAATGTAATACGAAACTAAAAAGGTTGTTCACTTAATATTTCATTATTTTTCACGTGAATACCTTTTGTGATAACCGACTATTTAAAAAGAATTAAAATGTTCTTTAAAGGTATGTTACAAACGATACGTACACGGCAAACAAAATCGTCTTACTTTTGAGATAAAAACGAAATAAAGATATCACATTTTACTGCTTTTTATGATTATACAATTTCATTTAGATTTACGAAATTAAAATTGATATCTAACGCTCTAATAATTGTTAAAATTAAATATTTAAAACTGATACGAATGAAAATAATAATTCAGATTTTGGAAAAATGTTTAAAAACTAAAATTGAATTATAAAAATTATTTAACTCAAATGAGTGAGAAATAATTTGACAGTTGACTGTGTTTGAATTAAAGCATTGGTGACGGCTAACTTTGTTTTGTTGTAGAAATACAACTTAAGTTTGGTGATTGGCACAATGATATGAAATTAATAAATAAATAAGGAATGTAACTAATATTAGTTTTATCATTATACAAAGGTGAGAATTTCTTCAGAATAATCTACAACTTCATTATCTTCATTTTCTCTTGTGTTATCCTATAACTCTAGCACACATTTATAACATTCCTAATTTTCCAAATTATTATTACTAGCACAAAATTATAGACACCCATACGACAAATCGTATTATTGGCTCAAATAGAAATGATCAATTTAAATCTGACAAATTGAAGGAAATGGAATCGTTGAAAAAATCTTCCAAATAGTGGATTATTTTTCTCTGTGTTAGAGTGTAGATGGTCATATCAATGCCCAGGAAAGTTCTCGACAGCCGTGCTCGCACCGTGTTATATTTACACGTAACATTCCGAGCCATTTTTGAAATCCCCCCAACTCAGAATCTATCCGCTGTACTAGGTTAAAATTACCCATTTATGTAAGTGCCCCAGAGTAATACCATATTATGTATAATATTTTATGAGTATAACTTTTATTTTTCTCCACACGTAAGGGATCCCTCAATCCTAATTTTGGTACTGAATAACATACCCATCATCGAAACCTTTAGCCTACGCCCGTTCGATTTAGAAAATTTAATTTTGGCATGAAGATATGGTTTCACATGAACACGAAAGAAGAAATCAGAAAATATACAAAGTTGGGTTAAACTCTTTAACAAAATTTGTAATGCAATTAAATATAGAATTGTTTGTATGAAAATTGTTTAAATAAAGGCAAAATCTGAATAATTTTAATTTGAGCTTATGGATAGAAACGTCAAATTGCGCTAATTTCTGTTCCGTGCGTTGGATAATTTTAAGTATTTTTATTGCAAAAATGTCATAATTCCACGTAAATAAATATGTTTTATTGAAACTGATAAATGAAATCACTACTAGCGATACGTTCGTAAAAAAACTTTACTATTAGTCATTTCGAGTTACTTCTATCATAGTTCAACAGATGACGTTACTTGTACTTTATATTGTGATAATGTTTTGTTCTTTTAAAGTATATATAAAGACGAAGGACATTATAGCGTGTCATTTTACGGATTTACTTTATTTTGTTGAGTGTCCTAAACAATTGTGACAACTTTGGTCTAATGTATTACAAAAAAATGATTGATTTTAGTTAGTGGTTGGTAGTTTGAAAACATTTTTATACCTAGTGTATAAAAATGTTATAAACTTACTATATTTTCGTATTAATTAGGATAAATTACGTGATTTATCAATTCTCAACAAATATACCTGAAATTTTATATTTTTTGATGGACTATTTGTTGACAATTGATAAATTACGTAATTTATCCTATATAGTTGAAACATGATAGATATCGAAATAACTTTAAAATTTTAAATAAAAAAGTACACATGAACATTTTTAAGTACTTAACTTTTATGTTTTAACTAGACAAGCTTTTGTTCCCGTAACATTTTTAAGTTATTTAAACACTTAGTTTTGAAGGCATTTCATTTAAATATCACGGATGTTGAAGATACCCACATTTTATTTTCAACGTGACATTTGGTTTGTTTCATTTCAGTTCGAAATTTCACATATCTTATGAATTGCTATAACTGAATTTTCGTTTGCGCCATACGCTCTAATATAATTTTAAGTGCGTATAGCGTAAACGCAATCAGAACATAAGTGAAAATGCAGTCCCGACGAACGTACGACGGAATTTCCCCCTCGCATCGAAATAAAGCTCTGGAAAAAAATGTTTTGAGACAAATCATCTACGACATGTTGAAACTCTCACGTCTTTCCCCACGCTCTGTACAGATAAATGAGTTAAGTCAGACTGTGACGGAAAAACGGAAGGACGTCAGTGTCTGGGCGCATTAGACATGAGGCGGGCGGACGACGGCGGTGGGCGGGGCACAGGGCGCGCTGATGAAGTTGAGTGTTAGAGCTCTCGGTCCAGGAAAATAGTTTTATTTTCAAGCAACAATAGAAGAAAAGATAGTATTATGATCGTTAAAAAAGCTAAGTCCAAATTTTATTGATTGACAAATGTCTTTGTTCTTGTTTGTGCCTAGCGTCTAAACATCGTCTGATATTAAAAATACTATATCGTTCCAATATTGAAATAAACGCGTACAAGATTACTTCAACGCCAAAAAGACGTACATTGGTACAAGTTCTTCGCAAAAATTTAGGGAGATAAAAAATACAGCGTGGCTCTATGTTTTATTCACTAATGGCGAGAAATAATAATCAAGAAATAATTATTAGCGTGTTCTTCCAATTAATATAATAAAGAAAAAAATTAAATAAAGTTCCTGTATCCTCATATAAAGTTAATTACATATAAATTTCCTGTATCCTCATATAAAGTTAATAACATAAAGTTCTTGTATCCTCATATAAAGTTCCTGTATCCTCACAATTAAACTTGAAACCTGTGTTTTTCCTTGTTTCGTAACCTGCATTTATGCCATATGCTTCTGTCCATAAATTCGATTGTCCTAACGATTAAAAAACCTCCAAACACGAGAGGATCTCGTGTGCTGATTGTTCCCCTCCTGTTTTCCACAATCGAAAATTAATCGTGTAATTTAATATGTCTTTTCTTTCTGCATGAGAGTAAACTTCACCTACAACTTTTATTACTTATCGTTTTAGATTTCAGAAGATAAAAGCGGTCAGATACGAACTGAAGTTGAACGGTAAATATTTCGCACTGTATATGAAATGAACTAAAAAAATACTATCAATATTGTATTGTTATCAGTCATGTTGGGTATTGCCCTGTTTATCAGATTTTTCTTTGTGTCATTTTAAAATATAGTTTGATATATATATATATATATATATATATATATATATATATATATATATATATTTATATATATATATATATATATATATATATATATGACGTTTGTACTTTTAAATACCGCAATTTTACTATTAAATATCCTACTCGAGTGAATTAAATACAAATTATATTAGTGTCTAATTTAACTGCCGAAAATGATATATAAACTCGGAAATTAAGATTTTTTATAGTTTAGATTAATATTTAAGTATAATTAAACATATCAATGTTCACTTTCCCACGCGACATAGTCCCAGAGTAAACGGGGAGACACCGATTTGTTTTCGTAAGTTATCTTTAAATTACACACAATTAAATGAAACTACGTGATGTAGTATTATTTCTACTTTCTTTAATTTCTTTACCACGACCTAGATTTCGTTGTATTACAAAATCTTCAGATGGACTATTAGCAAAGATTCACCTAGGTCGTGGTAAAGAAATTAAAGAAAGTAGAAATAATACTACACCACGTAGTTTCATTTAATTGTGAATAATGAATTTATACAAAATTAACGCAAATATATTCATTATTTAAATTACACTTTAAATCTCTGCATTTCTTTCCGCGTTTCGGAGTATTTTTGAATATCAAATGCTAATCTTTAAAGTACAGCGGTCAAACCATAAAAACGGTAATCTTATCATTTTTTAAATCATGTTTGTCTACTCGTCCGTATATGAAAACACGTTCAAGAATCTTCTTCTTTCAGTTCAAGACGTCGGTCTTTCAAGAGGTCGGTTTTTAATTTGTTTTTTGAACTACCAACACGTACATCGAATTTGAGGATAATTTCTTTTTTCCGTTCGCTATCGAATGGAGTATCATTGAAAAATATTATTTTAATGCGATGTCGCTATCGCGAAACACAATTCTACAAACATTATGGATGGTCCCCACCCGCCCCGCCCCCGGCCCTCCCGTCCTACATTTTCTAATCATGTATATAAAAATCTTAAAAGACAAATACTTATCAAAGAAAAATATATGAAAAAAATATATAAAAGAAAAATCTTAAAAGACTAAAACTTTAATAACATTTGATAACTACTTCTATGCAAAGTAATTTCGATCAAATCTCATTATAAAACTGAAGAGATACGATAATCCAAATTGTTTGTCTTATGTTTGTAAAAGGTAGGGAAAATATATTTACGTGGTGAAAAGTAATATTGTAAAATATTGAAGAATGGAAATACTACGTTCGGTATTTGAATTTTTTCAAGTGCCTAAGTACTTATAGAGATTTCTACTTGCATCTAACGGGTTTTTTATTTTAAGATTATACATATATCAACAAATATTTTATATACTCTAAATCCAAAACTATATTTTCCTGTCATCAAAAAAATTTTAATTATATGTTACTTAAATTTTATATACTCTAAATCAAAAACCATCTTTTTATATACTCTAAACCCAAACTTATATTTTATATACTCTAAACCCTTAACCATCTATTTATATACTATAAAATTTATAATTTTATATACTCTAAACCCAAACTTATATTTTATAACCTAAAAACCATCTTTTCTTCTTATCAAAAGAATTAAAATTATATGTTACTTTAACTTTTACTGTTGTTAAATTATATGGACTGCAAACTGAAAACTCGAAATTCAAAATTCGAAGTGGAAAGACAATTTGCCAAAAATGAGGATAAGAGGGAAACACAAGAGGTATGAGAGAGAAGAGGATATGAGCCGAGAGTTAATAGAGTGGGTGAAGTTGGGGGATGACTAATTTTTATGGTGACTCTTGAAAGCGTAAACGCATTAACGACCATGGATTAAGTATTTCGTCTGTGGCTTTATGTTTGTAAAGAGATTTATGATTATTCGAATATCCTTGCTCGAATTAAGTGGCACACGCCAAAGTGGAGCAACAATCGACAAATTCTATTCGATCTGCCTTCGTCTCGCACTGACATGAATTTGCGTGCTCTTTTGACGTCATCGCAAGAATAGCGTCGCCTTCAATCTCACAATCTATTTGCACCAGCATCGCTGAAGCATGTTCAAACATGACTTGTTGCCATGTATGAATAATAATATTTAGGTGATAAGTAGAAAACCCGTTTAAAAGTATATAAACATATTTCTCACTGTATTATTCCATTAACATTATAAATGAGAATTTTTTAATGTTTGTTACACAATCATATCTAAACAGCTGAACAGATACTCATACATCTTGAAATATGCATAAAATATGTTTCAAGTTAATGTATAGGTTACTTTTTAACATAAAATACACCACACAGATAAAAATGTTTTACTACAACATGTTTATATATAGTACCACTTGTATATTAATTGTCCTACTTAGAGATAAAATATATAGGCGAATCTCTTAATTATAGATTCATTTGAGCGGAGCCACGGTCAAAAGCTTACGGTATACAAATCATGTTATTAAATTGGTGTAGCAAACTGACTTCTATGGTTTGTTCTGTACAAAATAAGACAACTGTAATCAATTTTTTTCTTGAGTTACACTATTTGAACGGTACCAGAAGGGTACACGTCTGCAGTACACGAACACCGAGTACGGCGCATCATCATCAAAGTGATACACATGCGACTCGAAGCATCTAACACCTTTTTCGGCCTTGAATAGTGAGCGATACAGGTATTATCTCATAGAAATGAAAATAGGGAAAATCCCAATTAAATGAAATTACGTGATATAGTATTATTTTTACGCTATTTAAGTTCTTTACCACGACCTAGGTTTCGTTGTATTACAACATGTTCAGATGGGCAATTAGCAAAGATTGATGATGTTGTAGTACAAAGAAACCTAGGTAAAGAACTTAAAGAAAGTAGAAATAATAATACATCACGTAGTTTCATTTAATTGTGAATAACGAATTTCTACAAAATTAACGCCAAATATATTCAATAATCGAGAAAATGTTTGAGAAAATATTAAAAATAAAGAATATTGGGTTATTGGGAAATAAATTATTTCTCCATAATAAGGCTCAAGTCTAATAAATATGATTACTGTTTTCGTCCATATTTTCGAGAGGAAACCAGAAGAAATTCTTGCTTTGCCAATTAACCAACGCTTGTATATCCGAACGCACTAAACTTCATGCAGGGCACACTTGCGATCTCCATTATTCTATACAGTACAGATCAGCTTGGATCGTCAAAGTCACAGACAGAAAAAGGATTGATAAATCTGGAATGTCAACAACACTCTTTGCCACTTTCTCTGTTTGCCTGCGCTGAATTTTCAATATTTTAGCGATGTCACATGAAGAAGTGAAGATAACCTTGAAAAGAATATAACGATAAGCAAAATATAGGTAAAATAATCTACTTTGAAAGGAAAACAATAATCCGAATTTTCTTTTATTCCAAATGACCATTATCAAAAAGATTTCGATTTTGAAAATGTAAATATGAAAATGGTATAAGTTGAGCATTTTAAAATAACTGCACAGTGTTGGTTTCTTAATGTTGGGTAACAAAAATGTGAAACTGTTTATTTTCGTTGGTTAAAATAATTTATACATATATTTATATCTTCCTATTGGTTAAATAAATAAACTAATACAGTAACCGCCAGACAATCGCGGGTTAGAGAAAACATGTGAATATCATTCGAACCCCGCTAGAGTCAAAAAATGGGTTGTGGCTGTGTCATGGGCACGGCCATGTGTTGTACGTGAATACGTCTATGTAACGGGTTATGTTTTTTAAATAAAATATTTTTGATAATTTTTTTTTATTCAACACCTTATTATATTTACTGTCACTACTTTAAACTAATGTTTTATATACAATCGATAGATTTTGATGACAGCTGACGATTAGAACTTAAATGAACATGGTACCTTTTCCGAATCAAAAGTTATACTAATTGCAAATCTCGATACGCAGCAAAATAACCTCAAAATGGCGGCGCTTCCCCCTCCACCGCGTGCGATGCGTCACTGTTCTCGCTTATCGTAATGAATTCTTTGATCCTTTAGCTATCCAGTGGTATAATTATTGATGTAGAGGATAGATTCGAAACGGCAACGCCAAACTCTATCCCCCGATTTTGTTATCATTATGTTTTTTTTATTGCCCCCGTATGGTAGCAAATTTAAAGACGTATTCACGTCAAAATGTATTAAATAAAAAACTTACGGTAATTGTTTCTGTAAAAAATCGACATTGTACATCTACACGTGGCAACATTAGAGTCAATGTCATAGTGACACGTGGAAAACATAAATTTCGTGCAAATGATGTGCGCACCAACGGTTAAGGGAATAATCACAGTGTTCTAGCTCTGCGTCTCGACTCGGCAGGAGAAGGTGTGAAAGTACAAATAGATAATAAATCACTAACGTCTAGACACGGCAGCAGGTCAGCCAAGCTTAGAAAAGAAGAAAGTAGTAGACACTGTGTCTATATGTGCACAAACCACTTACAGCTTTCATATTTGAGTTGATGACTAGTAATTTTGTATGTTAATTAAGGATGCAAAATGCAGTTAATGGTTTCAGTATCATTAAAAAATAACTGTCCGGTTTTTTCAGTCAAAAAACAGACATTGCTCAAAAGCTATTTAATAGAATATTTATTGTTTAAGTAAGGCGTAAGGTAGAAGACCGACTTTTATAGGTGGTAAGAATTTTGTCGGAGAAGATCGGAGGCCGATTCTCCACTGATTTAATGCAAATGACCAGAGGCGCGTGCCAGTGACGAAATATTAACGTGTATTCACTCTTATAATCTATTTTTTTCTCTTTTAGTGCCGAGTAATTCCGATTTTTTGTAGAACCGATTTTCATTAGATACGTCCGTTGAAGGATCGAATATCATCATGTGTCCTATTTTCACCGATTATTGTCGGTCGAATGGGTTTAATCTTAAATTAAATTGAACGAGAACGAATCGCGGCCAAAAGCTGCGCTCAAAATACATGAAGATTACTAGAGACGATCGGCGTGCAGTATCAATAGAGGAAATATATAACTACATATTTGGATCGAGTGCATAGTTTGTTCTATATTCGGAAAATACATTCGCCATAAATAGAAACTCAGGTACGTGAACATAATAGAAGGTCATATACGTAAGCAAACTATTATTTGCAAGAAGTGCAATGAAGGATAATTCAACGTACCTTATAACTAATGAATACACGGGGTACAGTAGAAACAGACAAAATTAATTTTTTCTAAATGTTTTTCTGAAAAAAAAAATTGAAGTTAAAGTAAAGAAAAAGATTCTAAAGTAATAACATCGCGAGAACGTAGAGATTGTCACTTTAACAATTTACCTTATCTTATTTGTCTCTGTATCAGAGTCACCCGATGTCGTATATATCTTATGAATAAGTAACTAAACAATAGAGTAGTTGACTCATTATACATTTTGATATTTTTCATCCAATATCGTGAAATACAAGTCAATTAAAAACCGTTATTGAAAAAAATTCAAAAATTGATTGAAAAATAAGCCAGTTATAGGCTTCTAAATTTGAAGATACGAACAGAGTTGGATATATCCCTTTTTCTTTCCCTCTTGTAGAATAAAATATGCAATATTAAAAATTACCTCACAACGCAGTATTGCCGTCCTTGTCTAAAGATTAAATTTAAACATTTATAACTCGGTCAATTTTTAAGATTAGTAAAAAAATTTTCACTCTTCGTCAGCTTGTACCTTGAAATTATGACCGTGGCAATTTATAGCCACGGTAAAGAGAAATGTGGCAGACACTTTTCCATAGAAAACCCTACTGTGGACGACCGACGCCTCCGCTTCCGTAGAGATGTTTATGATAAACCTACTGTGGTCTACTACGATCATTGATACCGTGAAGTGAGCTGAGTTCAAAAATTGAAAGTGCTGATTCTGTTTCCACTTGGGAGCAGTAATCAGACCAGAAAAAGCGACATGTTATCCAATTAGGCGACGCACCTTCCATTCACAAAAATACCCCTGGGAAATACCCCCAATGAAAAAAGTTCAGACTTTAATTTGAGAAATATTTACCCTATATGTCACCGGGTCCTACCGAGTGTTTAACACAAGTCTGTGTTTAATGTCTTTGTGCCACTGAAGTTACTCATAAATTTAATCTTCGGTGAGCTACGAAATAACAGTTTGCGGCGAATTTGCACGAATCCGAATCGAAATTTCTATCGCAGATTAGTTTAAAAATATTTGTGGCATCTTTATTTAAAAAAAATTTAATAAGTTTTTCGCCCGCTTGGACTTCAAAGACATTTAATGATAATTTGTTTTTTAAGTGTTATCGTATAAAAAGACATTAAACTTACAAAAATAAACCTATTAAGTTCGAGTAAAACTCGCACTACAAATGGTCTCCATACTTTTAGGCACATGTAAATATTTAAGGCTGTATATTTGTAGTAAAATATTTTCAAATAATTATATGGTTTTCACCATGTAAATATGTCTCTTATCATGTCTGTCAGAGGCGTAAAAATATCGTGGATATCTCAAAAGTTACGAAATTTATAATCATTCCTGCAATTTGCTGATAAACTTTAGGTGAACTTTTAGTGACGCTGTTTTTCATGATTTTTATTTTAGCAATTTGTGGTAGAATGGACATTATCTTATGTTAAATTCTGAAAAAAAAAATATATTTCGAATCCTTATATTTTACTCGTTCAAATGATATCCCACACATTACATGAAAAGAAGAAAAAACAAAATATTATTTACTTAATTTGTCCCCTCAAATTTTACATATCAATTTTTCCTATTGAGACCTACCTATGCGTATCAGTACCCTTATCATCACACGAAACGGTTTCTGAGAAAATTTTTGAGCACAATTATAGCAATATCTCTGGATTTTACATGAAATTCTAAAATAAATATTTTTAGTATCCTTAACAGTCACTTTATCAATTGATGAGCACATAATGCGAGATATTAAAAAAAAATTAAAGTACTCTATTTACCACTCTACAACTTACACTTATATCACTATATTGCCCTATATTGCCCTAAAATGTTCCATGAATATTTTTGAGTATAACTGTCTCTACGTCAAACTGTGATTGAGAAAAAGGCCATTGAAATACAAGCGGTTTTTTTCGTTTTAGATGCGCTACGTTTCTTATGAGTTACGCTGCGTGTCATTTTGATGTATTATGAGATACAGAAACCTAATTAAGTTGAGCACAAAAACAGTTTTTGAATGTTCGAGAATAAATTATATACCACGTAATTAAAAAAAAATTGTGCCTGTATTCATGTACGCATGTTAGAAATTATAGTTCTTTGGCATAATAAAAGAATAACTTTGTTTAGCACACAAATAATTAATGGAAAAAATGGAATAATACGGTTGGTAAAATCTAAATTCAATGAAATGAATTAAATTTTAAAAATTGAAATGGATGCAATGAATTGTTAAATTTACTACAACAATCTAAATAAAGTTTAATTAATAATTAAAATAAATGAATATACTAAAAATTTACTGTAATCCATTAATTTTAAGTATTTATTAAATGACAAAGTAATAATTTATAATTTATAATGCAAATGAATACATACCGAAACTTAATCTCACTTAGAGAAATACACTTATATTAATATTTTTTTTAATAAATATTTTGTAAAAGTTCATAAGCACTATTTCTATTACGAATATTCACAATAAATAATTGTTTTTTTTTTTATTATATGGACCACTATTAAATTTCAATAACTAAATAAAATATTATTTGAAAGCACAAATATAACTCAGATTTTTATAAATGTATAACATGTATTTACAAATACCTTAATAACTATCATGAATAATATCAATCAAAGATTTTACTAGACATTTACGTCGATTAGTAATGACATTTTATTAATTTTTCTAAAAGTAATTAATGGTATTAAAATATTATTTCACGAATTTAGTACAATCTATGGACTTACACTTAGTATATTCTCTCTCTCTCTCTCTGCCATTTTAGCCCTTACTTACAAATCGAGGCTTAGTTCACCAAAGAAGTTTTACTTCTTTCATGTGTGCCGAGTTGCGCGCAATTTTTTATTTTTAATTAATAATGAAAACTGTAATTTATGGCTGAACGAAGAACATTTTCACAACAACCATCAACGCCCTAAAAACAAAAATGAAGTACGCGGAAAGCAAGTTACTAAAATATAAACGGTTGACATAAAAATAGAGAATGCGAAATTTTCCAAAAACATTAGCATGTGTTTTTCATTTTGTTCAGTTGGCCGTCTAAAATAAGTACAAAAGTAAGAAATGACAAAATTATAATTTTTTTTAAAATTGGTTTTTCAATCCGAATTCTATAAATTGCTGATTGCAAAATCAGACGATTATAATCAATTAAATTTATCGTATCTTATCCCGTTCACAAGATATTCTATCTCAGCATCATAAAACTTTGAAGCTACTCTAGCTCTAAAAAAGAATTTACCGGAAAGCTCAAGATCAACAAAAACAGAGGAGCAATTAATGAAGTTAAAACTTTCGTACATCACAGTCTCGCATTATTATGTCGGAAGAGATCAGCTCTGATTGCCACAGCCGAAAATCTTTGCGGCACATTTTGAAAAAAAACATCTTAAATTGCGCCCGTGCAAAATTCAATTAGCGCAGGAATTAAAGCCGAATGACCACAATTTACGCCGCTCTTTTGGCGAAAAAAATCCCAGAGCGCTTTTAGAGTTTAAACAATATTCCTTTTTCAGACGAAATCCATTTCCACTTAAATGTTTTTTTCCGGTGGCTTTTGCTGATTTCGAGTTGAATTAGTAGCTTTAAACTTTTTAACCCACGACCGAATCATAATTCTACTAGGACATTGATTTAGGTCATGTAATCCATATTCAGAGCGAAATAAACGCCCGAATCACCGTTTTTATAAAATTCTTGACACAGAATGCTCGTTGCTCACCCGAAAGAGCTCCTTAGATAATTTACTAAACAAATGGGATATTCCGTACAAGATTTTCAATACTTTTAGAACGAATCGGCATGTAACTTGTCATTTACGACTTGCCTATATGGACCTTTATTCACTTTTGTTTATAAAATAGAAAATATGGAAGGATTGCAAAGAAAGACATTGAAATTAAATAATCTTTTTAATATATGTTATAATTACACTCGCAAATAGAAACCAAATTATTTTCACTTATGTTACAAATATATTACATATATAAAATATGAAAATAAAGTATTTTTCTTGAGAACACGGACTTTAAAACCATTTTAAATATGACAATTAGTCGGAGACCGGGTACAAAAGTAACATTTTCTGCCTCTCAATCATATTTTCAATAAAATGAATAGGCATATACATATTAAACTTTCGTCTATACTCTATAAATAAATATTACTATTTGATTTAATATATTTAGTATTCTAACAATTATTTAAATGTAAGTCGATTGTTACTTTGAACACCAGGATCAGGACAAAAGTTATACGGTATGGATCGAAAGTAAAACCATCAAGGTCCGACGGAATATTACAGTTAAAATGAAAAAGAAATACAGAATCTAATCAAATTATTTATTAGAAAATTAACAGACTGAAAAACAACAAAACGTAAAATATTTTTTCTCACAAAAGAAAATATAATAATTTCTTCTCTAATCGTTTATAATAAAACATCAATAAAATCAACTTTAAAGAAATTATTTTCTTCTTTTCTTCGTTTCCGCTTGGGTTCCTCGTTTGCTTGCCTTTTAATTTGCAGATGGTAATTTTTCTTGCCTTTCCCTGTAGTGGTTTGTAATATTGTTCTCTCGGATTTATTTCTTTGATTTGATTCTTCTCCAAATGCATTTTTTTCGGAGTATAAGTAAGGATTGCAATTTTACGTTTGTTACCACCTCTTTTTGTTATGGCTCTTGGACGAGCGTGTGGTATAGGTCTTATATCTTAAGATAATAAAATTGCAAAGTTGCTTGCAGCCTACTGGATCCTACCTATGGCAAGCTTGTTGGTTCTGAGGTAGCATCATTTAAAAACTGACTAACATCATCGGTTTGAGTGTTCGATACAGCCTGGGGAGTTGGTGATTCGCCAGAAGATGGTTCGAAGTCAACCTCGGTAAAGATATTCCTATTAAATGGACTTAAGCCTATGCAGGTAAAACCAGCAATAGCATTTTTTTCGGTGACGATAAGGGGAAATGTTTGTTTGACAATACCAGGAATATAATCTATTTGACCAAGATGACCTCGCATCCGGTTATCTGTGGCAGTGTTTATCATTTATTGACCGGCCCAAAACCGCTCTATCCAGGTGCTGCACTTTGCGCTGCTGTCATTGCTGTCCTCTGCACTGTATTGTGAGTGCAGGGTCCAGGAAACGACAGCAAAACGACTCCATTTCTTTTACAATAATCAAGTGCTTGAATAGATACATGTAATACATGATTGTCGGGCAATAGCTGGCATTTTTCGTCAGTCGTGGGCTAGACTTGTTTTTTGAAGAGTTTCCAAAATAACAAAAACTCTACTTCCTGCATCCAGCCACTAGCATTTCCAGCACCAGCAGAACCAATAGGACCGTCACACATCATGTGGTCTTGGTATCGCTTCAATGGAAATATAAAAAAGAGGTATATGTCCTTCTTGAGCATTAATAGCTATAGTAACAGTTACTAACCTCCCACGTTCGGCAGAAGTTACTGCACGCATTTGCTTAATTCCTTTCTGGACCACTATTTGATTTGGTCTTTGAACCGTTGTCACCCCGGTCTCGTCCATGTTCCATTTACCTATCTTTTGATTCAATTTATACCTAACTATAGCTTTTGAAAGGTTATTCAAAAAATTAATCACATTATGCTCATTGAAATTCGAAGCGCGCGATAGACTCGTTGCCTGTGAATTTTTCAGAGATCAATTTGAGTGTGTCTTTAAAAATCCTATGTTATACTCATTTCGTTTCTTCGGAAATTTGTTTTCTTGTTTAACCGCTAATCCTTATACCAATTTTTGCACTTCAGTCGCTACCAATACGAAATATACCTTGGTGCACTGAATTATATAGTGCTGAAAAATTATTTCCTCTTCAGGATTAAAGTCACGGTTGACACAACGGTATCCAAATTTTGCATTAGTATTTCCTGCTTTAAGTTTTCGTAAGAACCTGCGTTTGTAATCTTTTCGTAAGGCTACAAACGCCGGTATCTCAAAAGTGAGTGTGCTGCACAAAAATCGTTTCTAACACGCTACCTACAATCTAATCACAAATTACAAGGCAAACAGTTACGTTAATATCAGCATCTTAACACTACGCAAGCACTAAATGATAAAACATAAAAACTCTTACTTTTGATTTAAAAAATCACACAGAATCTTCTGACACAACCTACGAGCGCGGTACGAGCGCAGCGACTGTCGTTTGCGCGGGGATCGTCGCAAGCTGACATTCAACGGTTGCGCGCATCGTTTTGGCTATCGGACAGTCCTATAGAGTGTCCATTACTTTCGATCAACCGTTAATTTTGTACCAGGTCTCCCTTACTTCCTAAACTGTAATAAAAGAATTCCTCAAAAAATATAAAAGTATAGATCCTTTAAAATCACTCATTGTCAATACAATTTTATTAAAAGCAAAACTGCATTTATCTCAAAACACCAATCGAAAGAATTATTCATTTAATAACTGCAACTTTTGGGTCTGAATTACAAAACAGAGTGTACAGAATGGAAACTACGTATACCAACCCGTGTAAAAAACGCGTCATAATTTTTTATACAAGCTGTATTCACAGATGCTGCCAAAATGACTCCCCTCCCCGACTCACCCCTCTGACTAGAGTGCCATATGTAATCATTATTAATGCCCGTAGATGGCGTTATTAAAGAAAAAAGTAATTTTTATTTTTATAAATTCATAAAAACCGTTATAACTAAACTATTTCATGACAAGTGCTAAAATAATGTTACTATATAATGTAAAATATTAAAATATTGTTACAGTTCTAAATATTGTCAGGGTTCCGTAAATAGCTAGGTGGTAATTGCATATACAAATGGGGACAACTCGTAGATCTGAAAACAAATAAGAACATACACAAAGACAGACATTATTATAGCAATATCTATTAGTGCATGAGGTGTATTCTCAAACTTTTGTTAAAACCCCATTTTGTTAAAACCCAAAAATTAGTGCATGAGGTGTATTCTCAAACTTTTGTTATAACACTATGTATACACATTCGCATAGCCAGCATTTTTCTGGGGAGTGTTAATAGAGGCCGGCACAGCAAAAAAACCATTATTTTTGCAATCATCTAATTTTTTAAATTCACATAATATTTGCTTTAATCATGCATTCGCATCAATATTAATATTAAACAATTTTTCTATCAGTGTAACTTGAATTATTTTGGACAGATTTTTTTTCTGGAGGTTGTGCCAAACACTGCCCAACTCTGCCCCATACATATCAAATAAAAATACTACATCCAAATTAATAATTATTTGACTTGAACACTCGATAGGTTCAAGTATAATGTATACAGAAACTTTACTCTCAATTTTAACATACAAAGGACTATATTGTTAATGAGTTGACGAAAAATTAGGTTCCGATTGATAAAATATTTAAATTATGAATGAAACAAGTTAAATTTTTTCTGATTTTCTACTATAGTTAAAACACATTAAGCATAACTAACTAACAACTTAACAGAATAACCAATTGTACTTGGAACAACTGTGTCTATCAATAATTTCTAACGCTAATAATTTCATTAAACTTTTTAAATTACCCTTAGTGAGAGCTCTGTTCTATCTCAGAATATTTGGAACCCTTAGTGAGAGCTCTGTTCTAGATTGGTTGAATGCGGCTCTTAAGAGCCACATTGCTACCGATGTTTCATGAAGCTGTTGAAGTGTTTGGAAAATAAAAAAATTATTATTCAGATGACATAATTAATAATTTGGGATATAAATCACAGTAAATAATATTAAGATCTACAGAGTATTTTTATCAAGACGAGCTGAAATTATTACAAGTTACGTAAGTTCCGTAATTTTTTATTTTCTTTCCCAAATGGTTTACTTTCAGTTTTCCCTTTAATGTAATGTTTAAAAAACAAATTTGAATAATCTTCTGTACAACATATATGAAATTGAGAATTATCTTTTTACACATGTTTAAATTATTATTTGCCCCAGCTGGTAATCAATAACCCACAACCTGTTTAGATTTTAATTTTAACCCTGTCATCATTCATACTAATATAGATATTGAAGGGATAGTTATTATCATATGACCATTATCTACAAATACTAAAATCTTAACATAACTTAAATTATGTTGAAAATATTTCTTAATACTCAAAAACAAACTGACCAAGTTATCATCTCATTTTTTATAAACTGTTTACTTCAGGCATCCAAAATAAAGTCATTTATTCCTGTTCCAATAGGGAACTTAGTACCCCAACAACGTATACTTTGTGCTGAGAGCAGTTTCAAAATCGTAGCCAAATTTTTATAACCTGTTGAGGAATTATAATAAAAGCTCAAACAAATTTCTTTCATTTTAGAATCATATAGAGGGGGTGCTGCTGTTTGTTTTCTAAGATAGTTTTGTAATTAGTGTTTAAATAAAGTATACAATTCTTTTTATGAGATGGGTTTTAACATTTGTTTTACTATATTAATTTTGGCACTTTCCAAATTGCCACCATATCCAGATTTCTGAAATCTTAATTTCCATCTGAGCTGCTGAATCTTCTTGTTCAGTAGATGAACCTTCCTTACAAGTTTGTACTTCTGCAGCGTTCTGCCTTTGTCGCTCTTTGACACTCCAGACCCTAAAAAAGCTAATTATAATTGTATCTCTTTCTTTAATTGTAATAAAACTGATGAATGCATGGGTTGTTTCTAAATTACATGTTCGTAACTGATGTTCATAAGACATACTCAGTTGTGCAAGCAGAAAATTGATGCATAAGAATATTATGGTATTATCGTGCAAATTGTCTTACACATTCTTCCATTGAAGCAGCTAAGGTCTTTCTTTTAAGTAGTTTCCTGCCGCTACTGTGGCTGAGCTAGTACCTGATTTTATTGATTGCTACTCCGGTTTCTTCAGTTGGTTTCAGAAAATTCTAGTTCGGTGCAGCATTACTATATAATAATTTTCTAGGCTGAAAAATTTTAAAATTTTTATTAATGAGGTGTCTTACCAACTCTATGTTTATGATGAAAGAGGACTTTCGTGTCAACTGCCAATTCATCCCTGCCACACAATCATGCTTTTGCCTTGTAAAAGACAAAACATTAAAAATCACTGCTACACTAGTTTCATTGGTCTTTCTGAAGTACTGCAAAAAGAAAATTCTGCAGCATCACTGTATAATAATTTTCTAGGCTAAGAAGTGTGAAAATTGTCATTAATGAAATGTCTACAGTAGACTGTACGCTTGTGACTGATGGAGTCATTTGAGTCAACTGCCAATTCCTCCTTGCCACACAATTTTAGCCACACTTTTTCCCTGCAAAAAATAAAACATTAAAAACTTACAACAATGGAATATTAAAAACTTACAACAATGGAATATTAAAAACTTACAACAATGGCTATAAATGCCACCCACAACATTATTTATTAAAAAATTCAATTTCACAAACTGTTGTACTGCAAGCTAATAAACCCAACAACTGCCTGACGTAATTTCAATGGGTTTTCTTGCAAAAAACTTTGTCACAAAACTGTAATTTTTATCACAAACCTTTTAAGATCCATTTTCTTTTAAATTATTTAGTAACCGGCGCCTATAATTAAACATAGTTTATTGTAGTTTTTTTTCAAATAACAGTTAGAATTCATTTTAAATCAAATCCTATGGTTACATGGAATATTATTTTTATAGTATGTTATTTGAAAATATCATCCATTCTTCAAAATATTACAAGAGTTTATTAACTCTTGTATGTGTTGTCCTTAAGTGTTAGAATTACTTTCCAACTTTTAAGAATTCAATTTTAGCAATAAATATATTTGCAAATATTCTGTGTTTGCAACGTTACAAAATACCAATACTAATGTTTTGCGTCGTTAGTGTATTAATTTGACATTAATCTTTTGAAATATCATATGTAATACACAAAAATGGACAACACTTATTGACTTTCTGTGAGAGGAAAGGAGAAAAACGACAATTCAGGCATTTTTTTCATTCTTCAATTATACTTTACAATTACACGCGCGGACAATGCACGCTATTTATGATAGAATAAGCATTAAGAAATACAATGTAATAAATAACAAAGAGATCTTAATATATAACAACGCAATAGCTGTGGCACCCTTATTATTTAATTAACATATTTATATTAAAGATATGAAATGTAATATAATTTTGCGCAAAAAAGCTTTGCTTGGACAATTGTTTGAGAATATCTGTTTACATACTTTGCATCTGAGTTTTGTAGCATCTTTGTCCATCCAGCCATCCAGCTATCACTAGAGACTTTCTGTATACATTTATATTCATCGCCATCTTGGATGCACAGACGCTGTCAACAATCTGAGTACTCGTTTGACCACCCCTGGTCTGATTATTCTAATTTTAGATCTCCCATTTGGGTAAAAATAAATATTATTGAATAATTAAAGTTTAAACAAATGTAAAACCAAAGAAGTTTTAAAAAAATCCCCAATGCTGACCGTTTAAAAGTATATACTTATTAAAAGAATGATAAAAATTCATTAATGATGACAAAAAATAGTAAAATATAAAAAAGAAAATGGCACTTTAACAAAAGGGAATATTCTATATGTAAAACATTTATAAATATAGATACAATAACATATAAAAAAACAATATAAATATTATAGAAATAACATTGAACTATTTTGTACAAGATAAATTGCAAATAGAACAAATAGGTGTGATAGAAATTATGATATGGATTTATTCCTAAAGTTTTCATATACTTCTGCATAGCTAATTTTTTAGAAAAACTGTACTGATTAGAATTTTATCTTGTATTGTAAAAACCTTTAAGAAGATCACTTAATGCTATTTATTCCCCGTGGAAATGTATTGGCTAGTATGTCTTCCACAAGCCTAAAAATAATGTGAATTTCCAAAAAATACCTTGGTTTTATTACTCATCACTTTATTGGTATTTATCTTTGGCCTTTTTCTTATTTTTTTTCGTTAAATATAGAATATAGGAAATATTAGAGCCGAATAACAGCTTCTCATGTAATCGTGTTTTTGAGATGGAATTGGCAACAAGATGGAACTAAAATAGCAAATTTGGTTGTTATTAAATTGGATTGAATAGCCATCTATTCAATTTTTCTACAATACTCCTTATATATTTGACCCCGTGAAATAAAAATTGAAGTGACTTTGAATATCACCTCTAATTTTGGACCAGAATATATTATAGATGAATTTCAAGCCTACCTCTCACCTGGCAGATAGACACGCAAACAAACAAACAAGCGACGTCACAAAAATTGATTTTGACTAGAATCATAATAACTTACTAAATGTGTAACTGAATATGCATAAAGTAGGGTTCTGTAGTCGTCTATATGTCTCGAAATTGTTAATGCAAATTAACTAAATTAATTTTAATTGAAATTTCTAATTAAATGTTAGTGTCTAAAAGTTTTTAGATTTTTCAAACTCATAGTATAAAATTAGAGGCCGATATGCCTCTCATATTGCATTTTAGTTTCGAGCTTAATATTTCAGAAATGGGACTTAAAAATGACAAATGTTAACTAAAACTTCAATTACATTTTAAAAGGCCTGTTCTATGAAAAATATTTCTAAAAATTGTTGTTTACATTTTAATATAATAATAGTATTGATTATAAACTGTAATTAAATCTAATAATTTCCATGGAAATACTTCAAACCCAATGTACATCTGCAATTTATTAAATCTCGTTTAAATAACCATTAACTGTTTTTTTTTATTTTAGACAATATTTAATCAAGATGCGATTAGCGCACGGTGCGCGTGAGTTCATCGGACCATTTCCGTCTTCCAGAAATATGGGTAAGTCTGCATTAAGGCACTACATAATTCTTAAAATTAGGTAAGATATTTTATAATATTAATGAATTGTACTTGAGATCGAGAATAAGATAGATAATAATAATTTAGACATAACATATCCATAACCAATTTTTTAAATTCCATTTTGTTACAAACAGAATGAACAATCATTTAATGGTACATGATTATAATTAGGGCAGTAACTATTATTGATAATTTCAGACATGGAGGACGGGCAGGGTCGAGATGACATGAACTCGATTTCGAGTCTTGGATCAATAGCAGTAAGTATTTTTTATCAACGTTTAACTTATTTATTAGATATATGTATAACAATTATATTGACTATTTTACCCTTTACTTTTAAACAATTGTTATTTTTCATCGTACTGTAAAATAATCTTATGGTACTTCAGTTAATGGAGATTAATTGCGTGGAAATAAATTTAAAATTAAGAAAACACAATCAAAATTTAGGTCATAAATAATTTGCATCTGGTAAAGAAAATGAAAAATACTAAATAATAATTGCACTGCAGTTGGATTGAGAAAGGGGAAGTGTTAAAAATTATTAATCAAAATAAATATCTAATTGCAGGAAGGAGTTGAACGACTACCTGGAGACGGAGCTAGTGCAACTGCTGCACATCCAGCTGATTTGGAGGTTCCTTCAGGAATTTTCATATTATGAATATTTTATTACCAATTCTTTCATCATTCAATTTTCCATCATTGAAATTAATAAGTCAAGATTAAAAACATTTGTTTCGGAGTTTTGAATAGAATTACATATTTTACGTAATACTAAATATAGCACTATTTATTACTTATTATGGTATAACAGAATTTACAAACAAATTAGTTTTAAAAATCGGCTTTGTAATCATATATTGCTTGAAATTCACTAGAATGCTTATAACTATAGCATCCACTCACTATTAAATTCTATTATAATCTAACAATATAAAATACACTTGATTTTTGCCTAAGTTGCCATAGACAATTTCAAAATGTTGCAAAAATTATGAAATATCTGCTTTAGCTAAAATTTTAACAAACCTCATTAGCATCAAATCTTATTGGTATCATAACTTTTCATTAAAGCTAAACAATTAGCCTTAATGCATAAGCAGCTGTACGAAATTAAACTTTAATTGTTTACTTTACAATAAGCTGAAACAAAGAATGTTTGCATAAAGATTATGGAATTTTTTCAGATATCATGAACAAAAAGCACATTTATA
Organism: Druceiella hillmani; assembly: GCA_039881145.1. Taxonomy (NCBI): domain Eukaryota; kingdom Metazoa; phylum Arthropoda; class Insecta; order Lepidoptera; family Hepialidae; genus Druceiella; species Druceiella hillmani. The sequence goes on from JAYKKI010000035.1 coordinate 21,777,324, forward strand.
CAATATAAATGAAAAAAATCTATGAATAATCTATGATTGCCTTGTCCTCTTTTGATATTGTCGAGAGCTCTATTACTCTAACTGAAAGAATACCATTAAACCCTAGTTTCGTTATGATTTGTGTATTTTTCGACAAATACTTCCAACTTCACCATAAATCGTGTAACCCTTACTACATCAGATCCTTTGCATTCCATGCAATATAACTCGTATATGAAGCATTTTGTGTATGGGTCCAATCATTGTGAAATGTGATACGAAAATGTTTCATATATTGCATTGCTGTTCCCCCAATTCTTTTAAACCAACAACACAATCTTAGCCGACATTCGCACCTCTTTTCTTGAGATATAACCATTACTGGTTATATCTCAAGAAAAGAGGTGCGAATGTCGGCTAAGATTGTGTTGTTGGTTTAAAAGAATTGGGGGAATTGGGGTAAGCTATTGAGCAATTGCCTTAGACGACAACTGTTATTAGTTGTGAAGTGTTAATATATTCCAGTAATTAAAATTTAATATGTACAATAAAACTTAATCTTATAATACATTCTTTCAAATATTTTTTCATTGCTCTCATTATACTGTCAACCTATCTATCAAAATCTGTCAAGCTCCCCCAAATTCAGACAAATTTCCACGAACTTGTGAATTTCATCATTTTTATTTTCAGGATGATTTGAGTGAAGAAGAAATAGGTGATGATAACATATGGCCAGAGTTTCCACAGGACGAAACTGACACCACCAATGGTAAAATGAAATTCTTTAATTTGTTGCGTGTATTTAAAATAAAAGAAACAATTTTAATTCAACATAAAAATTAACAGCCACTGATCAACAATTTATTTAATAACTATTTATTTTTCATGAAAATTGTTTATTCTAACGAGATTATTAGATATTCTTTACATAAATTATCATATATTCTAAGAAATGTCATAATGGCATTTTCAATTTTCTAATTTTTTGCAGAGATACACGAAGATTTCGTACCTGGGAGCAGATACAAAGGAATATACTGGCCTTCTATGACTAACACTTTTAAGGTTAGTTCCAAAGACAAACTATTGAACTTAATAAAGAAATATACATTCTAGATCAGAACTTCCCAATCAGTGGGGTGCGCTTATCAAGGGTAGGGTAATGTAAAGAGATCATAAGGCATGAAATTTATTTCACCACATTATATATTTCAAACTTTCTAGATATTATGGTGAAGAAAGCTAATAAGAAAATGTCATAGCATAAACCAATTAAATAATTAAGCTCATTATTAGAGAACTTTGAAAATTAAAAAGATATTACTTCAAATAATTTGAGTGATATTTTCCTTGAAAACATGTAGTAATTGATTTGGTAAGAGAAGATTATTAAAAAATATTGCATTTCCAGGATCCACATTTGGAATTATCATATTTACGATACTCGCATAGGCAACGCCAAAAATCGCTGATAATGGTGAATATAGTCGATCTTTTGCTTAAAGTAAGTGTTATCTTTATTTTTTTACTTAAAAATTCTTCAAATGTATTATTATAATTATAGGTGGAAGAAATAAGATTTACGAAGCTCGGTAGTAATAGGAAAGAGTGTTTGAAAACCAAAGCTTAAGTTGTATTCCTATAAGTAGCGGCAATCTGAAGCACAATAAAGAAATTTAGATACATGCAAGTTTCAAGTAAGAGAAACAAATAATGCATTAGTGTGGATTTTATTGATGGCTGCGGAACTCCAAATTTTCAAAAATCAATAATACTATTCATTATAATTTTATAAAATCACTCAAATATTAAGAAATGTTGACCAATAAAATGACATAAAATTAGAAAGAGAAGGTATTATTTATTTAATATAATTCATTTAATTATCAATACTATATTAATATAATAAAAATAGTATTGGCAATTGCGAAAATTTTAGCACGGAAAGATTAAAATAAAGTATGAGGATGAATAAATAAATATAAAAGGTTATAACAAGTGTTATGACAAAGATAACTAATATATGTACATATTTAGATCTTATAGAATTACTAAATGGTTGATTATATCATTGATGATTAGGAGAAAAGTGTATAAAGAATATTATTTCAGTAACTACGAATTTTAAAGAAATTTTTTAATTTTTCCCATGGATAACTTCAAATTATTGATGTATTATTCTCTTTCGATATGGTTTTAAAGACATTTAATATCTAAAAAGTTATGATTAATTTTCCAAAATTAAAATTTTTTTCAAAATTTTGCAATTTAAATTTCTGTCAACGATATGTTCATGTCAATGAACTCTAATTACTTGTACTAATTACATGTATTTATTCCGTGATAAAAAATAATGTGTTTAATTATTATAATACTTTCATTCCTTTGAAGCGACAGTTAATTACAGGCTATTTATTACTATGAACTATAGCATTACAAGGCAGTGATTCCCAAATATATTTTCAAAGGTAAACTTTAACTGTTTTAGTGCCATTGTTTTTTACTCATATATACTTAAAAATGCCAAAGAAATCTTTTGTTTTTGATGTCATTTACCATTGTCTGGAAAAAAACTGTATCTCTTCCAAAAAATTGTCCAATTTGAATAATTTGTTCGGTGTTTTCTTAATAAAAACTTGTACAAGGATAATAAAATAAAAAGAAAATTATGGAAATATATATTGTGAATAAAAATTATAACAAAAACTGAAATCAAGGTCACATCATCATTTTCGCAGTCCTCCGTATCAGCAAAATAATTGTTATCGTCACTATTATCACTATCACTCAAAATTTGCATTACGCCAAATTGTGAGCGCACCACAATGTCACTCCCACTATCACTTTCTTCACAACTTGAAAAACGATCATTTTCACTGGAATTATTTTCATATTCCGAGATCATGGTTTAAAAATTTTCTTTTCCTGGATCCTTTTTATATTGTAATTACTAATAATATTATAATTTCAACTTCATGTAACACGTAGAAAGATAAAGACCTCCTCTACCGCCCGGTAAACAACAACTGATTTCGCGAGCGCCATCGCGCTCGTGGCAAATTTAGTTAGTACACGCACAAGAGCGATGGTACTCGTCGGCACTCAAATGGTTAAAGGTACATGCCCCTGATTTCTGTATTTCAAGGCATATTATTGCAGTAACAAATAAAGGATTCAATTATATTTAACAACGGTTTTCAAGTTACAGAATTGTCTTATTATTAATAAATTTGGATACAACAATAACACAATTATTTTGCAGATATCATTAGCTTCAATTTGGGAGGTGAAACGAAGAATACATAATGGTAAGCAGTGGATTCTTTGAATTAATTACTCATAAATGTCAATGTTTCCGGAAAATAATAAAAAAAACCGGGCATTGATTTTATAATGTACATAACATTATTCACAAAGTCCCCTTCTACGTATAATCTAGATTTTAAAAAATTCCAGAATCTTTGCCAGGGGGCTTATAAAAAATAGTTTTCACTAACTGGAATTAGACTGATTTGTCAGTAACAAATCAGTCTAAATCTTGATAAAATTATGTTATGCCCAATCGACACGTTACACCAATATAAAACAAAAAAAAATATGGTTCTAGTATTATGAAAGAGACAGAAATACCACAATACCATGTATATAAACTACTTTTGGAGTGCTATTGACTTGTCTATATGACATAATATTATTGATTATGAAAATTACAAATGACTTAATTAATGATTGATGGTAGTAATGTTTACATTTTTAATGTGTGCATTTAACACTTGTAATATAGTTATTAAAATTGACTATTTTTCTATAGCTGTTCGGGTTCCACTCTTAGATGGAAATGAGCATAGATTAGTTAGTTATACATTCTTATTGTGGTTTACATATTGTTCTTGCTGCACTCTACAAACAAAGATAAGAAATACAACTGTCACATAGAGTGAACTACAACCCCTAAACAATAAGGGTGAAATTTTATATAATCTTAAGAAAGCAAGAAATTATGTTAAGAGCATGAAGCTATCATAAATATTTTTAAAATTATGAGCAGCTAAGAATATTGTCACAACCCATCCCCTTATGAGCCGGAAAACTCATTATTGCAACATACTACCTATATTCCATTATAAAACTATATTGGAAAGTTCTTTTTCCAGCAAATTTTCTTCCTATGACCCGTCTAGAAGGAAGAGATTTGACAGTTTTTCTAAAATCTTATGATAATTAGCTAAATATTGCCCAACATATTTACCGTGATGTAAATCATTGCCACTAGCTATAGGCCAACAGCAATGATGACAAATCCAAAATATGATGTAGTAATGCCATCTCAAATTGCTACTAAAAAACTCAGAAAATATTAAGTCTTCTTATAAGTTGAATTGGAATTGTAATGGTTTGATGTGTATAAATATTTTACTTTTTCATACTTTTTATTGTAGGAAATAAAAATCTTAGCTATGTCATGATTCTACACATTTAACCATTAACTAATGATGCCGGTAAAAAAGTAAAATTCTTAGATCATACTTCTAATATTCGCAATAATCTTGTACTACTAAAGAGTCGCATAGAATGATGATGAGCAACAGTGTTGCGCTGCTTAAAACTTCACATAATTGCTGTATGTGTGCAGTTTGACAACACCTACATTTGCCAATCGACAAAACCTATATATAAAATATTACCATAATTTCCTGAAATACATTACCCATTATAGTCTACTATATACACTTTCACCAAAGACCTTAAATTTCAATACACCATGAAGAGATCATCCATTTTTCTAAAGAACCAAAAAAGTAATATCATTTTAGAACTCATCTAAAAGTGGTGTAAATTCTAAAGACGAGAAATGCGACAAATACTCACGTGTATATTTTAGAGCATCTTAGATATTGCGACTACTAACTCATTTATAATATGTGGTCTTGTCACCTTTCAAGTAGCAATATCACGTTAAAGGTGACATACAGCTGATAAGATAAGTTGTACTTCACTTTCTTTAATAATAACTAAAAGATAGTTTTAAGCATGAAAAATAATATTAACAAGTTTCCTTATACAAGAATTTACAATAGTGTAAAAAATTAATTGTAATTAAATAAAATCAATGTTGGTAAAACCAACAGTACACATTTTTTTATTGTTTATTTTATGAATAATTGTAAAAGAAATCAAAAAATTAAAAAAAGTTAAAAACAGCAAGAAGCAGAGAGGAAGGGCAAGAAGATGTGTATAAAATGGAGATCAAAATGCGATCAAGAAAAAGGAAGTTTATAGAAAATTGTTTATAAAAATTAAATTACTGGACAAATCATTGTGATCTATTCTGACAGTTTACCAATCGATAAAAATATGAATCACCAAAATTGATCACAAATTGCGATCTGTAAAATGTCCTCACACATATAGACCAATGGCATGTTACTATTACAAAGGCAAATTTAAATCTTAAAAAATATTTCTCATTAATTATCCAAGTTATAAATACTTTTATTGTCAAAATCCAAGGCTGCTACGCTAGTTCAATTTAATACTAAAATAATAAATAAAAGCATTTACTTCTACTTATTGTCTTGTACGCTGACCCAAAATTTAAAATTGAAAAAGTAGTTCTTGTACAAAGTTTACCCTTGTATACAAATCCATTAAAAAAAGCATGTCATTACGTAGGAGACGTTGCGGACAAGGCAGAGAGCATAGCGTGGACGGTATGCTGTGCTGTGAGTAACGCGGCCATCTGCCTTTTGGGCTGCTGGCGGTGTTTCGCCAACAATTACCTACATTGGGCAGCAGTCTGCACTTGGCTTTTACTTAATGCTCAAGGTATACACAATATTACAATTACATAAACTTATAATGATACTTAGAAATTGATGATTGTCTCATGAAATTAATAAAATCCATAAAAATAGAACAATTGAACAATTCAAGACTTTAGACGGTAAAATATGATTCGCCATACACATTCTGCATCATTATAATACATACATATGGCTGTAATGTTTGATCAAGATAATACTGTAGTCACTGACGTGATAAGGCATCTGTCATGTACTGCGAAAATTAAGGATAGCAGATAGCAGCAACAAGGAAAAATTAGAAAATATAATGTCATGTAAGTGCAGAGTGGCATTTCACTGGATATGGTTTTCACTGGTTGAAAATGGAATTTCAACACACATCCAATATTACCCCAATATGAAATTAACATGTCTCTTTTTGCTAAAATTTTTATGTGTTAGTATATTATGATAATTTTGTAATTTAGTTCTTGACAAATTTACTCAAATAATTAGCCGTGAATAATTAGCACATAGCAAACAATGGAATTAATTAATGGCAGATCTACATGTATTGAAATTAAATAAACCACCAAATTTACTAAATTAAATATTGTGAATCAAATTAACTGAATTAAACATTGCGAACAGGACTGTTGGGCTTAGGTGTAGGCTTTGAGTCACGTGAATACCTGGTATGGTACATGCTTTTCATTGTATTTGCGCCATACGCCATGCTGCCACTACCCCTGCGATGGTGCATGTTGGCCGGCTGCGTCACAGGTGTTAGTCATATATCTGTCACTGCCATCTTCAAGTTCCACTCGGGTTTGGTAAGTGTATTATTAAAGTTCACTGCGATTTAATCATGATAGCAAACTGATCAACTGAAACGTTCAAGTTTAATTTATAAAAAAACTTTATTAACCAGCCGCACGGATGTAACAAAATTGACATATGTGTATGTAAATATATGTACATTTTAATCACTTCACTCCTAATACTAATTCCAGAAGTGTAATAAATGTTTAAAGATTAATGCAATTTATCTCCTTTTAAATATTGGAATTTAAATAAAAAAAAATAAAATTGCAGGCTCCATACTGTGCAATACGTCATTTGGTTGCAAATAGCCTGCTATATTGCGCAATGAACTTTGCTGGTATGTACACAAAGTACCTCACTGACTGGGGACAGCGTAAAGCCTTTGTAGAGACTCATCGCTCTGTCGAAATGAGACAAAGGACACAGAGAGAGAATGACAGACAAGAGAAGTTATTACTCTCTGGTAAGTTTCATTAAAGTTTATTAATGATATAAAGTATTTAAGTAAAAATTATTAATATTTAATCTATGAAGATGCCAGAAAATTATATTTATAATAAACATGGCCATGTCTTATGAAACCAGAATCATAATCCTTGTAATCTCATTTACTTAAATGGTTTTCTGGGTGTTGTAAATAATGGAAAAGTGAATTTAAAAAATGTTAATATACTTGTCCATTTATTAATCTATGACACTAAAAGTAGAGTGTTACTAGCTTGATGGGTATGTCTGTGTCTCTGTAGCTTCACATCTTAACAACGGATAATTAAATATATATGTTTTTCTATGTGTGAAAATGTGTACTGTTAAAACGGTTCTTAGTCATGTTTAATCAAAATTGGTTTGTGAAATTTCAAGTAGGTAATTTCTGGTAGGTACTCAAAAACAATAATAGTTAGATAGCATGTGTTTGGTATCGAATGTTACATTACGTTTAGTTAGACATCCTGGAAATCTCATTTACTTAAATGTACTGACTGGATCTTAGCAATATGAAAGTAAGTAATAGCATAATGAAAGTAAAAAAATATCTATGTGAATGTACGTATGCATATACATATTTATATATATATATATATATATATATACATATACATATATATATATATATATATATATATAAATACGAGGGGCGGCTGAAAAGTTTTGAGCCTATTACCTTTAAGTATTACTAATGACTCGCGCAGCACATAACTAATTGCGGGTATCCTAAGAAATATAAATCTCAATTTCATGTCATTAGCATCATTACACTTCTTGCACAAATCATTTACTAAAACATCACCTCACCTCCAAATAGTATGATAATCTTCCTCTCCCTTCACCTCATCTCTTCTAATTTATGATTTATACCGTTTTATGCAAGCAATTGCATAATCCTGTTTTATCATCTTGTAAGACGCTTTTCAGTACTAATCTACATCCCAAGATTACAACAAAATTAAATTATTTACATTCATTGTTTTCAAGATTTATTACTGTCTTTCATTACAGTGTTGCCAGATTTTGTTGCAAGGGAGATGATTAAAGATATTGCTCGTGAAGATGAAAAAGGAGCCTTCGAGCCGCACCAGTTTCATAAGATCTATATTCATAGATATGAAAATGTGTCTATATTATTTGCAGACATCAAAGGTTTTACTGGTAATGTGAAAAGTTATAATCATTACTTTAAAGTGGAATAAAAATTTGCACACTTCCTACTTCGGTACTCTAATCCTCGTTTATATTCATCTTCTATAGATTAAACTGGGACTGCAATATTCAAGTCTGTATCCAGTTTAAGATCTATAAAGATAGATGACATTTCCAGAAATCTGATTTCTAACCAGTTTGTTGGAAATCCGTCCACCCTGTCACATTCGCTACCGTTCTTACATGAATACCATATTATACTAAGGCCGCAGTCTTCATGCATGCGTAGCAATAAAACTCGTTTCATAGGGATTTGCATGTCGGCTATGCGCTGTCCATAACAAGAACACTTGATCAGTGACTCAAGCACTTTCTATTATTTAATAGTCTACCAAGCATTTAACGTAGTGATGTCACATTTGCTAGATGACTAATTGTCTTGGTGGAGTAATAATAACAATACTCTGTTAACAATTAACATTATTCGAGTTAGTCGGCTCTCGTAATCAATGCAAACATATGGTTTACTTGTTCGTGAAAATTGTTTGTGACCTGGCTAGTAAATGGACTGTGACATCTTCTGACTAAGCTTGTTAACTAAAATCGTTCATTATATTTATTATTTAATTAATTAAATGGAAACTTTTTTGAGAGTGACATTAAATCTGTTGATGTCAATATTAATCAAAAAGTGTGCATTGTTAATAACAATGTTTTGACATTTTTGAGTGTAATTAAACAAGATCCACCGAAGTTAAAAGAACTTAACTTTAAGAAGATTTGAGAACATACTCTGAAAATTTGAGGTATAAGTTTAAGAACGGTAGATAACATCAAAAAAGAGTATACAAATGGATAACCGAATCTCCTCGTAAAGCAATTAATAAGCCTCGTCTTGTAAACGGTCTAAATTATTTTGATAAATGTGTCATCAAACAAATAGTTTCATCATTTTACTCTAATGGTAAATATCCGTCAGTGAAAAAAATTTTTTTTTTCGTTATTAATTTAAATAATGATTTCGTGTAACGATACTGATGATGATTTTTTAATAATTGAAATAATCAGTAATTAATTTGTTGGTAAGCGTGACTTCCACAAATCTTCATCTTGTAGGCCTTTGAGACATTAGCATTGGTTGATGCAATAAATTGTCCCTTTACTTGCACCCGCACCAAAGGTTGTATTGGCAGTAACAATTATGAATTAATTAGTAAATAGTAAATATTTATCACTTAATTTGTTATAGTTAAGTATATATTACTTGTTAATGTTTACTGCGTCTAACGTTAATTAAAATATTTTTACTAATGTTTTTAAATGTGTTTTATAATGTTTATTATTACCCATTTATGACTCTGTTTTATATGTACACACAGATTAAAGATATTTAAATTATATTGTTTTAGTTTAATTTTGTACGTGGCTTATCTGTAACATTACGCATCACTAGCCATTGCCATAAAACTTGTGAGTGCCAGTAATTACGAAACATGCTCCATTTTGCAGACATGTTTTTTGCCTTTTGGTTTCATGGAAACCTCTTATTTATACCTTCCTTTACCATATTGCAGCCTCCTCAAGGACCGTGGAACCTTGATGTAAACTTGGTAGACTGTTAGGTCTTTCAAATATTTGCTTGTAATCTAAGTAAGAAAATTCAATCCAATTATTTACTTCATTGCATAAATCTCACACATATTGGAAAATAAAATCTTGTTAGTTACTTATTTACTCTTATCCAGAATTACGCTGTTTTTCTTTTTCAAAATGTTATGATTCTATTACAAATATTGACATAAAATATTTTCACAGAATTGTCCAGCAGATGTAGTGCCCAGCAGCTTGTAAAACTATTAAATGATCTATTTGCCCGATTCGATAAACTAGCCTTTGTAAGTATGATTGAAGTGTTAACATTTTTACGTTTTATCGATAGCTTTAATCATATAATAATTTTAACACTAAGATGCTGAAATTAAATAACATTTTTTACAAAATGTAAATACGTATGGTACAATACCATACAATCAAATAGATTAAGTATAAAAACCTCATATTTTGGTAAAATGTTAATACAACTAAATATAGGCTGACTAATTTGTAAACATATTTCAGGAAAATAATTGCCAACGCATAAAACTATTGGGTGACTGTTACTACTGTGTGTCTGGACTACCTGAACCCCGACCAGATCATGCACTTTGTTGTGTGGAATTGGGTCTGCACATGATCAAAGCCATAAAAGACATTCGACACAACACTCAGGTCACTTTAAGATTATTATTTATATTGTCAAGATAAAATTAAAAAATAAGTGTAAAGTACATTAATAAACAAAAAAATTTCATACTTTTTGAAAATCTCTCTGCAACTTAACAGCGCACCTTTCCTGTTACTGTTAATTATGACCACACACACTATTTAATAATTTCATATTTATGGCTTGAATATTTTCCAAGGTGAAAGGAGAAGGATCACGTAGTTCAATATATATCTTTCATTGTTTCAATTTCACACAAAGTATTACATGATGTATGTTACACCTTACACAATTAAATATGAATTACTTTAATTACATATTAACTGCCAGGCAATCCTTTATCCCCTGTTTAACAGTGTTTCACTGACTACTTTCGATCTCAGACGCTGTTTGACCAATATGAAAGGTTTAAATAAAAGCATTTCTCAAAACATAACAAACCATAACTCCATCAGATCAAAGCATAACTCCAACGAGCCAGGGCAATAATTTAGGTTCTCTCCCATTCTCCTTAACGAGAAGTGACTTGCCATTAATCATAGAAGAAAATGGCAAAATACCAAGTTTTATTTTGGAGTGTTCTTGGCCAACTCATTATTTTACTGTGTTTCTTTTATATTTGTATTAATATTGTTTTAGTGTATTTACCTGAAGTGTAATTTTTTTGATTTAGATATCTCATTAGGTTGCGCAACACATTGGCAATAAGCTATTAGTTTAGTTAGAATTTTACTATGTAAATAAAGAAATAAATATTATCGTATAATTATTATGATAAAATATATGTGGCTGTTACCATAGGTAGACCTGGACATGCGCATCGGTGTGCACAGCGGGGCAGTGCTGTGTGGTGTTTTAGGTCTGCGTAAGTGGCAATTTGATATGTGGTCTCACGATGTCACACTTGCCAACCACATGGAGAGTGGCGGTCTACCTGGGTAGGCGTTACTATGATACATTAACATTCATGTTTAATTAATGTTGAAATTTAAGTTGTCACTATTGAATTGGCTTCATTACACAAACTCTTTAATACGAAAAGCCACATGTTATAAAACAACCAAGTAACTGTGAAGGTTATAACGAAACACAAAAATTCCAATACCATTGATTAATAAGTATTGAAAAAAATAAATCTACGTCATATCATAGGTTGATTTATACCTCATTGTCATAGATCGATTTATTTATACCACATGTATATGATTTATATATATCTAAACCTGCCTCTGGAATCAGTCTATTAGTGAAAACCAAAATAAAATCTACTCAATAGTTTATGAGATTAGCACACACAGATAGACGGACGTGGCGGAAAATTGATTACATACGAATGTTCATGAAAATTTTATACATACATTGATTAATACTATATAGGTTAGTTATTATTACTCATATCTCACTTATATAGCTGACTATAGAAGTTTTAAAAAAAGAAATACATAAAAACAATCTGAGCCATATTTTGATATGAATTTAGTTCTAAGTAAACATATTTCAATAAAACTAACAAAATTACTTTTCCATTTCCGTTTATAATTGCAGTGCTTTTTTCTTTAATCATGAGTGTAAAAAAATTTTTTTTAATATTTTCCCTTGCTCATGTAATAAAATTAACCTATTCAAAGAAACAAAATCGTAAAGTGGTTACTTCATGATAAGTCAGTTCCTCACAACGGAGAATCAGACTTAAATTGCTTTTAAATAGTCGCCCTTTTGCTGCTTATTGAAAATGTGCAAAAAAGTAAGCTATCATTAGATATTGCCTAAGTCATTAAAAGAGTATATCGCATACCGGAAGTATAGAGTGAAACAGTTTGAAATGATATTTTTAACTTGGCTAATCATCTATATAATTATTGTTTATAACAAAAAAAATTAATATTTGTAATGAAAAGAGACATAACAGCTTCCGAATTAGTTCATAATTATTATTATATTGTACTTGCAAATAAAATACTGTAACAAACCTTTTGCTTTTTCCGTTAACAATTGTGTGTTTAAACATGTTACTTAAGATTCAAATTTTAAATTGATGGTAACTCCATGCATCAGCCGTGTTCATATATCAGCAGCCACCCTGGCATACCTAGATGGCGCATATGAGGTGGAACCTGGACAGGGTGAGCTCCGAAGTGCTTATCTACGTGAACATGCGATCATCACATATTTAGTACGTAATGCAGAACCAATGCGACGGAGACGTAGAGTCTCTAGGCCAAGGTCAGACTTCTGCTTACCTTCTTTTCTCTGTACAAATCAATGAAAATGTGCTTTTGTTCAACCTTTTTCCTAGATTTATATGCCAATTGAATCAACACTTAGCTCAACTGATTTATTAGTAAGCACCCAAGATTAATGCAATCATTACAGTCCTACATTGCTCTTAATTTGTCCTATATTGGTCATAAATTGATTGGATTTTCATATTTCATATTTCTACTTGTTCGCAACAGCTTTTACTATAGATATAATCAGATAAAACTCACCATTGTTAAAAGGGGATTTATATTTATAAGTAGAATATTTTGTACAATTTCTTAAAATGGTAATATGGTTATTAGATTTTTGTTGGAATTGGTATAATTTTTTGTCGTTTTGTGGCAAGAGAGCTTGTTCATATTTTATAAAGTTTTAAAGAGCTTGTGCATATTTTATAAAGTTTTAAAGACTTTAATTGCAATTATGCTATAAATAAATAATGAAATATTCAAGGTGCCTGTACTAAATAATAATAATGTTACATTGCACTACCCCCCCCAGTAAGAAACCTTTCGTTAATATTGATTGTCTCTAACAAACCATTTGCATCTATAGCATTTTCGCTCAAAAATTATGGAATGAGAAAGAAAAAAAGGCAGAGAACCCATGCACGCGGCAACGCAACTCAACAAGCACAATTGACGAAGAAACCACTACAGATTGGATACCAGAAATGCCTTTTGAAAACGTAAGTGGAATATCATATTTTATAATAAAAGTATACGTTATTACAGCTTAGAAATAGACTTCTTATGAATTGAATGATGTAAGAAAATTCAAGTGCAATGCAAATATAACTTACCTAAAAATAACCTAATCATTATATATATTTCCTAAAAATAACCTAATCATTATATACAATATTACATTATATATAATTTATATTTACATGCAAATTATATATAATTTGGCAAAAGGATAACTGTTAAAACTGTGTAAATGAATTCTAACCTTGTACGAGTTAGTAATAAAACATATACAGTATTACAAAAATGATCTAATTATTTCAATAATTTCTGACTTATTTACAAATGATATAATATGATTTGTCCAGTACTATGCTAATACATGTGGTGCAAGCAAGAATTGCTCACTGGACTCTAGAGGTAGCAACAAGCCAGCAGGTTCAGGTCTGGTGCGGCACAGGGTACAGCGTGGAGCGCATACCACTCCCCTCACCACTGCTGAGCTAGTAAGTTGAACCATAATTCCTAGAGATGTGAAAATTTTCATTATTTTATTATTAGTTCAATTAAATTCGAGAAAGGTGATGTATTAGTAGCATATGCATTTCTGGAAATATACAAGATTATTAATACATTCACGATCTTGTAAATATATTAAAACCATAAATGTTTATTGTTAGCCATGATTTGAATAACAATAAACATGGTTTTTACTAACATTTTAATTAAATTTCTCTTTCCTGGTTTATGTCACACAAGTTCTTTATTTCTTTCCTAGAAACTAGAAAACTTCTATTCTATCAATGGTCATGATACGCTCATTTCTTCTTCCAATATTTCTTAATTTGCCTCTTTAATTAGCATCTTATATACCATATCTTCATATGTGAGTTGTATAACCATTGTGAAATAGAACTTAAATTATATCCATGATTAAATTAAAATGGAGAAATTCTTCATTGATAATAATAGTAATATTACTATACAATACCAATTCTTTAAACAATTTCAGATAGTATTTACCATAGCGGTGTTTCAAAATTTGCTTAGGAAGAATAAAAAACAAGTAACATTTTTTACTTCAATCAATTAATTCTGCTTTCTACGTCACAATGGACACCTATCCAGCTTAGAAGGATGCAGAAAACAAGTTCAAGTATTATGAAATTTAGTTTTCTTTTATGGCTCCCTTCTGCATCAAGTATCTTAAATAATTAAATCTGACCACCAATTCCAAAGTACTATGTTTCTCTTTTTTGGTTTTTGCTGCATGTTCTCCTCTTTACTTTAGTAAAGCAGTGACTAGAACATTTTTGATTCATAGATGGAGATAGAGATACTTCGGTATACGAGCATCGGTATCACCGTCCACTCCAATATAATTTACTCACCAACATAAAGAGCTATGATACTGATACTTCTTAAGAGGTTTCCCCACCATTCACACCAAAATTATGTACTCACCAACATAAAGCAAATATTCAAATATACAAATATTCGATATACAAACCGTTCTGACTCAATGCCGTAGTGTAATATGTTTTAGTTTAATTAAAAAAATAATGTTCACAATAATTTTAAAAATCTAGTTTTAATCTTAATTTTAATGAATATCATGGAAATAACTCTTTACTTGGCCCTAATGAACGGGTTTTGTTGGGCCTTTATTAACCGTTTGAGTGGCGACGAGTGCCATCGCGCTCGTGCGTATGCTAACTAAATTTGCCATGAGTGCGATGGCGCTCGCGAAATCAGTTGCTGTTTAGCGCGCGGTAGGGGATGTCGCTCGCACGCATCGCTAATTTTTTATCTTTCTACATGTTACATAAAGTTGAAATTATAATATTATTAGTAATTACAATATAAAAAGGATCAAGGAAAAGAAAATTTTTAACCCATAATGTTGGAATACGAAAATAATTTGAGTGAAAATGACGATGTGACCTTTTTATGTGTATTTTATTATCCTTGTACAAGTTTTTATTAAGAAAACACCGAAAAAATTATTAAAATTGGATAATTTTTGGAAGAGACAAAGTTTTTTTCGAGACAAGGGTAAATGACATCAAAAACAAAAGATTTCTTTGGCATTTTTAAGAATATATGAGTAAAAAACAATGGCACTAAAACAGTTAAGGAGAAATAATTAATTTTGCAACAGAACTTTGATGAAAAAAGACTTAAGAAAAACACTAAATTAACAGTATGATAAATTTTACTTTACACTAAATAATACTTGTATCCTTCGATACATACTGCAGATGCAGTGCCCTGTATGGGCGCCTCCAGGATTTTTAAAGCTCGCACTAATGTTGAAATTGCGTGAATGGGATTCTATATGAAAGATATTATTGATTAGTAATCATCTTATGATGTACTCAGAAAACTATAGACACCGGCTTGCCTTAAGTAATTGGTAATAAACTGCATACACAACTTGCTGATGTCACTAATAGTACTCGCTTTCAAAGTGAATATACATACATACATACATAATTGGAATGATACGGACAAGATTACATCTGCATAATTAGAATTTTGAAATGTAACACTTGATAAGTTTACATGCTTGTCTGTACTCTATTTCTACTTTCACAGCATAATTTGAGCATTATTTTATATGCTGATAGCGTAACGAACAATCTGGTAAGATATCTAGACAACTGAAAAAATGTAACATTTATAGTTGACCTTCATCATGCATTTAACAAATGCCAATAGCCACTTTGTAAATGGTCAGTCCACTTTTCAAGATATGTAAAAATACGAGAGATACAGATTGAAATTGAAAGTTTTAAAATGTTACTATTCACCTTGATAAAATACCTATTTACAAGTTAGATAAATATTTACAGGTAGAGGAAATAATGGATCAGTCGATAGAGATCGAAAGTAACAAACGCATGCGCAGTAGCAACATGAGTCCCTGGAGTCTGCGCTTCCGCGAACCGGCTCTAGAGAGCGATTACAGCAGCTTGTGTGAGGACTCTTTCAAATCAAATATGTTGTGCTGCTATGTCATCTGGATATTCATCGTACCCATTCAGATTCTCGTTCAAGATAGGTAAGCTTGATAATAATAAATAACCTGTAAACATAATAACCATCGGACAATTTAAAACTTAATATTAAAATCTATGAAAAATTTATATTTCCCTTTATATTTTGGAATTATTTTGAAATTAAACCGCCACATTGTAAAGATAACTATTTTTGTAGCCTAATAACTAAAAAAGGGAAGTTGGCTATTGCGCAAATTGGGCTATTGCACTAACGATACAAAATTAATAATCTGTCATAACTTAAATGTCATTACAATAGAAAAAAGATTCATGATGTTGTTGTAGAAGGAGATTAAATATTATACAGATTCATTATGTCGTTGTATAAAGATATCACTGTTAACTTATTTATCTCAAATTTTTTTTTAATTAGACTGTACAAAAATGTATCACTTAATTTCATTACTACAGCTGAGGGGTCGAAATGGTGATCCATATTCCAATTCGGCCTAAAATTTTACATGTTCCAGAATTGTAGGTAGTTAAAACAAAAATTCTTCCACCATTCTTTTCCACATATTTAGCAGTTGCGGTTCAATTGAATCACAAATATATTAAGCTTTTTTAAAATATAGAGTATATACTGTCTGTGTCTGACTGTGTGTTAATATCACAACTTTCCTTGTTGGATAAAAATACAAAACACACTTGGACTGTATATATCACACATCCAACTATACATATATGTGTTTATACACATTTTGTAAAAAGTTAACACTTTTTGATGCCATAAAGAGTATTTTTACTTTATATTTGCAGCTGTTATGTTTTATGGGTGACCCATGCAATCACAACTATAATTATGACCATTGCATTCATCATTGCTGTGGCCGAAGAATTCACCGTACTACCTCAGTTCATGAGAAGAATATCTACTTCACTGGGACATAATAAACAGCAGCGAACTATATTTTTATGTTGTATCATAATACTAATGGCTGTCGCGAGGTATATAGCTTTTTATATTAATTTGTTTTTCGTTAAAAAAAATGTTGTTTATCCTAAATACATTTTTTTTGTCAATTGCAAAAAAGGTTTATTTAACATGTACATGTATAACTAAGTATTCTGTGTCGCCCAACACGACAAATATTTCATAATATGTTTAGTATAATAATTTGAAATATACTATAGCAGACAAATTTAATTTCTTCATCAATCATAATAACGGATTCGAAAAAAATTTTAGACAATATTTATGTTTAAACATTTTTTCAAATTCTTTATTATGTTCATTTGTATATTCTGAAAAAGAAACGAAAATAAATTAATTACAAAATGCATAATGTCCGGTACATTATGCATTTTGTAAATTTATTTTCGTTTCTTGTTCAGAATATACAAATAAAGAATTAATAGTTATTGTGATGTTGTGGCAGTTCTAAAACTAAACACTAGGTTTTAAACCACATGGACTTTTTTATTTTTTAGGTTGTAAATAGTATACATTATAAAATAAATAATCTATAACAATGTAATTTTATCATTTTCAGCTCTATATTTTTATCAGTATGTACTAAGAAGGTTGAAAACTTTGAAGGCCACGATCCTGATTCAAGTACCACAACGACTATGATCGTTGTAAATCCTATTCCAACTGCATCACTACCGCCTTTGACTGAGAACAATCTACTGTCTGACTTTGAAATATTTGATTTTTTTAATAATTCCACACCAGGGCAATATGAATTATTTACAGAAAAGAACACACAAACCACTTACGATGAGATTGAAACTACTGAAAATGAGTCAGAATTTAACTACACAGTCAATGTATTTTTTGCTGAACGGGAAAGAGTTAATTTAGAAAATAAATATCAATGCTATCAGCCCGAATACATTGTATTCACCTGGATACTTTGCCTAGTGGCTATGGCTTCCATTTTAAAATTGTACTTTCTAATTAAAACATTCCTTGCCACCATTATGGTCATTGTGTTCTCAATTTTGATAACAATAGTCTTTGAATCCTTATTTCTAGATACATTTATGGATGACGAGTAAGTATAAATTCATTAACTTTTATTATGAAATATTGTTGCTCTCAGCAATTAAATATTATGTGTAATTTCCTTTATAAATAATTTAATTCATCTATATGTATAAATGCTTTCAAAAAAATCTCTGAGGTTATTAATATTCAGAATTATATTATAATTCTGAGTCAATTAGACCTGCTCCTATCTTCAATAATTGTATGTTATTTGCTTATATGCTAAATAGCTGTCTTGTATGTATTACACTAACAGGAGGTTTCACTTTTCCTTCCAAATGTTTTGTAATATAATATTTAGTATTATTTCTACTTTCTTTAATTTCTTTACCACGACCTAGGTTTCGTTGTATTACAACATCTTCAGGTGGGCTATTAGCAAAGATCTTTGCTAATAACCCACCTGAAGATGTTGTAATACAACGAAACCTAGGTTGTGGTAAAGAACTTAAAGAAAGTAGAAATAATACTACATCACCTAGTTTCATTTAATTGTGAATAATTAATTTCTACAAAATTAATGCCAAATATATTCAATATAATATTTAATAAATTTTTAACATTACATCAAACCATCTTAATTTGCTCGATAGAATATGCAACGAAGAAATTAAAATGACTTCAAAAATGAAATATTTCAGATTTACTTTTACATACAATTTGTTTTCTGGTATTTGTACATATAGTAAATGTGGTTAATATTTTTGTCTTGTAATATAAATATTTTTACACTAACAGTGCCAACATGCCATTATACTCACAAATGTTAACTCTACTAATGGTATTCCTGGTCATGGTAATCTACCATGCTCGATTAGTTGAGGTCACGTCCAGGCTCGATTTTCTATGGAAGCTTCAAGCGGAGCGAGAACTGAGCGACATGAAGGAGACACGATCAAACAACACACAACTTATAAAAAACATTTTGCCTGATCATGTTTCACAGCATTTTCTGTCAAAAGACAGATTGCCTGAGGTAAGAATAATGAATACAAACACTAAATTAACAGAATAGTATAAATAGTACAGAATAGAATAATTCATCCTTCTTACATACAATTTTTTAAACTTTTATGTAAAACTTTTACAATGTACAAAAGATATGTGATAAGTATATTTTTGAATAACGATAGTAAAAAAAATGATTTCATGAAAAATATCTATTACTGCACAATAATTAAAAATTAATTTTGAAGACTTTTGAAGGACACAGCTTCCGAGCTTGCCGAGACGTAATTTATCAACCAGGTTCCGTATAAAAAAATTAATTTTTTTATTGGGCAATATTCAAATATAATTTTAAATGATAGCACAATAAAGATTTTGTTATAATAAAGAAGCAAAACCACTAACCCAAATCTACATGGTATTTTAGTATCTATTTTAATATTTCTCAGGAATTATATTCCCAGTGGCGCGACGAAGTAGGTGTCATGTTTGCTAGCATTCCGAACTTCACAGAATTTTACTCTGAAGACATTAATATGGGCATGGAATGTATAAGATTGCTTAATGAAATAATAGGTCAGTTGGATTTGTCTATTTTACTTTTACTTTTTTATATACTTTACTTCTAACTTAAACTTAAACCAATCCGGGAATGTATGTTTAATTACGGCAGCTTAAAATCTTTCTTTGAAAATACCATCAAGAAAAATTTTTATATCTTCACAGAGTAGTTCTTTTCAAAATTTTAATTATCTTCTATTTAACTAGCTATCTTTACATGGCTACTTTATTTGTGCAAACAAGAGGGTAGCACTGAAAGTTTTTAGACCTAGCTATTTGTAATAACAGCTATAAAAAACAAATTGAAATTTTGAAAATTTAACTCTTTGGCAGTTCATTGAGATATTTTATTAGAATTTATCATTCGGTTTTACAAATTGGTATTAATTCAAAATCTGTCTATATTAACATTATGATTAATTTCTCACAAGGATATTGTAATTAAATGACTCTTTATAATTTTCATTGTGGTCTCAATCAACAATAAATTTACGATCGACTTCAATTAGCTACTATAACTGGTTTAACGAATTGATGATCTGAAAAAGGGACGTTCCTCAACAACGACAACTGAAGATAACATCAATGCTCTATGACTCATGATGAAGACTGATAAGAGAGTAACTTGTTAGCAAATTTGTAGAAATTTAGACATTCATATGAGTCAGGTACAGAAAATTCTACATGAATGTTTATGCATCAAGAAGCTTTGTGTTACGTGGATACCTCATAATTTGCCTGAAATTCAAACACAAGTCACTATATTGATTTTGTGAAATGTTAGAAAAACTTGAATGCTATTTTTAACGCAGTCACAGGTGACAAAAGCCAGATCTAGTGTTACAAATCTGACACTAAGAGCAAATCTGTGCAATAGGTGTTTCCTTCTGAAGAGTTGCCTAAAAAGAGAAAGACAGGAACAGGAGGACAAAGTGCTGGAAGAAAGACGGAAAAAACAAAGAAAGAAAAAAGAGAAAGTTTCCTCGTACTTCAGATGGATGTGTTATTATGTAACAATTATTCTGGAAAATAAAAGAAAAGGTACCGCAGACCGGTATAGCTTAATTAATTATAAATTTATTTTTTTTAATTAATTATAAATTGTTTGCCTGTTGTTTCGGAAAACTTTCAGAGTAATGCTCTTGCAGTAATAATCTTCTTCATCATGACAATGCCTCTGCACACTTGACCAGATTAACGATGAAACATTTGATGTCGAGTTTAGAATTTTTTCTCATCTGCCATACAGCACCAACTTCGGGGCCTGAGATTTTAATTTATTACAAAAAATAAACTACGAGGAACACAAATCCCAGATGCGAAAGGAACGATGCCTTATGATGCGAATGGCTCTTATCAGTAGTTTCATGCACAGAGTGTCACGAAGACTATTTTGAATAAACCATAAATAAATTAATAAATTGTAATTCAAATTTGCTACTCAGTTCAATTTTAGTTATTCTAAAAATTTTCAGTATTACCTCTTGTACTATATTTTAAAGAAGAATAGCCAATAATAACTACTGTATAAATTGTAAAATTCAGAATGAGTTCTGTATTAGTCACGAACTA
This sequence comes from Druceiella hillmani, assembly GCA_039881145.1. Taxonomy (NCBI): domain Eukaryota; kingdom Metazoa; phylum Arthropoda; class Insecta; order Lepidoptera; family Hepialidae; genus Druceiella; species Druceiella hillmani. The sequence goes on from JAYKKI010000035.1 coordinate 21,798,899, forward strand.
TTCTTCATAGTTGCCAAAATAAATATTTGAATGAAATCACAGTATTTGCTTAGAAACCAAATGTAGCATAAAATCATGCAAATAAATACAAGCCAGCTTGGCTTGTATTATTATTATTCTTACATTCTTTGGCAATGTTTCCCGAGATGTTAAAAGAATAATAATGAGACAAGCCAGCTTGGCTTGTATTATTATTATTCTTACATTCTTTGGCAATGTTTCCCGAGATGTTAAAAGAATAATAATGAGACAAGCCAGCTTGGCTTGTATTATTATTATTCTTACATACTTTGGCAATGTTTCCCGAGATGTTAAAAGAATAATAATAATACAAGCCAGCTTGGCTTGTATTATTATTATTCTTACATCCTTTGGCAATGTTTCCCGAGATGTTAAAAGAATAATAATGAGACAAGCCAGCTTGGCTTGTATTATTATTATTCTTACATACTTTGGCAATGTTTCCCGAGATGTTAAAAGAATAATAATAATACAAGCCAGCTTGGCTTGTATTATTATTATTCTTACATCCTTTGGCAATGTTTCCCGAGATGTTTTTTCTTATTTGCTTGGTTTGTACATAAATTTTATTGCCATAGTAAACCTACCTTCTATGTGAAATTGTTATAGAGCATTTTAAATATTCCAGTTTCATCATTTGTATATTGTCATTATTGACAAGTGCCTGTCCATTATCTTCAATTTTGAACCACTTATATCTTCATGTAAATTAAAAAAGAACAAAAATCCATTTTATATAAACGGTTTTTACTTTAACCGTTTGAGTGCCGACGAGCGCCATCGTGCTTGTGCGCATACTAACTAAATTTGCCACGAGTGCGATGGCGCTCGTGAAATCATTTGTTGTTTAGCGCGCGGTATGGGGGGGTCGCTCGCACGCATCGCTAATTTTTTATATTTCTACGTGTTACATAAAGTTCAAATTATTAGTAATTACAATATAAAAAAGATCCAGGAAAAGAAAATTTTTAACCCATAATGTTGGAATACGAAAATAATTTGAGTGAAAATGATCATTTTTCAAGGTGTGAAGAAAGTGATAGCGGGAGAGACATTGTGATGCGCTCACAATTTGGCGCAATGCAAATTTTGAGTGATAGTGATAATAGTGACAATAACAATTATTTTGCTGATACGGAGGATGTACCGGACTGCGAAACTTAGATTTCCTGTGACCTTGATTTCAGTTTTTGTTATAATTGTTGTTCACAATATATATTTCCATAATTTTCTTTGTATTTTATTATCCTTGTACAAGTTTTTATTAAGAAAACACCGAAAAAATTATTAAAATTGGATAATTTTTGGAAGAGATAGAGTTTTTTTTCAAGACAAGGGTAAATGACATCAAAAACAAAAGATTTCTTTGGCATTTTTAAGTATATATGAGTAAAAAACCATGGCACTGAAACAGTTAATTTGAATTGACGAAATTATAATTGAAGTTTCTTTTTTAGTCAAAATTCAAAACATTGTTCCCTCGGACATACACATGCTTAGGTATTATCCATAAAGTTTGTTATCAAGTTTCTCCTTTATCATCCTCTTTATTTTTCCTCATACAGCCGATTTTGATGAGTTGCTTGATGAACCTCGCTTCAAATATATTGAAAAAATTAAAACGGTTGGCGCCACATACATGGCAGCTTCAGGACTCAATCCTGAACAAAAAGTAAGTTGTAATACATTTATTTCTAGAACAGACCGTTTATTAACATTTTAAGTTTTTCCATTTAATTTACATGTAACTAGAAATACTCTTAAAATTATAAGTCATTCAATTATATCAAAACATAAATTGTTTATTAGGTAAATAATAATAAAATTAAAAATAATAGTAAACTTGACGAAATGAGAGAAAAAACTATTTAAAATTGGCATTAAAAGAAATTAGTATCAAATATTTTAAGAGAATATTTTTTTAGGAAAACGACAATGATATTGAACACCTCTGCGCCCTGGTCGACTTTGCAATGGCAATGAAGAATAGACTGGAAGACGTCAATGTCCACAGTTATAATAATTTTCGATTAAGAGTAGGTAAGTGATTTACATTAAATATATATTTATGAAATCGTGTCACTTTAATAGAAAATTTAATAAGGTGAAAGCATTTTACGATTTTACCATAAATTGTATGCAATTATATAGAATGAATATTTACCATCTAAAAAGATCTAGCAAGTTAAATTGTACCATTTATGATAAATTTTCTACTATTAAATGAAACTATGTGATGTAGTATTATTTCTACTATCTTTAATTTCTTTACCACGACCTAGGTTTCGTTGTATTACAACATCTTCAGGTTTTGCTAATACCCCACCTGAAGACGTTGTAATACAACGAAACCTAGGTCGTGGTAAAGAAATTAAAGAAAGTAGAAATAATACTACATCACGTAGTTTCCTTTAATTGCGAATAATGAATTTCTACAAAATTAACGCCAAATATATTCAATATAAATTTTCTAGACAAATATAGGTAAAGTAAAGGCCCGTACCAAAGACCCCTTAAAACTGCAACCTACCTAACCTACATCTTCTATATTATCTTGTGTTTCAACTAACTATATTATATAACTTTTCTATATTATCTTGTGTTTTCAACGGTTGAAATATTAGTATATTAGTAAAAAATGGAGAGTACACAAAGATATTTTATTCACGCATTGAACTTGGTATGCAAGGTGGAAAGAAATTAAAAAGCACCAAACTGTGCAGTTTGTGTCATACTAGCATGAGGTTTCTTCTGTTAGTACGTTGGTATTTCGCTTCGAAAACTTTTTGTAATATAAAAAAGTAAATTTCAAGTTTAAAGATTAAGGTGTTTATTGAACGTGCAATAAGTAATTTTTTAAGTTTATGATGATTTTAAATCATTATAAACGTAAAAAATATTTATAAAAAACAAAATTTTAAAATAAATTTTGAGAGATATGTACAGTATCTTATAAATAACGCTAATGGCTAATGCAACATGTTTTAATTTCCTAATTCTTTCTTTGCTATGTGCTGCATCTTCACAAATTTTTTTAGGTGTCAATTCAACAACCCAATTATGAAGTTGACCTATCACCGACATATAGTTTATTGCACAGCCTGTTTATTTTTTCTCAAAATGTTTAGCAAACTATAAAATTATACTATTATAACCATATTTTTGCATTTTTCAAATAGCTTTTTATACAAATCAATAATTTTAGAATTTTTAGTTTTTAAATTAATTAATTCAAATAAATTAAATTAGATTAATATTGAACGATATTAGGTTTTTAATATTATTTTTATATTTTTCATGGGTTGGTAAACCCATGAGTGTCGGTAATGGGAAGCATGAAAATATATTGCGGATTGACAAGTAAATTATGCTTTGCATTTAAAGTGATAAGGCTCGGTATATATTCGCCTGTTTTTACAGCATAAACCATTTTTTAATACTTTTATGAATTTTAGATAGAAACGACTTTAGTTTTATTTACTTAGTTTTTAATTATCATAACCTTTTGCTACAAATGGAACAACAAAAACGTTAAAATACACAGCAGTAAAAATTAGTGCGACTATTAAAGCGGCTGGGCAAGGTACTTTAAAAAAATTTAATACATCATTCCCTCACAAGTAGGAAGGAAAATGCAGCAATGAAAATTGTAGCGTTCCATGCTCGTATACTCGAACAACTATCTTGGCAAATCTGAATTGCCAGTCACAAATGACCAATTACCGGAATATGTGGCTAAACTAATTACGAACTTTCATTATAGAACTATATTCCTTGTAATATCCTCCTGTATCTAAATGGTACTGAACCTAATCATAAACAATACCACATAAGAGCTGTAAAACGTATGTGGAATTAGGTAGTAAAGCAATCAGCACTATACCATTTTCACCGCAGAATGAAGTTATAGGCAACGATATGTAAGAAGAATTACCATCCAGAAACAGTACTACTGGCAGTGTTATCTTATTTTGCAAAAATATAATAAAACACAGTTGGCTTGCAATAAAACAATCTTTAATGATAAGAAGTAGGTTATGAGTTTCGAAATACAGATAGAGTGCTTTACTACCTAATTCCACCCATATTTCAGAGCCCTTAGATGTCGCCATTTTTAGATCTACCAAAGAGACTCTGAATGGTATTGTTCATGATTTCGGAATTAAAATTTTTTTTCGAAACTCAAGTATACAGAATTTGCTCCAGAAGTTAAAAGATATAATGACAAGCATTTAAAACCTAAAACAATAAAAGTTGGATTTCAATGTCGCAGCATGTACCCATTCAATCCAAAAAATGTCGATTAAAGTAAACTGCTATCCAAACTTAAAAATATAGAAACAGAAAAGCACATCTTCAAGCAGACCTGTGAACACTGGACAATTTCAGAAACATTTTGAAGGTCAATTACATGTCTACTAGTATTATACCATAATAAAAACTCCACTGGTATTATACCAGAGGAGTTTTTATCATATTTTGGCTCATCTTAAAGTATATACAGAATATTTTTTATTTTTCATGCTTGCTAATTTTATTAAATCTTTTGTCTATAATTTCCACACTTTACTATCTCACATATAATCCCCTACAACTCACACATAACGTAGCTTAACTCCGCAAATTTCAAAGTGCAGCATCAGTGCCATGCAATCCGTGCAAACCCAGCAACTATACTTTGCCTTTTTGCTGTTTCATTCATATTATAATCGTGAAGTATTTGCTTAATTCACAGCCCATTAGCATTCCATAGTACAGTTAATCTTTTTGTTCATTGTACTTTATTTGGTCATTGTCTTTTTTCAGTTACTACTTTTCATTAAACCATTTATTATATTAACTCCAAAATGTAAGTTTATAGGAGATTTTAACAAACTAATGTATAATATAATTCTATGTATATATATCATTATTGTGTTAACATAAATCAATAATTAAAGTCTTCACTAAGGTATCAGTTGCGGACCATTAGTAGGAGGTGTGATAGGAGCGAGGAAACCAGTGTATGACATCTGGGGCAACACTGTGAATGAAGCATCGCGCATGGATACCACCGGACTCATGGATTACATACAAGTACCGAAATACACAGCACAAGTATGTAAAATTAATACTACATGTAATTGTACCTTCATATTTTCTCTGTTCAAAGTTCCATTTTGAGCTTAGTAACATGATATAAAAAACAAATTGATCAAGAATAAAAACCATCCAAGTATAAATTAACATTAATCACTCTGAGTGATATTTTTTTCTTCAAAGTTAGAAAGATAAATTGAACAACTTTATGATCAAAATTTGACATATACAGTGTCCTAAAATTCAATGTCAAACGGAGAACAGGGTGTAGGCCAGTTTGTGACTACCCAGAAAAAAATATCCTTTTTAAAATTAGCTACTTGTCATTTAAGTAATATTGTTTCTCAGACTATGAAATACTAAGTAGAATTAAGACGCCTGGCACATGATGGAAAACTCAGGAAAATGATATGCAAAATGAGAGTTAAATAAAATAGAAATAAATTGTTCATAAACTCCATCTAGATGATCTCCAAACAGATAGAGACCATTTGAACAAAAAAGGAGGATGCCTTCTAAAAGGTCATATCGAAAATCTGCCTCATAAATTAGACACAAATTCTCACATTACTTTTCACTCATACTCAGCTTTTAGAGGGCCGTTCATACCAAGTTAAACTACGTGGTTTGGTGGAGGTCAAAGGCAAAGGTCAGATGGAAACTTGGTGGGTAGTAGGCCGCCGGCGTGGTCCCCGCCCAGCATTACGCCGTTCACCCAGTCAGCGAGCTAGCCTTGCTGCGGTTGTGTACACGATGCTGCAGCAAAGAAAAAGGCATAATAGCCATGGTTAGTAACATGATGAGAATATTGTGTCATAAGATTCTAATTGCCTAATATTCCGAGAATTTATTTTAAATCTAATTTGTAACCACTTCATTTGCTTAAAAAAAATTTTTTTGGAGGAAAATGTATGAAAAATTGTAACAATTTTATTTATGTCATCTTGATATTTGTAGCATTTTCAAAGTTTATTTTTTATATGTATTTATCTTTATTTTACCTTTTTTCATATATAGCACATATATGTCATATACATTAAAACATGAAAACATTGTATACCTTTTTGACCATATTGCACGCAAGGGTCAGATTTTTTCATAGTTAGAGTTTATATTGAGAATGAGTGCAGAAAGCTAATATTTATATACATACATACATATATATATATATATATATATATATATATATATATGTGTGTTACAAATACACAAATACATTAAAAAATTCATTGTTTATGTTCATACTGTCAATGTCAAATACATAACAGTCTATGGTGGAAATTGTCACCAAAGAATTTTAAAATGTCAGATTGACTGAATGCGTTTTGAGCTGTGAATTTTATGTGATTTCAAGTGTTCCTTTTTCAATACTCTGTGGAGTGTATGTCAAGGCAAAAAAGCATTTATTTTATAATTTATATAACATTAAATTGTAACTTTCATAGATATTTAATACCAGGGAATTAATGCAAACGACACATGTTACTGACGTATTTTAGAGACTCTCAGCTGTCATAGAACAAAAGTCAACAAAATTATATAAAATGCTTATAGAGGTATACTCTTTGACAAAAGAACCTCAATACCATACAAACTTAAAAATTTAATGCTTGACAGTTGATTTTCTACTATTGGACGACCACCAAGAGTTATAAAACCCTAAAGAGCTTTCTATAGTAAACTAGCCCTACAGGTTCATTCGTGTAAAATTATCTTAATTATGCTCTTCTCACCTGAAGTCACTAAAGCCCTCTACCTGTTGGCCTATCAACATTGATTGTTAGAGTCAGGAGTATATTGACTAGAATGATGGATGATCAGTCATTAAATACGCTCATATCTCTCTAACTTACTCCATTTAAGCAATATTTTTAAACTTTTCTTACATTTTATATCATTGCTCTTCCCCTATTAATCGTAACATGATGACGTATTTTCCTGTCTCCCATAACCTGCCATAAAGAATGGACTTTAATATAAAATAATTTTTAAAACGAACGTGTGATTCCAGAGATTGACATAAACAAACAAACGAACAAATTTTTGCAGTTAGTACAGAAAAACCTTAAAATTTTGTTTGTTAGAAGTGAATAACTTTTTTTTTAATTTTTTGATTACTACTTTTACTTTTTGTTGCAATTCAATTGTTTAAAGAATACTGTAAAAATGGGCTGTAAAAATACAATTATATTTATGTATTGAACGTCATGAAAAATCTTGCATATTTCAGGCATTATAAACAAATGTAAGAAATTATTTGAAGCATGTGCTTAATTTAATAAATGTACAAAAAGCATTTTTGTTGTACACCTACTTCTAACTTTACATCGGTTATACATTAATTACTGTATCATTAAATAGATAACTCTGTAGAGGCAAATAAAGATGGAATATTCAATAAAAAAATTAAATACTTTAAAGTACAGATATAGAATTTCGTATAGATTTAGAATTGGTTATAATGTAATTCCTTAAATTGTTTCTGTTGAAGCATTTTAGCTGCGAGTACCACCTTAAAGTATAAATGTTCTCATATTTACTAGGTGCTGCTGTGTCTAGTCAAAGAAGTACCTCTACATCTGCGAGTCAGAGAGAGAGCCGAAAGAAAACATTTAGTTCGCTCCGCCTCTCTCATCGCCTCATGCAGAGCAATCGTAAGAACTTACCATCTACTGATAATCAACCAGACAGGTGAATATTGAAAGAAAAAAATGTTTATAATTACTTTGTATTCAAAAATTGTGTTATTCGAAAATCGTCAATAAAGAGAGTGTGATAATCTGTAGTACTGACCAATTCTTATGTTATCCTTATAAACAAAAATTCAAAATACTTACAGAAATTCATTACCTGTACTCACAATATACACAGTAATACATAAGCCATTACCTTCACACCATTTAATGTAACACCAAGAATGTAATCAATGTAACACTAACATTAACAATATTGCACTAACAGGACGGATAATGTTCAAAACCAAAAAATATTGTTACCTCAAAAACAAGAAATCTCATTACCGATCACAAATGTGGGTCACACAAAAACATGTATTCTTATTTTCAGATGTCGGTGTATTAATATAAATGAAATGCATTGGGTTTGGTTGCCTAATCAGGCAACAATATGTACAGATTTTCACATTTGATATTTTACGTTCAATTGTTTAACAATATTTGTTTCTTTTTTAACACCTATCAAGTAAATCCAGATGAATCGAAAATTAGCACTATTAGTTTTGAGTTTTAGTTCGAATCAAAGTTGTAATGTTCACTTTCGTAGAATAGCATTCAGAATTGCTTATTTTCCAGACAAGCAATTTAGAAGGTAACTTCATGAAGAATCTATCTAACAAAACTCTTCTGTATGCTTATCAAAGAATATCGAAATTTTGCTTGTTTGCAAATATTTTGTTCCATTTAAACTGTGACATCGTAATCCAGTATGTTTATGTACCACAAAACCACTAAGTTAATATTAATTTGCTTTTCTATCTATTAAATACTGTGTAATTTGATTGCAAATTGAATAAAAGAGTTACTTAAAAAGGTTAAATGTGAATGACGTGAGATTCTTATTAAAGATACCTTTCTCCCTTAGTAGAAGTACATGAATTTAATATTTCCTTTAAACTTTAGAAATATGAACCATACATATTATCACTTCTTTCAAAATATTGATTTCAGTTTAGATGAGGATCTCACCCATTCAGCGGCTGAGATAATAGGAACACGACACCACTCTATGAGCGTAAGCACACGCAGCGGTCCTGGCAGTCAATCAGCTCCTCACACCCCTGTATCTGCGCATCCAGCTCTCGTGCTTCAACCCAGCCAACTCCGCACTGAACCCCGTCTCAAAGCTGCAAGCTTCTCCAGTGAAAGAAGACCTCGCAGACACAATGGTCTGATGGAAGAACAAAGAGCAAATATGAGCAGTTCCAATGAGACGAGCTTGACGAAGTGTCCCCTTTCAAAAAAAATGTCTACCAGAAAGTCAAAAATTATTAGTTTAGTGCCGGTGCATTCATTCAATCTCAGATGCGTATCTTCTAAAGCCCTGTGTGATACAGAGAATATGAGTTCAGTCGATGAAGTTATTCTGGACACGGAATCTAATAAAATAACAAAAGTGTGAAATTGACGTTAATTTTAAACTTTTTTAACTTATAAATGCTCTCCAGAGGATGAAAAATTATTGAAAAAGTTTCAGAGATATAAATGTACAGGAGTAATGTAAAATGTTTATTGGATGAAGCCTGCTTGTAATACCTGGTGCAAAAGATGAATAAATCAGCAGAATTTTTTTAATATTGTAAAATTTTTTTGTTAAATTAATTGAAATTATAACAGTAAAAGAGAGACTGCTTACTACCTACACTCTATACTATAACAATCAGATTGAGTATCTGAGAATATACATACAGGTACTTCATGAATACATAAGCATAATTAATACTTTATCAATGCTGCTCACTCTGATGAGATATAGAATATTTTGTATATATATTTACACACATATATATATATATATATATATATATATATATATATATATATATATATATATATATATACATATATATATATATATATATATATATATATATATATATATATATATATATATATAAAGATATTCCATCTTTTATAGAAACTACACTGTAATTTTCAAAAAGCAGGGCTTAAGAATAGTGTGCGTTAAGAAGATTGTTAAGAATAGTGTGCTATTTATTAATTATATTATAAGAATAACCAACTAGTCATGTCTACCTCTACCTCCCAATTAAAAAATTATTATAACCTTTAATTAAGTATAGCCAAATGTATCTACATAAATTATTATACATTTAATGTGCATTTAAAATATAGTTATATTTTATATCAAATGACTAGGTATTGAATTTATAAATAAAAGACATTTTATTGTAAAAAGATCTATCAATTTTCTTTTAAATCTCAATCCATTAAAAGGACAGGAATTTTGATGTCAAATTCTAGATCATGGAAGGTAATAACGAGGTCAAAAAAACATATATATATATATATATATATATATACATACAACATAGAGGTACCAACCATCTTGCCAGCACACAAGGAGTTTACTCGAGACGCCATCGATAATAGTGTATATGGTTATCAGCTTATTTTAGTAGGTTATTTTACAATATCCCTATGAAAAGTAAAAAACTACAGATATTAAAAGTAGGTTCCTAAATTGTTTTAATATTTCTTTTATAAAAATATAAATTGTACTTGAAAAATGACATAAGCCGAAGCCATTTAAAATAAACTTTAAACAGTGTCTTTTATTATTAAATTCCTAACATGTAACACAAATTTAATACTAGAAGCATGAAGGGAAATAAGGAATGTTAGCCAGATTCGCAATGAATTTTCAGAACTACAGAAAACAGATTCCAAACTACAACTAAATGTCATGTTACTTGATTATGTATAATTATAACGATTTTATATAACTGGCATTAGATTGAAAATTAATGTATCTGGCATGTAATAAGAATGTGAACTATTGAAACACTTCATTCTCAAGTTACATGTGTAGTCATGGACCTGTTACTGGTAAAAATAAAGCAAATTCAAATCTCTTACAACCTGTAGTGATTATCCAAGGAGAAAAATGTCAAAATCTTGACCATTGCAATAAAATGCTTGCAAAAAAGCTGCATTGAAGCTTTCCACTTACCCTAATAGTATTTTTCCAAGTTGGCCAAATCCTAATGAAAATGCTTTCCACTTCTGTTATTTGTTGCTCCACAGTTGTTTGAAAAGAAATCCCAATGAGAATTCAAGAAATGAAGTTCAAAGTGTTTGTTGTATTTTAAATATTTTTTATATTTTTGAAAGTTCTTTCATGTGGACTGCATAGTCAAAAGTAAAACATTTCCTTCACAGCAAGGACCACTTCAAGCTCAATGCTGCTGCTTAAGTGCTTTCCATGAATAGTCTCCATTCATCCAATTTGTACACCATGTTAAGGACTCCTGTCAAACCACTGTCAAATCTAAATATTCAACCATTTCAATTTATTATGTAAATTCTTTTCATTTCATATGGAACAAACTTTTAACAACATCATCTTTCAAAGGATTAATTTGATGTAATCTCTATCTCAGAAGGCCCGCTTTATTCTTTGGCAATTCTAAACCTATTACATTCTTACTTAATTCAACTTACGTTAACTTATGTGGTTGTCGAAATATTGGTGTGACAGAAAGCAGGAATGATGCCTTTGGATCATAGATTTTGTGGTGTGGCAAAAAATATTTAATGCGGTTAGCTAAATTATTTATTTTATTAATTATGAATTTAATGGCTGTATCGCAATATTGTCCACGTTGATCTATCCTTTGGCCCCAAATTTCTTTGAGACCATAATTTCCTTGGTCAACACTCACAGCAGGTAGAGTTATACTGTATATTAAAAACATCACTGCAACACTAATGTGTACAGATGTCACGGGAAGCTTGAACAATATATAGCTGTCCTGTAGCAAATTGAACAATATTGACCGTTCTGTATACCCGACACGGTACAAGCATGCTAAAACACTTAGTTTGAACTTGTACTGTGTCACAATGACAAATCTGTTTTCACTGCTGTAACTCTAATTTAAAAAAAAGAAATACTTATGGAAATTAATGTTAGACTAGCGTGACCCGTGCGAAGTCTTTGCATTATTATTTATTCCATTATGAAGCTCAGATGACAGATCAAACAAATATTTTACTAAAATTGACATATAGAGGCGCAAGTATCAAAAGCATTGAGCTAAAGCGCCACTTTATTTATACGTGAGTGGATTTGAAATTAAACAAAAATTTTACCGACCGTCAATCATATTGACGTTGAGCCGTTAGATGGCAGCATTGCTGTTTTGTGTATATCATTTTAATAATTAATTAATTTGCAAAAACAATAGCAATAATAAATTTTTTAGTTGTGGATGCCGGTAGAGCAAGCAATTATCTATAAAATGATATATAATTTATGTGGATTAGTTGTGAGGTTTTTTCTAAAAAGGGAGAGTAACATCTTAACCTTAGCGTATTAATATATATGATGATGATGATGATGTCACGTGAAGACTGACTAATGAAAAACATACGACATTTTCACGTTAACCTATCAGGTGAAATGGAAATATACGAGTATCCTCCCTCGCTCTGAGCTTATTGATGCATGCCTAAGTCTGTGCGACGTGTGTTCCATTACAGTTACACAATTAAAACTTGCACAATAATAAATTATAGGAATATAAACATTTAAATATCATTTGTCCAAAATAAATACCTACCCAACCCATACCCAATAGCACACAATCATACTTACTTAAATAAAAAGATTGTATTCCTGGTGTATGTATTCCTCATATATTATATTATAATGTATTAAAATGTATTTCTCTACATTTTAATGACTGTAGAAAAATGTTAAGTTACTGGGTGGCAGTCCAAGCAATAAGAAATAATAGTATACCATGTTTTAAAGTTACTATAAGACATTTAACAGCACAATAATAACAATTTAATAACATTTGAAAGTTACAATAATAACATGTTTTTACTTGAAACACTAAGAATGATATGTAGGTCCATTTTCATAAAATAATTGTTTATTATTATTATCATCATTAGAACTAAGACTTATCTATTGGCTCGCATAACAAAATAAAAAACAGTAATGCAATGTCTATTTGTTATTAATATTGAAAAACTTTTTTTGGAGTCTAATAAGAGGTTCACCGTGTTGCAACGTGTCACTATGATGATGCTATGTAGCGTTCGATATGCGACGTATCGCATGACATTTAGCCCTTGCACTAATGTTGAAATTATGCATAATGTGAACAGTATGAATATAAGAAAGTTTTCTTCGTTATAATCTTGTTGTATACTCAGAAACCCACAAAAGCTGGCTTGGTATGCTGATTTACAACAACCTATATAGGGGATGGAATAATTCATCGATTAGTTAAATTATAGATTTTACAAGTGCATCGAAAGGTTCCATGGACCTAATCATTTATGTTGGAAACGCGATATGTTAGGCTGAAGTGAAAATATGCTCATTTCTTTAACTGGTTTAAAGAAAAAAAATTTTTTCCTTACCTTTAACTTCAGAATTAAAATGTACGGATTTTTTGTTTTATTTTAGTGTAAAAGTTTCATTTTGAGATTCGAAGCCAGTACTCATAAATTCAGACACTATTACCTACTCCACTAATATACCTGTAGCACACTCAGAGATATGACAAAATTAAAAGTACTTGCTACGTATTTTTTACATTTGTTCTATTCTTTTGTGATAATGATAGTTTCTGAAAGCATTTTTTTAGATTTTTAGATATAAACATCAAATGTCTAGTTCTTAGCCCAAATAGAAGTATCCAAATACCTTTAGAAAAAACCAGCATAAAATTTTTCCATAAACATTTCCAAAAATTTACCCAACATTTTACAATTAAAGAGAAAGAGTGATTTATAAAGTGTTTACAATAAAATGAGAACTACTATTATGGTGACACCACATTCACATATTTTATTAATTATTAAATTTTTACGATTTCCACCTTAAAACCCTAACGTTCACGTTATATGAAAATTAACTAAAAACTGCTATATGAAAATTAGCTGGCTTCATAAGGTCGTCATATATGCCAAGACCGAATATCGAGCCTTCAAAATGCCATTGGTACAATCCACATTAGACACGAGGTCGTTTGACAAATCCTCGGTAGCAGTACAAATGTGGTCAGGTAATCCCTAATACTACTTGCATAATTGTTCATTAGTAAGGGAAAGCAAGCGGAAGCATTTTGTGACAAAATTCTCTAAATGAATGAGAGCACTTTCAGGTAGCATTGTAAGTGTATTCAACTCCTACAACAAAATGCAATGGGTGCAAGAAAATCCTGCATTATATAGCTCATTCCAACAACAATGGTGACTGAACATATGTATTTACACTAAAACATCACTAAGCCATTCGTCTTACCGTGGAGTCTAGTCACTACTTTTGGGAAAATGTAGTCAACTCATTACCATAGAAATCATCGGTTAAGTTGCGTCACAACTTTTGTTTCTATATGGTGTTATCTTACCAATATACCTTATTGGGTCCTTTTTACTGATTTTAATAATACATGATGGATAGGTAGATGTGCCCGGCATCGCTAAGATGGGATTACATACCAACTTTATGCCAAATTGTATGTAAAAACAGTAAAATTAGCTATAAACACAAATAGGAAAAAATATGCTAAATCCTCATTATCAATTAACAATAAAAAGATTTCAAATGTGAGACTCTACCAAGATCATTTTCTGTATCAAACTTTCACAATTTTCTTATTTTTCCTGTTACGTATGTACGTTATGCTATCTATGCACAGTAGTCCACTCCCATGGAAATGGTTGCTCGAAATTAGGCAAGTTAGAAAATCTACTCAAATCGTTGTAGACTATTATGTTTGTTGAATGTAGTATACAAAGAGGTATTATCTAGTTGAAAAAAATGTTTGTCTTAAAAATAATATTTACAAAATAAAAAATACATACCTTAAGCTTAGAAAACTTTATGAAAATAATAAATACAGTAAAACAGAAGAAAACAATAAAATATGATTTAAAATAAATCACAAATTAGTGCATCTCTATCATAAGAAGAGTTAAACTTACTTATAAACTAGGTATTATTTAAACATTAATATGAAGTAAACACTTAATCAATCATGGATAAAAATTACCTTATCTACAAATAACAACATCTAGATCTAATTTATTACCATAATAATAAACATTTACTTTTCACAATGATCACCAACAATGTCATCAGAGTCATCCGAATCCGAAAACGTCAAATATTTGAAATTGGCAACCTGGGACCTGGTTGCAGGAGAAGCAGGTTCTGGACATATTAAATAGTTCAAAACCTCCCCTGATAACTTTTCCTAGGTTTAGTATACTTTCGAAGAGATGAAATTTTCGGATCTGTTGTCAAAAGAAACAAATTTCGGTTGGTATTAAACCACGAGGATTCCCGAGTGTGATATTCGCATATTTTTCAGATCTCTTTATGGTGAGCTTCCAATGCTTCTTCTGGCATGTGCCCTATTGGTAGTATGTATGTAGATATTATGTCAATACCTTGTACACTGTCACCAGTATGTAGTACTATGAGTACCGATCACATACAAAGATTTGGTTTGACTCAACAATTGACAGAATTTCTCAATGTTAATATCGTAACAACAAGAAATAATATTGGGAATAACTGACATTTTCTTAATCAGTTCCGCATCAATTCCCATTGTATCAACAGAAATTTCTGGGTTTCTGAAAAATCGTCCTGAAGTATTACCATCATTTGTTGAACCAAAACCTAGCTTAGGCTTGTAAAACATAAATCCAAGTTTCTCTTTAAATGAGGCTTAAATTTATTTCTTTGTAGCCTCTAATACATTTTGTTATCAGCACCTCTCAATTGCCATGATTTTATAGCAAGACGGTACGCAATATGTAACAGACACTCAAAGGAACAAATTCATGCATGTGGAGAAGAAATGCCAAATCTATAAAATTTTACATTTGTAAACTTCTCCGCAGGCTTATTCATCTCTGAAGACTTTGCGCCCCATATTGTGTGGACTTGGCAGGTGACACCAATGTTAAAAATGCCCTTTATCTCGCAAGGGCATAGTAAGTGCCCGCGCCAACTTAGAGACAAAATGGCTATTCACCAAAACCTTCACGTTTTTCATTTCGTACACACTTGTCAACGGTCACACTTGTCAACGGTCACACTTGTCAACGGTCTTTTCTTTTCTGCCTCGTGAAGGTCTTCTCCACCAGTGAATGGCAATGTAGTTGGCGGTTCAAATGTTTCAGTCAGCCACACATTATTGGATTTTAAGAAATTATTCATGTTCTGTCCTGATTTTGTCTACTTACTTGATGCCACCAAATAACTTTAATTTTTTCATTGACATTTGTTCGATACTCATCAGAACAGTTATCTAAATCATAAACAGTTCCGAGTACTTATAAAACACCATTTATTTTGCATCCTTTCTGGCTGTCTCGCCACACACAAAAACACTCGGCACTATTTAAACCCTAAGGTGCATCTGAAAAAAAAATCTCCATGTATGTTATCATAAAGTACCACTTTAGTAACATAAATAGAATCGAAAAACTTGCATTTATCATATAAAAAGATATGATTGAGTTTGCAAATACCAATTTCTTTTCTTAGACCTTTGAAATTGAAATATCACAAAAAGAATTGGAAAAAATATGTTCAAAAGTCTAACATAAACTATTGTGATTTAAACAGTAAAAAAACTATATTTTAAAAGTTCATTCTTTCGTTGAAACGTTCCATAGTATATAATACACACTCAAGTACAAAGAGAATTTTTTATGTTTCAAACGCAACTAAATGCTAATGATTGCAATTTTAAATACGAGTAAGATTTATGATGTTTGAAATCCCTCATTTGGACCTTCGAATAACGAATGAAGAAACAATAATAATGTACTAATGGCTCCTAATTAGTGCTAATTATAATTCCAAATATCTCTAATAGATTTGTTTAGCTTAAGTTTATATTTCGAGCAAACACTTGTATGGGACTGGACTACTGTGCTTTGGTGTAAATTTCGAAATTCTAAATACAATCAAAGTGATTCATAAGTTGTGATGCTTCGTCAGTGAATGGCAAATCTTGAAACCCAATAAAGCCAGATGCATGAAATTTGGGAATCTCCGTAATATAGTCTACCTTTTTACGCCATAAATATTAGCTTCGAATTTCAATTATTACTTGGATATAAAGAAGAGTCAAAAGTGGCTCAAAATAGGTAGTGCAAACAGTGCACAACATCTGCGCAATGGATTTTATGAAAACTTGGTCTATGCACTGTCATCCATTTAGATTCTAAGAATATTTATTATATATATTATTTAATTATAGAATATTCTGGTTCTGGTCTATTTAACATATTTGTGTAATAAATAAAAAATATGTATATTATTCTTCATTATTTTCTTTTAATGTGATTAATATTCACTCCATTTTAGCTTAAACTGTGACTTAATCTTTATATTAAATGGACATGTGCTCAATAAAACCTATATTACATTTAAAAATGTAAAAATTTGAAATGTACCATCTTAAAAACATAATTGGAGTTCAAAATTTTAATATTGCAAGTATGGCAAACCATTTAAGTCAAACATAACAGCCATAAAGTATCAAACAAGCCTTCGTGAAAAACAAACAATTCACTGCATGTGGGATGTGGAATAAAATGGTACAGTTTGATGCAATCTAATGAAGAAATGGAACAATCAAATTCTCTTAATATTTTCATTTTTTCTTATTTTCATATGCTTTACCATGAGACAAAGAAGTAAATAAGTAATTTATGATTTCCGTCTCTGTAAAGATATGAGTATAAGAAATATGTCTGTGGCAACTTATCATTTTGAAATTTAACTTCAAATACATTTGTCATCAACTGTAAGTAAAATAATAACATACATATAAATCATCCCATTCATTAATTCTGTTATCTTTGTAATCAATTTATTCTGTTTAAAAAATAACCTTTATTTTCTTTTCCACATTTTAAACAAAAGACGTTTTCAAGAAAAAAACTATGGTATTATTTAATACTGCCCATACCAATTTTTCTCAATTCCAGTTGTCTTATTCCTCATTTTCAGATTTTATTTATTTATTGTTTATCATATAAGATATGTCGCTTCCCTTCGAAATATTTAAGTCTAACAATCTGTAATTCTTCGTCTCTTGATGATTCTTTATGTTGGGAACACTGTTTATTATTTAAGTTTATCTTTAAGCATTTTTTTCTGCTTGTCTTATTCTGTAATGATCTGTTATAGCATTTTTCATCTGCATTTCTTAAGATTTTAGCAGAATCCTAGTTTCTCTTTCTTGACATTTGTCTTGAGCCTACCTCACAAAAAAGTTTAATTTGTTCTCAATTCCTGAATGTAGAAGAAAAAGAAGAACTTGCATTTATAATCTTCCAATTAGTCACAGCAATTTGACAATCATCATATCTATTGGCAACAACTCTACAATTATCCTCGCATATTTTTCATTTGTTAATGGCAAATTAATAGATAAAATTACCATTCACTGCTGTAGATGGTATTTCAAAGTGGTGCCTACCCTGCTTTCGCGGTATGGAGAACTTTGTGGATTTTGGAGACTCTCTTGTGAAAGAAAAAATGACAAACACGCCATTACAAAAGTACACAAGTTTGATAGATATTCCATGTTCATAAATGTTATCAAGACATTTATTTTTTAATATCAATGCTGACATCGATGTTAACAATTCTATTGCAAGCCTGTCGCAGATTGCTTAACGTAAATACTTCTTTAAATTTGTTCATGACGAAATCGGGGGATTTTATCATTGTAGCCACGAAATGATCACATTCCAAATCCAAATACAGTCAAAGATCATAGAATTTGTTCCACCAAGTGAGAACCGTGACCTGTCGTTCATGGCAGAGCGGAGGGAGCAGTCCTTTGGAAATTATTTTGCAGCACTTTTTAAAATTTCCACGCGGTGTAAATTTTTACTCCGTAAAGCCATGATCTAACACGATGTCGACCTGTACTCTTCAGAACGGAGCCGGCATAAAAAATCATAAACTGTTAAAACGTAAGTCTCATCGGCAGTCCAGTGATACATATGAAACACCATATGAATGGACATAACGATGTCATAAACGCATGAAAGAAGCCAAATGCATCGACAATGGCGCGAGTAGAGACATTCAATTTTTATAGTCAACGTGGGCATGTGTTTAAAATCCTTTAAACGCATGGCTTCTCGCCCTTTTTCCTAAGATTAAAACCTTTCAGCTGAAATCTATGGATGAGCAGATACCGATCTTCTCAAATCAACCTATGGAGTGGGTATTGATCGTTCTAGATTGCTCTATAATCTTTTAGCCACAGGTTAACGGTCCTTCAAAGGAACTACACTCGTGAGGTGGAGAAAGTGGAGGATTGGATGATAAGAGATCAGCCCGGCAGTCAGGAGGCCAGAAGGTACCGATCTTCTCAGATCAAGCTGCACAGAATCTATCTATCTATTCAAATTCCATGCGTGGTTACCACCGGCGCCGCCTCGTCTTCGTCTGCTAGTAGCCCAGCTTCTCTTAACGCATAGCTGCAAAACAATCACGCGATGCGAAATTTCGCGGTGACAAAACGCGCGCGATACACAACATGCGCAGCGCACGCGATCCTCCTGTGCCTCGCGTCCGTACTTCAGACAATCGGGGACAGTAAAGCGACGATTTCCAGGCGATTACCCAGAGCATAACGTTCAGGCGGCAACATATCCACGAAACGCAAAAGCTTGCGATGACACAGAACGTGTCGCGCAACACGCGCGGCACAAACGCTCGTCGCCGCGCACGTTAATACAATAAATCAACAATGAAGCCATTCATTTTAATAAAATAACAACGATACATCCCATATTATCTAATAGTGAATATATTGTAGTAACAAAGGTAAAAAATTAAATAAAATAACATTTTCATATTATAATTTAACATAATTGCCAAATGTCTAAAGTAAAAAAATATATAATAATTTAAATGGCTAAATCAAATTTATTGATATATTTTAGAAACATTTTTACTTATTTCCAGGAAAACAATACGTATTTATTGAATAGTTGCCGTTTTCTCAATTTCGTATCAAGGTATTTTGTTTTGTTTTGAACATTAGTATATTTTTCAACAAAGGCTTTTATTAAATCAGTTACATGATTACTTGAAGGAAATCCTCTCCATATTGATAGTAAGCAATGCCATCAAATAGCTTTACGGATTCAATATGATTTTAGCTTTAATTATATTTTTCTTTTTTTAATTAATCGCATATTTTATTTAAACTACGCATACTTTAGACTTTTTTCATTAATAATTTTATTTAGTTTTTAATATATCTTACGAAATTAATGAAAAACATATCAATAGTTTATTTTCATATTATTATTATACTGTGTAATCATTATTTAAATTAAACTGCTTCGAAGTGTGAAACTTCTATCTCATTAGAATGACAGTCGCCAAATATATTCATGTTATCGATATTTAGGCGATAATGATATCAAGTGTCCTGCCTTGGTGACACGCACCGGTGCAAACACGTCTGCAATAACGTTTTTATTTAAAATCCAACAAGATGTATTCAAATTAATTTATACGTAATGTAAAATCCCACATGTCATGTTCTTTTGCTGGCTTCTAAGTTTGTATATAATTATGGCACAAAAGTGCATTTTTGGGTCCTAATAAGCAATGAACAATGGAGCACTGTCCCTTATCGCATTCAGTCTACGAATAAAGTATAGGTCATTACGCAGAGTATATAATATGTGATACAAAGATCATATACACGCCTAGTTACCATATCTGGTTATATTATATGCTCTGTGGATATCAACATCTCTCATCCTTAGTAGACATGGTTGCAACGCGTTTTTGACCACAAAATTTGAAAACAATTGTCTCGGTGAACGATCGGAAACTTATAAAAGAGATAGTTTGTTGACATGTTATAGAAAGAGATAGTTTGTTAACCAAGAAATCATTTGACATGTTTATATTCTACCCATAAGTGCAACACGCGCGCAATTTCGATCGAAAATCATTCGTTAGGTCAAGTGCTCGTAATACTTTCTATTTTAACTGTGAAGTATGTTACTTTGTCGAATGTTTTTTGTTTTAATTACCGTAAGTATTAAGGACATAGCAAGTATGCTTGGATCCGAAGTAATTACGTGTTGATGTGACGATTTGTTTTATGTTACCACTGCGTATTAAATAGTTGTAATTTTTAGAACAAACAAACTAATCGGACGGTAATTATTGAGATCAGCCTTATTAGTCAAAGTAATATCCGAACTAATTTATTGCAATTTGTGCAAAAGTTGTTTCAACATTTCTTGGCGCCCCTACTTCCAAATAAACCCATGCCGCTGCTGATGTTTGGAAAACCACTGGGGACTCGATCCATTGTGTTAATTCTGCTAGCATAATTCTAAATGATTTAGGCACATTAACAAACCTACTTGCTTGAGGTGCTTGGTGGACGAGAAATAATTCACCTAACGAAGACTATGAAATCTACCATTAGTCTTCTCTTTGTGACTCATCCTTGAACTACTGTTTCTCACTAACAGTATCTACGTCAAAAACCAGTAGTTTGCATTAGTTAACCCCCTCGAGATTAGAGAAATTCACTTGACAAAGTTCTTGTTTGACGCATAACACCTCTTTAGCGCCCTTGACATGACTTTAGAAATTACTGGCCAAAAATAGTAACCATTCGGCTCCCTGACAATTTCTATTTCTACCAATCAAAAGAATAGGCCTGATTCTAAAGAGTATTCAGCGTAATGGACTACATTCTAATGATGAGGATTGTAATTGAATAAATCACATAAAGTATAATACCATTTTGATTGGTTTTATTGATTGCAAGAAAGCCTTCTATAGGGTGATAGACATACCTAAGGTTTATTAGCTACTAAAACATCTATCACGAAGGTCAATACTAAACAAGGTTCTCTTTCACCGAAACTATAATCACTATCGATAGAGTGAAAAAGTGCCTATATCTTGGAAAGGAAAACAAAATGGGTAAAGACAACCAAGTCAACGAAATTAACATGCAACACGTCTAACGTGGGCCTCCTACTTCTAAATTAAATTTTCTTTGAAAATGAATATCACTGCTGATCAGAAAGCTTGCATATTTGACTCGTGTATTGTGACAGTTCTCACTTCAAGGAGGAAACTTTGATTCTCACAAACCCATGGCTGAGACAACAAGGTAAAATCACTGATACTGTCAAGCGAATAACAAAATTTAAGTGGGGATGGGTTGGCCACATAGGCCATAAACATGACTCCTTTCATAAAACGGTTGTTGAATGAAGAGCATAGGGATAAAAACACCCTACATATGCGTTGGCCTGATGACATAAAAAAGTAGTTAATCCGAAGTTAATAGAGGTGGTAAAGAATGAAGAGGAATGATATAAACTAAAGGAGGCTTGGTAGAAAGGGCTAGAAAAATAAGAAGATTTTTTAGAAAATACCCTCTATCTATATCATTTAAAAATAAGATTCTTGTAATTGTCGAATCATTAGGTAAGAGATGCTTTTCTTTTTGTGTTACGATAGTTTTTATTCACTGTTTATTGCAGGTATCCAAGTTAACTAGCATCCATATTAATACCCCCTCAACGCCCATAAATATAATTTTATACATCAGTAATAACTGCTATCTTCTTTTTTGTAAGTTTCCCAAGAGTAAGGGTAACAACTTTTTTGTTATCATGCAGTATTACCAAAATTTAAATTTTGGAAAAAAACTGGAATATTTGGAACATTGTTTTATTACGAAAGAGCCATCATTCCAAATATTCCAGTTTTTATATGAAATCGGTTTTTAAGCGCAAACGGGCTAATGTACAGAAGAATGAATTCTTTTTCTAAATAATGGTAGTTCGTTACAAGACACCACGGTACAGCCTATAATAATAACTTGATCCGGACGATCGAGAAAATCACTCAAAAGTCTCAACTAAAAGACTGAAAAAATTAAAAATACCGCAGATACCGGAGGATTATCGCCGCCGTTCAAGTAACATAACTAAGATTAAATCACATGTTAGTAATATTATTAAAGCAATCATTCAATCTACATACAAACACAACAAGAGTTATAATAAGTTGCAAAAAGACTGACCAGTTGAAGTGCTTTCAAAATTTGTAGAAGCTTACCTTTGAATAAGTAATCTGATATTATAAGAATTGTCGACAAGAAACCGTACCGTTACTATTCGGTTTTACAGAAGACTAAAAGGAATGTTTCTTAATGTCAAAATGAAGTTTATTGAGTCACTAGCTGTAAGATAAATCTTATTTTTCATATAAAGTACGTGAAACTCTGCCAGAAGAAGCACGTTTTCCATAAAAGAAGAAGCCAGAAGAAGCACGTTGATAAGTAAATGGAGTTATGACAGTTCAAGTTCAAACAAACGTTTGAAAATTACAAATAATCCGTGAAGTTTCTCAAATTTTACAAACAGTAAAATTTGAGAAACTTATCAATTTTTTCAACCCCAAAAAAAACATTTTTCAAAAAATCATACATTTACATTATGTATTTCGCGTTTTAAAAAACAAGTTAAATGTATCTCAAAACGCTTAAGAGTGCCATGGCGTCTTGAATAACATCACTTTACATAAAATAAATTAAAACAATCGTGTCTGCGTATGACAGTTGCTTCTTTGGTTTAGATAAAAATTAATTATTTTTATCACAAGTACTGTGTAGTGCACCAGTGTAACAGCACAATTATTAAAACGCCAAATAAATTATTGATATATATACCAAACAACAAAATACGGGAAAGTTTTTTGATTTTTATTACTTTGAAATTCCCTGTACCAAGTGTCCAATTCCCTTATAAATAAAGAGAAGCATCAAAACTTTGCGATATGAAACATGGTCATTCATCGCATCTCTTCACTGTTGACATACGTTGGAAAGAAACTATAAACAAAAAAAATACCCACTGGAATATTAGATCCTGACTCATTCACTCATATATGAATATTCGATCCTGATTCATCTCCTATAGCAGAGGTTACGCTAAAAAGACTTAAACAAGTGGTCACTTTACTGATAAATCATCCTTAGTTGGGGCCATTTTATCCTAACACATCTTATAGAATAGCCAATGACAATGTGTAAAACATTTATATATATATATATATATATAATTTTTTTAGTCATAAAATATCTTAATTTCTTTAGTTTATAAAAATTTATATATATATACCTTTTGATTTCGGAAAGATATGGCAATTTTACCTTAAGTGTAAAAAAGAAAAATATCATATTAATGAACTGTCAATTTACCAAAGTGTCAAATAGCCAGAAATCAGAAATAAGGATACACTATCCGAAATCGTAAACAGCGTGAAATTAATTTAAATTGATGTCTGAAAGACTTCAAATAGATAAAAATAAAAAGAAAATACTTAACACTTTTTTAGGTGAAAATAATGCAGTATTAATTCATTCAAAATGAATAAGTATTTGGAAGACACTAAACTTGTTTTGGTAAGATTTATTATAAACATTTATTAGAAATTTACAAAGATATTATGCAATATTAGAAGAAAGTTTATGTACTATAAACAATTACATTGCAACAGATGATATTTTCCACGTATGTCGCAGTTCTTAATTTTTCAATCAATATTGTTTACAAAAAATCAGTTTTCAATTTGTACAACTAACCTATAACAAAATTAATTTCAAACAAAATCACACACGCTTTCGAACATGAAAATAAAAACATAATTTTCTTATAAAATCATAGAAATAAATGAAGCTCACAGTAGTAGTCATTAAAGTAGGTTTGTGAGGTTAATAGTCTAATAAAAATATTTAGAAGTTTTATGCGAGTTCAAACGTCAAACGTATAGTCTACGGATTATTGCAGGTGGGTAAATGCAGAGTATCTGAAAGAAGATCTTGTTCACCCTCTTCTACCTGTACTTTACAGGTTAGTTTGGTTTGTTCAATTGTAACGTGGAGTTTTACAATAGGCTGACTTTATACAAAATTATTAATTTATAATGGTTTGCACAACGTATGGACAACTTAAACTTTCGATTTTTAATGCAGCAAGTACCATATATAATGTTAATTAATGTTTAATTACACATGAAGCATTTTATCCTTGGCTAATCTCTTATTTTTCGATAATATCAGAAATTTTGGATGTTCCAATATTGAAAGACATTTTAGTGCATATTAGCTTTATTTTCATGTGTCGTATTTTAAATCGTATTTGCCAAATTTTATCTACGTATTTAAATACTATTTCATTAAGAAGTTGAAGTCTTAAGTATTGAAGAGTATAAATAAAAATGTCTTGAACGAAATATAAAAATCAATTAATTGTATATTCAGCTAATTAAATAAATTTGGTATATCTTTGTCTAACTAGAACCAGACAAAACTAACATTTCATTTATTAGTTTATCTGGCAGACAATGATTTTGCTTATTTATATTTTTCTGACTTAATGCATATTCACTTTTCCTTCAAAAATAGTCTCTTCTTTTTTTACACTTTAATATTGGAGTCTTTCGTAAAAAAAATGTTTAAATTTTAAATAATTTTTCTAAACAGATATATTTCTTCCTCAAGCAGTAAGTATTCATTATATTTCGTCATTACGAAATCATTGTTAGCTCTATGAAATATTCAAACTAGGTATTTTTTCAAAATTTACTTGAGGAAATAATACCCAATTACTAGTTACAAAAAAAGAAAACCACATTGGCATTCATAAGTGGTATGAAAAAATATCTTTATATTTAATGGTACTTCTTTACATATATATATTTTTTAAATTTTAATTAGTTCAACTTCGGAGACATCCCACTTTGAAAAAATTTGAAAATTTGTAAACTTTCGAGAGGACGTAGATATTGTTTTTATAAAATATGTATCAAAAGTCCCCATCGTTCGACATGTTGCTAAAAAGATTGCACATGTCAAAGGCAAAAAACTAGTTTTTCGAGAATTTCGTGTGAATAGTGTGTTTTATGACAAAAATATAAGAATACAAAATGAAAATTTATCAAAGGGTATAGCAGTATCAGCAAAGCAAATTCGCCCCCAGAGCCAAATGTTATGAATGTTACATTGATAGTTACACTATTCAGTTACATTTATTTTTATACCCGTTTTAACCTTTTTTGATTAACCTTGAAAAATGTCCTAAAAATGATGAATTTTTTAAACTTCATTTTCTCTGAAACTAATAAAGCTAGGGTTATGATTATAAAACGTAACTATAGATAAGAATATTAAGTATTTTTTTCCTAATTATACATATCTCGTAATGCTTTTTTTTTTCAAATACATTTTTTTTTATTTATAATTTCTTTTTAGTTCCCTTTAATTAACCATCTTGGGAAAATGTAACAATAATTGTAATTGTAACAATAATTGTATTACTTCTACTACTCTTGTTAATTGTAACAATAATTGTATTACAATGAGTTGTAACTGAATTATGGTTTTTAGGAGAATTTGTCAAAATGGTCTAAAATCACGATTGTGATGGGAAATGTGTCTGTAGATTTAGATTCTGCAGTGTCCTCACTTGTTCTTGCGTGCTACATGTCCTGGAGATATGATAAACTATGTGAGAGAGTTTGTACTAAACGATATGGCAATCAGCAACGTGACCAAAATAGCATTGTAATTCCTATTCTCAACACCAGTAAAGAGGATTTTAAACTAAAAACGGAAGTGACTTATGCATTGAAGAAACAACATATTGATGAAGATAACCTTGTATTTAGGTAAAATAAACAGTTGTACTATAGAAATATCATACAATATTAAATCTTATCAGTGGTAGTCTTTCATAGCAGCTTTTAGACCTTTTTTTTAAGAATCCATTCATCCAAATTTGAATTTGTAATAACACCTAATAACACATTTTTTTAATTTATTTACTTTTGTTTTGATTATTGTAATTACTAATTAGTAACTATGTGTACGGCAGTTTTGGGTATCTCGGGTAGGTTTAAAGAAATATTTATAGTATTTTCCAAAACAGTTTTTTTCATGTAACTTGTCCTCTTTCAAATAATGTTAAATAAGGCAGTAGCAAATATTTCTGGAGAAGAAAATATTTGTGTATCTGTAATAGTAAATATGAAATTTGATAAACTCAGAGAAGTCCAAAGTCCACAGAATTCAATTGGAAATTGGGCTATTTTTCTTTTTCAATATAATGCCCTTTAACTGTTTGAGTGCCGATGAGCACCATCGCGCTCGTGCGTGTACTAGCTAAATTTGTCACAAGCGCAATGGCGCTCGCGAAATCAGTTGCTGTTTAGCGCGCGGTAAGGTAGGTCGCTCGCACGCATCGTTAATTTTTTATCTTTCTACGTGTTACATAAAATTCAAATTATAATATTAGTAATTAAAATATAAAAAGAATCCAGGAAAAGAAAATTTTTAACCCATAATGTCGGAATACGAAAATAATTAGAGTGAAAATGATAATTTTTCAAGTTGTGAAGAAAGTGATAGTGGGAGTGACATTGTGTTGTGCTCACAATTCGGCACAATCCAAATTTTGAGTGATAGTGATAATAGTGACTATAACAATTATTTTGCTGATACGAAGGATGTACCGGACTACAAAAATACCAGTGACCCTGATTTCAGTTTTTGTTATAATTTTTGTTCACAATATATATTTCCATAATTTTCTTTGTATTTAGTATCCTATGAGTAAAAAACCATGGCACTAAAACGGTCAAGTTCAATACATTTCTCGGGTCTCGAAATTAACTAATCTATATCCTTTAAAAAGTAATTTATGTCTTTATCCTCGAAATGAGCTGAAATCGCCTTCTCACCTCTTTGTCACCTTAAAATTTCTTTTTCTATACCTCTTTCTTCTCCTTTGGAACAAAAATTATAGTTGCTAGATTCTAATGTAAAGTGTATTCACAATGTAAAGTGTGTGAACCATTGATACGACACTTGTGTAGAACAATTCTAGAAACATGACTTGTTTACTGATGGCTTACAGTAGAAACGAGTGATGTGTTTTTTCTTGATGGCTTTTTTAATTTTTTCATTAATGCTGTGTAACATTCTCCTATTATAGTAACCCTCTTTACCTTATAATCAATCAATAAAATTCTTTCCACATCCCAAAAAATCATAGCTGTTAACTTTCTGGTTGGTTCTGACACCAGAAAGTTTTTAGGGATGGCGTACCCTTTTTATGTCATTGCATAGAATCCTATTTTACCCCAGATTCAAAGCGATGAACTGAACTTTCATCTGTGGTCACCATCCACTCCCAAATAGGAAAGGTTTTTCAGCAAATAGCTTCAAAACGAACATTGGCACCTCTTCGTTTCTGTGGCTGCGTTAGCATTCTTGGCACTTCGAGGCATCTTTGTAAGCACTTCTACACGTCTTTGTAAGCATTCCCAACAGGTTGACGCATCTTTATTTTTGATGCATTCAAAGCTACCTGCGCTGACTTTTATCATGCCAAGATAATAATGTAAGATCCTCAACATACAAGGGTGCATATAATATTCTGATATTCCTATCAATACCGAAAGTGTTTTTTTTTCTTTAAATAAACATCTAATACTATATTTGACATGGTGGCTTCAGCAGATCAGGCTTGACTGAAGTCATCTTCAATTAGTTCTTTGGCTTGTTTGAAAAGGCCATACCAATTATAATCCATAGTTTCATCAAGATAATTCTCTCCATAAATATCTTTTATCTCACTAAATATAGTTTCGAGGTATTTTTTCTTGCTTAAGAATGAAGTTAATTACGGCGCAATATTCAATTTGATCCATTTTGACACAATTCTACCAATTTACTTGGATGTCCCATAATCTAATGATAGCATAGTGGTAATAATTGACAAATATACCCTTAATGAATGTCTAATTAGCTTAGTAATAAGCAAACAGACCCATCCTCCCTGTTTTCTGGAATTTTGCAGGCCTTTGGACCTCCACTTGTATAGACGAATAAAGTGTAAGGTACTAACTAATATAGGTATTGAAAGTTTTCAGAATCTATCTTAATCTGAGATGGGACTTTATAAAATAATTAGAAATAAAATTTTTATCTCCTAGGCATTAAAAATATTTTGGGTAAAATTAAAATTAACCAAAATTTATTTTTCACCTGAAGTATTTTTTTTTTAATTTTTCTCTCTACATCAATCAGAAAAATATTTTTGCATTATTGGAATTCTATATCGATCTAAACATAATTGAGTGTACAAGAGAAAAATAAACAGCTCTTACCTAGTTATTGTTCGTCACGAAAATAAGAGTTTGATTGTCATAATTTTTGTTAAAGCTCAGTCAATACGTAACACTATAAAAGATTCATTGTTATACCATAGAAGTACATAAAAAATTTAAGAGGGAAGCAAACACCAGGGTAAAACCAAATTTAATTATATTTGAAATCATTACGCACTGTTAATAGACAGCCTGGTTTTATTTCTGATAAATATTTAATAATAAATTTGCTTATTGTATTCATAGCATTCTTGCAAAGAACAATATTATGAAAGTTAATATAATGTTAATATATGCAATAAATTTGAAGGCTTAAATTTATTTTATAAATTAATCTATATTAAAGTCTCTATTAAGTATAAAGAGATTGAATATAATGATCCCGTCTGGGATTTTGTTTTTATCAAAATCCCAGACGGGATCATTATATTAGATTATAAATAACTATTTTGATGTTAACTATCAAGTAACAAGACAATCTACGGTAAACTTAATTTTCAGAGACGATATTGACTTGCCAGCATTATGTGACAGTGGAAAACTTCATGTCATTTTAGTAGATCATCATGTTCTAGCCGAGAATGACAGATTTCTATTACCCCAT
Organism: Druceiella hillmani; assembly: GCA_039881145.1. Taxonomy (NCBI): domain Eukaryota; kingdom Metazoa; phylum Arthropoda; class Insecta; order Lepidoptera; family Hepialidae; genus Druceiella; species Druceiella hillmani. Next base: position 21,828,597 of record JAYKKI010000035.1, read on the forward strand.
GTCAGTGAGATACACGACCATAGACCTAAAGAATCTATATCGTACGGACCACATGTTAATATTAATATTCAACTTGTCGGATCATGTAGTACATTAGTATGTGAAAAAATTGTAGCTGAAGACAAAGAAAAACTATTTCTTAACACTTTTTATGATGCAGCTTTCTTGTTATACAGTAAGTGTCTCTTATAAGTATGTTTGATTTAGTCTTTGCATTACTTCTTTAGATACCTCAAAAACGTTAACAAAATTATTATCATCATAATTACAATTGTCGTTGAAGTTAATTGAAATAAGAAATCATTAAACAATATGCTTTTTATTTAAGGTACTATAATTTTGGATACTGTAAATTTTTCGACTGCAGTAAAGAAAGGCACACCCCTAGATGATGAGTTAGTTCGTGAATTGGAACAAATTTTGAAAATAAAAGATAATGCTGAGAGTAGGTATGTGTTCTTGGACTCATTTGCATCTTCGAAGTTACAAGGTGAAAAATCTTCTATTTAAAAGGTGTTTGCTTTTTTTCTAAGTAGTAAGTAATGGAATAACTCCCAGCTATATTATGACGTTAATTTGCAGTAATTATCTAGAATAGTGTCAAAATTTTTAAAACACTTTTGTAGAAAAAGGACAGTTTAAGGAAACAATTTCTAATGAATAGCACAAGAACGTGCGAGCTGTTCAATTCTAGAAATTCATTAAATTTTCAAAAATAAATCTTGTCATCTTAAATACTTTGACTTAATATACATATAAATCACGGTTCATGTTGGTGTTGATGAGAAAGTTAAAATTAAATAATAATAATTTCTTTCATCTTTAACTGGCTACATTTAAGTATAACTCCAATCGAATGTCTAAAAATGTAGAATCTTAAAAAAGTTAAAAAAAATAAAAGTAGTCACGTAGATTGTTTATTACTATTATGTTGAAAAAATTATTGTCATAAAAAAATTTTTTTTCCATTATACTGTCCACTAATTTCCAAAAATTAAAATTCTATTTAAATAAGTTTCATCAATCGTTCTAAACAACTTTAATTTTAAAGATTACGAAAACATCCATTATATTGTCTACTAATTTACAAAAATTAAAATTCTATTTAAATAAGTTCCATCAATCGTTCTAAACAACTTTAATTTTAAAGATTACGAAAACATCCATTATACTGTCCACTAATTTACAAAAATTAAAATTCTATTTAAATAAGTTCCATCAATCGTTCTAAACAACTTTAATTTTAAAGATTACGAAAACATCCATTATACTTTCCACTAATTTACAAAAATTAAAATTCTATTTAAATAAGTTCCATCAATCGTTCTAAACAACTTTAATTTTGAAGATTACGAAAACATGTATTTTAAATAATATATCACTAAATTAAAAAAATTTTGGCGAAAGTCCTCGCATAAATGAATTTAAAGGATCTTAATAAAATACAAAATACATTCCCAATTTAAAAAGGTAAAAATAATAAATCTAAATTATATTTTTAGCCTATGTGTCTCGGCTAACTTTAAGTTTATCCAAATCAAAATGGATAATTTGTAAAAGGTGAACATCACGTTGGGCATTAGCCCAATCAAAACTAATTCTAAGTTAAGCTGACTAATCTTGACTTTAACTTAAATATGTAGCGTAACATATATACAAATATATATTTATATATACATATATGTAATAGAGCAGGAAGTTGATTACGAGGGATAAAAACTTTCAGTTTTGACTAATTTCATTATGTTTGTCTTGTTTGCTTTTCTATATTTGCTCTGCTTATTTCCTTCGATTAGTCTTTCCTTGATTAGCCCTTAGTTTGAGACTACACTTTAAAATGTAATCAAGAAATTTCATAACTAACTTAACATATTTTTAATATTTTATTACATTATTTAATTCAGAGATAACTAAAATTTTCAAAACAATGGGCAAATTTTCTAGATAACATCAGCACAAAAAGGAGACAGAACGAGACATGGAATAATAAATAGGGAAGGATACATGAGAAAGAAATATACATATTTTTACATGAAACATTTGATTCTCTAATTTCACAAAAGAATAAGTGTTTGATCGATCTGGAAAGTAAAAAAACTATCTGAATGTTTTGATAAAATGTGGGTATAAAGTGACACCAGCTTTAGAAAATAACACAATCTTTTTAAAAAATAAAAAACTTCCAGTCTTTGAATTATTATAAATTGAATTTTATAGAGTAAACATATTTTTTCATTGCAAATACAACAGCCATATCTTATTGTAGCAAGTGTTGGCTCTTTAAAACTGCTCTCCGTATGTCATATTTCTAATTAAACTATTGTTTGTGTTGTTTGGAATTTTAATTTTGTGTTCCGAGTAAGAATTGTGGCCTTCCATTGCTCACTGGAACTAGGTAAAAACATGGTCATTCAAGAATGACTAAACTATTTAAATTGAAAGGGAAACTGATCTGGAGTATAACATTCGCTTTTATTTTGTCTGTAGAAACTTGCAACAAAGTATCCAATAAACGAAAAAGTTATTTTAAAAATTCATTTATTATCATAATTTAAGTTGGACAATATTACATGTTATCAAAAATCATAATGATAGTAATAATTAAAAATACTAACATTATTTAATTAATGAAAATTTAAACATTAAAACCGCATAGTTATCAAGACTATATACTGTACCTATAAGTCAGAAGGTTGAAATAACAAAAAGCAAAAACATATAGAAAAGTGTATTGAAAACAGTGATAATAATAAATATTAAATAAAAATTGTACTACTTTTTGTCATTCTGAAAGCTTCATAGCTGGTTTTTTGCTCTTTAAAATAAGTACACAAAACACTATTTGGTAAACACGCACAAATCCATCTCGGAGTAGAATATTTTTTATCAAGCTTTAAATAATTAACATTTGTTTTGCAATTTATTTAATCTAATATGCCTTCAGTGCCGCATTTGATCTCGATAAGACATTTATCAATGATAAATTTTATTCATTTATCAATTACTACTTTGTCAGAAATTATGATTTCTATTTGAGAATTAAATTGTATCGCCTTAATTATATAACTACCTTTAAATAGTCTCTACATTTTATTTGTACTTCTCTCAATGTTATTACAATATTTTTTTTAAATATTGCACTGACTTTGACAGATAAGTTACCAAAACTTCTGATTTCTATCACCAAGGGCGCTGTGAATGTTTTTTGACAACATCTCTGTCTTTTGCACTACATTTAATTTTAGGTGACAAGCACTTTCATATTATTTGTATCTTTTAAACAGAAACATTTTTAATTATTCCAATAATGGCTGTGTTTGGTAAATTTACATACATCTAATGATTGACTTCATACATTATTTAATAGATGGTCTATACCGTCCACTAATTTACAAAAATTTACCACCAATTTTAGGGTAAATTTATGGTAGATAATACTTTTATATTTAAAAAATTACTACAGGCTATCGAAACATTTTTTCCATTATATAATTTCAGAACAGCCATACTTGCAGAGCTGGTAAATGCTAGGACAAATGTCGATCATCTGAGTCCAAATCAGCTGATGCGCAAGGATGTAAAACGAATTGGTTCTGTCCTTGTGCCATGTTTCCCGCTACTTGTTGAGGTAGGTCACTTAAATATAAATACAAAATATAGCCATTAATTATATTTCTAATACCTCTGTGCCAACAATGTCACTAAATCTTTAATTTAGAATGATTTTTCACATTTTTGTTTTGTAGGAATTTCTTAAGAAAGAAAATATAAAGGAAGCGTTAGAGACATGCTTGAGAAGAGAGAGTGTAGATGTTATTTTTCTGCTGGGGATAAAAATAACGGCAAATGATGTGGAACGTGACATTGCTTTGTATACACATCAGGACAAGACTGATTTACGGAATGAGGTGAGACAAGCATTGATTGCAATGTTTGATGATTACCATTATGGCGTATTTTTTTAAATTTCTTTGAAATATTCAATACTCGAACACCATAAAAATATAATTGGAATCTAAGAATTCAAGAAATTATTGGAGAAATTATTGGAAATTTTTGCAACAATACAAATTTAAATGTTGATACTATCTTTGCTGCTAACTATTTTGATAAAATTATTGAAATGTGAGAGGCTATTATGACATATTTATACATGTTCCACATTCCCAGCAAGCATTATTAAAATGTCATTAAAATTTCTGGCATATTTAATATGATCAATATGACTAGTCCTTAGAACTACAAGTACTGAAAAAGTACACTACGATAAAGATTATTTTAAATTCCCAGCATCTCCCTAGAGCTACCAAAAATTTCAGAAAATTTTGTAACATTTGTAACTATTTACCAATATTTCCTCCTGAGTGGTGCAGTATACCAATCACCCAAAATTATAATTAAATCATGCTCTGTTACTAATTCCGTTGGTTGGTTATGATTATTAGGATGTAGAGAACTAGTGCAACTGTTTCCTATGCAAAAACAGAAATTTTGCCAGATATAGTGAATAAGAATCCTCTAAGGAAATCGAAGTAAAACAGATTATAGTATACATCTCCTTAAAAATTGGGAAATATATATCACAGCGATACTGTTCCACTGGAGGCGAGCCAGTGTAGAAACCTAAATTATCCCATTGAGAACAAGTAAAGATACAGAAAGGAGAATAACTATCCCATCTCATGTACAATTTACAAATAACATTCGAACATCTTTTGAATACATTCAATCAGTCAATATTGGTACGTGCAAATGCCAAATTTTAGAGTCAAAACCTAATTCCCGCTTGTGACTTACACATCAAATAAAAAACTTTGACAGCAACTGAGACTAAAAGCAATTGTAGGGAAGTCAAACATGTAACATTAAAGATCGAAACATTTAGAAGAATAAAAAACTGATTACCAAACTGATTAGGCTAGTGATTAGGAAATTTAGAATTTTTTCAGAAGTCTGAAAGTATTTATCAGTGATGACCTGGTGACAGAAATTTGCATATTGATTGCAAAGCTTAAAAGTTTGAATAGAAAATGAACTCATAAAAACAGTGGTTCATTTGATAACAAATAGAATAAGTTTTCAGCATGTTATCCGAGACCACGAGCGAAGAAATGTCTGAATTGGGAAAAAAGATAATTTAGACTCTGTCACCCAACAATGAAATGCGTTATGCAATTTAATTAATTTCTCTATATAATATCGTCCAAGGTCTATGCTGGACGAAGTCAGCGATGCTCCAGAGCTATCCTAGTAATTGTTTTATTTGCAAACTGAAATATAGTTATCCATTGTACTTGTCACTCCATCATCTTATTCTAAATTTTTCCATATAAGAAAGTTTTTCAAACAAATTTCTCTAAAAAACTAGCTTAACTTGCCGTTTATGATTTAGTCATTCGTAAGATAATTACATAATATTGGCATCCCAAAAACCCGTACTCTCAATTTGCCCGATGTTTTCACAGCCTTTGCTTCTTAACCCCTATAGAAGTTATATGTTTTGTACTACCATGACTTCTGACACATTTTAAAACAATTTCATTAAATGTATTCCATTTCCCACTGCCACCTTGTTCTAGGTAAGGTTTTTTAATGAAAGAAAGGTTATTTTTTATACTTTGTGATTATGTACAATTTGTAATTATAAGAGCCGTTTGTAGCCGTTGTATTTGGTCACCGTGGACGATATTAGTAAGCCACTAGAAATAATTCATGGCTGAAGGAGTTAACACTGTGTATGCATTGACTTTTTGATTCTAGTATGTAATAATGGATCTAAGTCTCATCGATATCAATGAAAAGAGTTTATTCTGTTGGTGTTAATGCGTACATTGTTGAAAAAATTACATCCAAATGCATTTTTGATGATATGTAAACAATCTTGATAACCATATGATAGTTTTCTCATGCGTAACTCGTCACATAAAATGTAATCAACCCGTTTTTTAGAGATGCCACTAAGTTAGCTATTTCTGAAAATTTACATCGTCTGTTTGCCATAATATTATGATGGATATTTAAAAACCATTTTTGGTGCAGTGATAACGTTTAGACCTCCAATTTGGTCTTCATCTTGAATGCTCCTACAACCTCATTTAAATTCAACTACTCAGTCATAACTAGCATATGAGAGCACTTTCATAAAAAATCTGTTTTCTTTCTTTACACATTTTTCAACAACAATGTTATTATGGCTCTAAGCTCAATTCTATCCACTTGCCAAAAGTAAGAAACAATACTCTTTAAACCGCAGCTAAGAAAAACTTATTTATGGGAAGGTTTATATTTTATATGGAGAATATAATATCGTAAACTGTTAATGGTGTTTTTTGTCTCAAGTTGAAAAACTTTGTAGAATGGGATAAGTACTTGTTATTCACACATTTTATTTTAATATTGTCCCATCAATTGCTTTTTGTGGAGACTAAATTGTAGTCTAAAGAAATATTAAGAGCCAGTCGAGAGTGAACCATTAACTGCTAAGGTATTCATAGTACAGGTAATATAGAAGAAGTTGTAAGATATGTGCTCTGTTCGTAGGAATCCTAAAATAATTATTAATGTGAATCGTCACTATTGTGGTTAGCTCAGCTCAATCAATATTAATGGAGAATATAATATCTTAAACTGTGAATGGTGTTTTTGTTTCAAGTTGAGACACTTTGTAGAATGGGATAGGTACTTATCATTCACACATTTTATTTTAACATTGTCCCATGAATTACTTTTTATGGAGACTAAATTGTGATCTAAACAAATATCAAGAGCCAGTCGAGAGTGAACCATTAATTGCTAAAGAATAGAACAGGTAATATAGAAAAAGTTGTAAGATATGTGCTCCGTTTGTAAGAGTCCTCAAATAATTAATAATGTGAATCGTCACTATTGTGATTGGCTCAGCATCAATGTTCTTTCTAATATATTTTCTTTTAATGTTAACTTAGAAATAAAAGCCACAAGCAAACATTTTATCATAATGAAATACTTGAAGGTTAACTTATTATTATTTAGTTTACCCCTTTTTTTATCATGCTTTAAACTTTTCAAAATATATATGGACTTTTTACCAAAACGCACAAAGAATTAGAAAAACTGCCATTCTGTTTGAAAATTATTTAGTACTATAATTATATGATAAAAACTGTTGCGTGCCCTCAATAAACCTTTGTTTTGATACTAATTTTAAAAAATTTTGACAGTTTTATATTATGATTGTAAACAATGAGCAACAGTACATTTATCCTTCAAATAAAAACTATCGTAGACATCACAATATTAATTAAGTAGTCCTTTAATTGCTCTTTGAAAAATATTGTTTAATCACTTAAGCTCGTTTCAAAAACAGTTGAAATGAAGAGCAAGTTTACTTACTATAAAAAAACTTGTATATCGAGCACACCCACTGAAATTGAAATTTATTAAAAGGAACTTTGATTTTGATATCATTTTGTAACTATTCAGAGATTGCATTTTTTTAAACTTGGTAAAAGGGTTGCAATGTGGCTGTTGGCATGCAAATACTGATCCACGGCTAAATAAGTTTCAGTTTAAAAATGTTGAGTTTATGAAGACATTAAATTAACCATTACTTAATTATTACTGATTAAGATTTCAGTATTTTTGCAAAAATAAAGTGCTACAAAAATTAGAACTTCTTTGCAGCAAATTCTTTCATTTATAGTTTTATCAATACTCGCTCATCATGGCGTCAAGTATCAAATCAAATTGTAAATTTTTGTTTCTTTACCAACTCCTAATCAGCGTATTTAAAAGGAAATGTAATTTAAAAATTCACATCCTAATTACCATAAACCAGTTTTTCATAGTGATTGTTTAAAAAAGTGTTGGAAAAAATGGATAACATTGAGCTTAAATCTATAATAACATTGTTGTTGAAAAATATTTTCAATTTACTGAAGATTCAAGATCAAAACGTAAATGAATAATTTCTGCAGTTTTTTATTATTATTGGGAATATGAGATTATTCATACGTCGGAATATTGCAACTTCCCAATGGAATTCAAACGAAGCTGAATTGCTAACTCCTTCTTAGCATTGTACAATCACTCAACCTCTGAAATTTATTAATTTGTTTGGCAAAAATCCTCAACAAAGGTCACATAATTCAAGCAACACTCACATCTGGTGAGGTACAATGTTAAATCTTTCAAAAAGAAAAAAAATACATTGACCGCGGGAAAATTTGTCACCTCGCATCATTAGTCTTTTAGTAAATAATGGTTTTATTGTAAATTGTTATGTTCTAGATAATACAAGTCCTGCTGTCGAGTAAATCGCCATATTTGTGCTTAGAAGAAAAGCATACTGACATCGATGGCGTATGCCTCTACATGCAAGGGAACAAAGTTGTGTCCAGGAAGCATATTATGCCCATACTTCAGAAATATCTTGCAAAACAAAGTTAAATTAGTCAAATTCCATTATATTCTAGAATTATTTTTAATTTGTTTTAATTGGTCTTTAATTTCGCTTGACGCAAAAAACAATTTTGTTGATAGTAAATTGTGAGGATACAGATGGAAATAATAAAGTGTTACAATTGACAAATGTATTATTTTAATATACTGAACTTTGGAAGTGTGAACACTATAAATAAATAATATATAAAACGGTTTTTCATTTTTCTGTTAACAGATAAAAAAATTTTGTTCTCGCATATACTGTGTAAACTCTTTATAGCATAGATATTACTCTATATAGGTTGGTTTTCGTTATTACCCATACATTAAAACACTCTCTATAACATAATGTCACCTGTATAACGAAACAATATGTCTTTGTTTAAAAACAATGAGACAGTCTTTGTTTAAACGTTTGTATTCTTTTTGTTCGACTAAGGCATCAATATACATTTATTATAGGTTTCATTTTCTAAGAAAAATATCTGTATTCTTAATACAATTACTGTCTTAATGGATAGGAACGCATTGTGATAAATTTAGGCTGAAATACCAAACACACTTTCCTACTATCAGTCATGAATTGGCTCTTGAACTGTAAACATGGTTAGCAAAAAAAAAACTTTGTTCGTTGACAAAAAGATTTTTTTGATTTGTGTCATAGAAAAAGGTGGAAAAAAAAGTGATGTTGGAAGGCGTTTTGGGTTCAGTCCATCCAACAAATCTTTCAGGCAGAAATGGATGAAAAATTTTGTAAGAAATTAAGAAAACAAAAATTTTAAAATTTGGACGAAACAGTATTGATATGGTTCAAATGATAGCACCAAAACCATGTTATTTATTTCTGGGCCATTTATAAAAGCTCAGGTCGTGCAGGCTAAACAACTTGGTAATACTGATTTTAAAGCTTCCGATGGATGGTTTGGAAAGTTTAAACAGCATTAGAACATTATTTACGGAAAAATGAATGGAGAAGTTTTATTAAGATGTTGGAATAATAAAGTGTGCCAACAATTGGGAGATAAATATGCTCGAAATTTTTAATTCTGATGAGACCAGCATTTTTTTCAAAATGACACCAGATAAAACTTTAATTTAACTTTTAATAGGATAGAAATGTGCGGGAAGTAAGTTGTCCAAGGAACGTGTATCACAGTATTTAAAACCGCCAATATAGATGAAAGAGAAAAAAGAAAGCTTATGGACATAGGCAAATAAGAAATCCATGGTACTTAAGAAATTAAAACAGGGACCAGTCACATTCAAAGCTTACAAATCCGCTTGTGTGACATTGCAACTTTTTCGATAGAATTATATTTTTCAAATAGGGAATCTGAAAGTGAGATACAGAATTAAAGTGGTGGAAAATATTATTTCTCATAGCTTATTTTCCAGCTAACACAACGAGCGTGATTAAGAGTCTAAAGGGTCACTACAGAAAACAATTGCTAATGGAATTGATTGAGTCATATTGTAGGATCTCTAATAATATTCTGCACACAAAATGATGGACTATACAAAATAATAGAAATTAATGTATTTGTGCCCTCGTACTGTCTTTTTTTCCAAATAAAAAAAAAAAAAGAAAACTTTTATAACAAAAGAAAACATTCAATCCCTTGAATTTTGTTATAGAGTTTACACTGTAATTAAAACACACACTTTCAAGAATATATGTATAAAATTTTACGTTTAAATATGTATATCTACTGGGTAAGGGCACGTGGACAGAGTGGTCCGACTAAGCGTATATTGTATTCAAGGAATTGCCGACCCCATTCTTTTGTCAAGTTTATTATGTTTGAAATGGTGGAATATGTGTTCAGTTGATAGAAATAGGTAGAGCGTGTATTTAGTCGTAAGAAAATATATGTACAGTGAAGTGTAGTTATTTTTTCAAAGTCCTGATAAAATCGACAACATGTACAAAGTGACTATTTGAGTGACATTGTGTTCCAAAACTTCGATATGAGGAAAACCCCAGCATTATTTATACCTAGAAGGCATCAAGTCCTGATGCAGATTTCATCAATTTCTGAAGCAGCTGCTTACAAGAGATGAAAATGAATCATGTATGATCACATAATATGTAAAAAAACATGAGGAAACATGAACCACTATGAAAAACCTCATATAAAAGTTTTTACAATATACTCAATATTTTTTTACAATCACTGCGAAATGTTTTGAAAGATGAAATGTTCGCTAATAGTGAAGACGTTAACTGGATTGGTTTTTCACTGATAAATCAAACAATTTATGAATGTGGCATCAAGAAATTGGAAAAAAATTTCAAGAGTCATAGGAAAAAAATGTCAATACATAATTTAAAAGCACGTATTTTATTTATTAAACAAATTGTACTTTATACCTGTCAAAAAAACCAACTTGTCAATCAAGTAACAGTCACTGTGTCATTTTTAGACATAGGCATAAATGTTATAATGTTCGATTTACGCACTGATTTCAATTATGACTTTTGTACAGTAAAACTTTTTAATTATTTATCAAGAAATTGGGGGTAAGATTTAATTTTATGGGATTGTGTGGGAGTATGTACAGGTATGTACATATCTACCTACTACATGTACAATAGCATTTTGGTATTATTTGCTTGTAAATTAATAATTTTAAAAGTGGTCATGTCGATGCTATAGTTTTAAAAATAGAGTAGTTGATTTTGAATTGTTTTTAGTCTGCATAATACGGTAGTTCACTCATTCTAAATTTTGATATTTTTCATACAATATTGTGAGAAGTCTTGAAAAAAATTCAAAAATTGATTGAAAAATAAGCCAGTTGTAGGCTTCTAAATTTGAAGATACGGATAGAGTTGGGTATATCCCTGTCTCTTTTCCTCTTGTATAATATAATGTGCAATATTAAAAATGACCTCACAACACAGTATTGTCATCTTTGTCTAAAGGTTAAATTTAAAGTTTTATAACTTGGTCAATTTTTAAGATTATTTAAAAAAATTTTCACTCTTCATCAGCTTGTACCTTGAAATTATAATTAATGAAATAAAAAAAATTTAGTCAAATATCCAATTTGCACAACGTCAACTTGAAAAGAAATATAGAATTTTTTACGAGTTTTTTTTTTATTTGAGATAGAATTCGAAGAAAATACTTAATATTCAGAAATTATGAATAAAAATACACAATCTAATGTGTGGAAGCATTTACTTCGAGTGGACAAATGTCACTCAGTTAACTGCAAAATATGTTTTTAAATTTTAGAAACCATTTCCAGGGTAACAATAAGCTTACACACACACTTATGTTGCTTGTATCGCTTTTATGAGAAATTATTATGAAGACAATGCAAGTAATCAATCCACTCACTGCACTCAAGACACATCTAAAGACATTACTAACAAAAGATGAAAATTTTTTCCTTGTAATAGTAAAAGCAAATTCATCCTGCACATAAAAATTGTTCCGTTTTATTAATTTTTTCTAATACCAAAATTCCAGAACTGTGCCAAATAACAAAAAGCAATACAAAAATCGAATATTGCATTATTGACAGTATTGTCACAAAATCCCTGGTAAATGTTCATATTTTTAATGATATAATATAAACATAAATAAACTACATAAGATACAGAGCCACTTTAGTGCATAGTAACTATAATGTTACAATAGACAAATGTTTTTAAAATGGTAATAATATTGACACAGTAAATGTCTTCTCTAATAATATATGAATGAAGCAATTAATTTTAGACTTTGTCGTTTGAAAGAAATCATAGTAATCTTGTAAAAAAATTGCCCAGTACTACATGCAATAAAAGATTGCAGTGCTAATTACTTCTTTCAAAAAGAGTTACATCTTTATTTGGACGGTACTAACTTTATCTGGATGAAAGTTCTGCACAATTACCAATAATTATTAAAAATTAAGTCAATACCAGTCACAGATGAGTGTAATCATGATACTTATTTTTTTGATAGAAATTATTAAGTGTTTAAACTTAAAAATTATTTGATTCCTTAACTCATTAACTTTATTAATTATTAGTGTTGAACAAATTTAAAGAGATTATAGCGTTGTATTTTTTTATACATTAATTAGTTGATAATAAAGTACACAAATAATAATCGTAAAAGTGTAATTTAATATCTACAAGAATTTGATAAGGTACAAAATGTGCCAGAAGATGCAAAATGTGCAAACGAGCACATCTTGCATCTTCTGGTGTAATATCAACTTCTAATATTTTTCAGGGTTGTATAAAGTGATTCTCTCTGTCACCACGTTTAATCTTCATATAAGTAAAACAATATAATCTTCATATAAATGAAACAATGTACATATGCGTCTTCGTCGTGGTGTGTTGGGTTGATCATAAGGCATACGGGCTTTGAGGACGTGGCGTACCGTGGGGACCCGGGTTCGATTCCCCGCCATTCTTCTAACAGGGCTGGAATGGTGTTATCGTTGGCTATAAGAAATTGCTCTCGTAGCAATAAGTCCGCCATAGGTATCAATTAGATATATTAAAGTAGATTAATAAATACATTGCACGTATGATCAAATTGGCAAATGAATGTGGGTTGGCAAGGACTCAATGTGGTTGTGAAAAATGACATCATCAGTATTGTTTTGATCATGACCACAGCGAATGTGATTATCCAGTCTAACGATACAATGAGCATTGTGAGCATTGCGATCAGCTAGTGGAGCATACCCTGTATATAATGATGTGGTCTTGTGGATTATAAAAAAAAACCTAAAGCTAGGTTTAGTGGTTTAGGTTTTTTTTCATTTTCAAAACAAACACAAACTATTTGAAATATTCTATGAATACTAAATACGAAATAAGTTTGTGTTCTAACATTTCCACAAAGAACAAAGAAAAATAAATACATTTATAATATATCCAATTAAATACAATACATAAATGTGACAATGTTAATTGAAGTGAAACAATATTTTTTTTTAAATAAGACATAAAATTAATATGGAAAACACTTGTTATTATCAATTAAATAAAGCTGCAATTATGGATTACAAGTTATTCATGTAAAGCACTCTATTTAACTAAGTTGGACAAACAATGAATAAAGTAAAATGATAACAACATTACTGATCCGTATATGAATAACAACATTACTGATCCGTTATGCTGAGCATAAATTTCACGGAGCCTGTTCTTTACGTCTAATTGAAACTGGGGGCGTGGACTTGCAAGGATGTCAAGTGTCAACATCTCTTTATTGTATAAGTCGCATAACTGCCGTAGCGGTGCTCTGGCACCGGCGTTTGTTCGTGCATTATCCACATGAAATAAGAGATGGCTACGAGTTAATTTGGGAGTTCGAATCTTTATCTGACTCAGCAGAGATCGGCAGTCATAATTACCTTGACAGATGTTGAACATAATCATCAACTCTAATAATAATTAGTTAACAGGTTAGTGCAAGAGAAAATATCTCATTAATGAACAACTTAGGGAAATTAGGTGTTTAAATAAAAGAAAAACCGTTACAATATAAATATTATATTTATTTATTGTCATAAAAATTTTATTAATCTTTAAAGTTGCAATCGCACTATTTTTGGTAATAAAAGTTAAAACTACTTTTCTATGTAAAAATCCATTACATATAATTTTTATCTAAATATATGAAAAACTTGTATAATAGTTTCATCAAAGGCACTTCCATACTTACAAATAAACTTTACCATGATTACGAGGCGGAAGAACAATTGTCTCAACATACACTTCATTATTATGGCTGTTCCTACATCAAACATGGAATTCTTAATATCACAAATTATTTTATATATGTACATGCAGTATATAAAAATAAAAGCCTGACGCTTGAAAATAGTTCTTAATATTAGATGTGATTCTTCGATTATTTAGATTATATATTAAATAATGAAATTCTATATACAAAATTATTGCATTAGTAGGGTAGTATCCTTTTGCATACTTTCATTAATCTTAGGTCTCTAATAACTTTGATTAAAAACGTAAGGAAGTAATAAATTAACTTGTCGCTAACTTTTTCTAAGATGAAAGTTATTTTAGATGCCTTCACCAATCAATTAGACTTAATTGAGTGACAGTTTTTTTTAAACTAAGTACAAAGTTGAAATAATTTTTTAATATGCTTACTTAGAAGTATTATTCGTTCTAGAACAGTTCAAAATTTTCCTTAAATTCATGTTGGGAATTTTAGGATAATTTTCCGTACAGACAATTAAACTTTTTCAATTCTGTATTTCGCACTAGAGTGCATTCATTTTATTATTTTTATTCCAAAATTTGTAACATCATTTTATTCCACTCCTAGCTAATTTTCAATAAATATATTTCTCTCATTTTTTTTCTATATCTGTCGCTTTGCTATTACAAAATTAGGTCCAAACAACCTTTTACAATATTGCCACAGTAGAGCAAATGAATTACGTAAATGCATGCTAAGCTCTGGCAAATGAACAGACTATTCTTTCCAAAATTCCATCTGTACATTTTTATTTAGACAAACAATAGTTATATAGTCAGCTTATAACATTTGGAAATGTGGTGTTAACTTTAGATTCGATCGTAGCTCTAAAACAATATATCTTCCAAATTATAAATAAATCTATCTCATATTTTAGGGCATATAAATAATTTACCTTAATTCTAGATTTGACACGAAGATGTAATGAGATATTTCGCCTCGTTATCTAATCGATCTTTTTATATTTACAATGGAGTTACATGATAAATATCAATAATCATTATTACAAGGTAAAAGTATCATTATTATATGTTATTGCCAACACACCAGCTCATTACGTACTATAATAATAAATCCAATGGGCAACGTGTGGACATGCATACATACATATACCCTGTGTAGTTATATGTGACATAAAATTAAGTTCATTAAAATTTATTATTTTAACAACTACTGTTGATATGTGCTCGTAGATTATGAACTTATTTTATTCACAGCATTGCATACTATATAATATCTCACCCAGATCGCATCTATAAATTGCACATAAGTTAATTGTATAAGGAGGCTAACAGTAGATAATTTTATTTTCCAATGAAATGAATTCTAACAAAGTTTGACAGAAATTCCACAAACCATCGAAATGATTGGCTTTTTTATTCTTTTACCTCTTGAATTTTACTTCTGAAGCATCTTTGTAAAATTTATTTGTTGTTCAGATATATAGTCTGAATAATGAATGGATTGAAACATACAAACTGGACACAGACAATTGATGATTCTATCATAGGATTTTGTTTTGACTTTCTATATATAAAACCCTATAGAAATTTTCTCAGATTTATACTTAACTAAGAGATATGAATGATCGAAACATATCAAAATTTGAATGAGCAGCTTCAAGTAAATCTTGAATAGGTTTATCATTTATTTCTTGCGTGAATTTCACTGAAAACTTCAGAAATCCCTTGTTATTTAACAAAAACCTATTTTATTATGGAATGATAAGAGTTAAACTTAAAAGTAAAATTCACTTTTTTTAAACTGCCCAACCCTTTTTAAGTAATATGATTGTTTCAAATATATTGAAACTTACTGAACATAAAAAAAGTATGACAATCGGATTATTGTCAAATAATACACAGCTGTCTGCTTTTGTGTGTGTGTATATATATATATATATATATATATATATATATATATATATATATATATATATATATACATATATATATATATGTATATATATATACATATATACATATATATATACACATATATATATATATATATATATATATATATATATATACATAGCTTAAAAAAATGAATACTCCCAGGAAATGAACACAATCAAATTTTTATGATTTTTTTCATTATTGAATAGTAAAAATAAAAAATTAATACAATCTGCATACTATTCAATAATAATAAAATAATTGCAAACAAATAACATATATTGTATATCATATAAATAAGTAGTTGTGATTTTATGACATGATTATAGATGACCCTAACAATTATATAACGAGTCAATATAAAATGTTACAAGTCACATAGAAAATATCCAGCAACCTGTTGATTAATGTAACAAATTCAAAAAGCAGAACAGGTTTTTTTTATACAAATTCCAAGTTTAGAAAGTTTCCAAAGTTAAGTATTTAATCAAAATGTTTATTACCATAAAAATAGAAATTTCTCCTGTCAGAGTTGAAGCATTCATAACGGGAAACTTGTTACATTATTGAGTGTTTAATGATTAAGATGTTTACAATAAGCAGTGCTGCTGGTTAATAGATAAAAAACTTAAAAAGCATCTACACAAAGTTCGAAACTTGACTTATTCATAATTGACTTATTGACCATTAAACATTTTTCACGTAGCCACGATTTTGCAACAGTCGCGAAATTATTCATTATATTAAATGACAACATTTTAAATAGTAATAGAATTCAATTTTTTAATAATAGAAATAGTCGTAAAAGATAAAATAAAATTCAACCCTAAATAATAAATTATTGTAAAAACCGAAAACAATTATTTAGGCGATATTTCAAACACACATGTACATTATTTGGAAGTAGGTAACTACCCGCAGATTCTTAAAGTAACCAAATAATATCTGTATTGTACATTTTTTAGGTACTTGGTATTATTGATGATTTTTAAATTTGGACAAATTTATGTTTACAGTCCAATTAATATTTTTTAAGGAAACATAAGAAAAGTTCTCGTGATCAATCGGAAAAAGGTTAAATTTTGAATTTCTGTTTTAGCGAATAGTTTCACTATGTATGCAACATTATAGATATTTAAAAAGGCAATTTTAAATTTTTGAAATCAGCAACAGTTCACTATTATTATACGCAACAAACTTACACAACGAATTTGATTTATCTGAACAAAACGCGACTTATATTTAATTATATTTCATTAATTTAACCTGACTTATTGATTTTTTTGTTAAATCTGATAAAATTGTTATTAAGAGTCCACTTTATGTTGTATAAATAAATTTTTTTAAAAGTTTTGATAAAAAATACATGATACTTGTGATCAATTTAAAAAATTAGATTCTATACTTATATTAGTGAAACTATTTTATATATTTAGAAATGTTATTTTGACTTTGCAAAATCTGCAACCGTCCACCATGACTAAATTCAGCGAACTTGCATGGAGAACTTGACTTATATAAACATAATAACTGTTCATATTTGTTTTGGTACATTGAAAATTAATTGAAACCCTGCATTTCTTGATTAATTTTTTGTGTAGACACCAGTAATCACAGAGCATTATCAGCAGATGAATTAGTAAGAGTGTAATATCATAAAATAAGACAAAAAAAATTATTGCAAAGGACAGTGTCAAAATTTGTATGGGACTGTACCCCAGAATCTACAGATATAAATTGCATAATTTTTGGAAAATTTACTCACTATACAATTATAATTTCTTTAAATGATAATAAAATAAAACAAAGTATCCACCACAAAACGTATAAAATATATAGAACATTTTTATTTGGCTGAAATAAACTGATATGCAATGTGGCAACCGTAAATATTTTTGAAACCGCAAGACAAAAAGCAATCAAAACCGACAGACTGCAGATGGGCGAGTATTTGTGTCGCATGAGAGCTTGGCTAGTAGTGTTGCCAGGAACAAAAATTGATTATGCCCCTATATTAAAATGATTGTGTACAGTACATAAATATAAATTTATTTCTGTCATTTATTATTACACATTGAATAATCAATAATAAATATTTATAATAAAAAATATAACTTGAATAACTGATATATACTATTACTTCAATGACTGATATTTTATAAATATGTAATTGCTATGTATAAGGATATTTAAAAAATGACAAATACAAGAAAATAGACCGACAGAATCAACTGAATTTTTTTCAATTACCTTTTTTGCCATCTACTACTAATTTTATGAAAAAAGCTTAAAATAATTTTTATTACCAACAATATTATATCTATACACCCATTTTGGTACTGTCCTTTTAATTTGCCTTCAGAAAGTCAATAAAACTTCAAAAAATAATTCACTAGAACAAAAAAATTTAAAAATATTTATATATTTGTAGATAATTCATGAAGAATGAGACTTGATCAATAAATATTTATTTACTAGATATGTAACAATTTTAATTATATAAATTACGTTCCTATCCCAAATAGAAGCCTCGATGAGTTCTTAAACCCATGAGTGGTGATGTGTATATCTGTGAGACGGGGTACTTGTAACAAATGCAAAAATCATTGTGACATTTCTACAAATACCCCAGTTTTTGCTTTATTTTTATAGAATATCATCTTACTTATATTACTGATACATCCTTATTACGAGACATAAAAAAAAAATTATAATATTGTTAGTGATGTAAAAGAGGAGTAAATATTAGGGTACCAAATTTATTTATTGATATTTTAGATAAAGTAGATGCTGAAAATGGTAAAGTAGGTCCAATGACTCAAAAGTTTGATGTGATTTTGAGGTCTGATGACACCACCTCCGTGGACACCGGTGGACTGTTTATATGCTAATTATAATTATGTGAGAACAATAAGTGATGGTCGATGGTAATATTTTATTTCATACTGAATACATCTATTATAAAATATTCATTTTATAATACATCAATCAATAATACAATAAATAATTGATATAGAAAATTCATCAAGGACATTTCTATGTGGTTGATCGAAGCCAAATTTGGACAATGATAAGTGCAAGTATATATACCTCGAAATACATGAGTGAAAATATAAGAAATTTTAAAAATAGATAATGCCACAACTTCATTTGAACCCACTCGAACAGGTTGATGTTTCGAGTGTGGTTGTAAAAAAAAACTGCAATAAATGTTTATATCTAAGATGAGTAAAATTACAGGCAGTTTGTTTGTATCTACTCACAAGGCTGATTTTCTTTTTTTTTCTAAAGCTTAGTATATTATTGATTTAAACACTAAACTTTACTGTAAATTAAAGAAATTTTTGTTGCATTTAATTTATAATTTGAAACTAACAGCAGAAGCTAAGACTCTACGTTTTGACTATAAAAATATGTGATTGTCATTGCCAAAATTATGAAATTATTTAACATAAATTGGGCCTGAATATAGTTTAAGGTTTCTTTTTTTAAGTAATATATATGTTTTTTTTAAATAACACAAGTTTTGAATATTCTATGCATGAAAAACAGAGTGCCTGAGACTGACGTCACAAGTCCGATCACATCTGGCTGGACCACAGACAGGTTAAAGGCATAAATACCATTTTTCTTTACAAATTCCCTTAACTACTTTGGATGCTATGTGTTACATTGCACAAATCCGCAGATTTAAATTTATGTTTAATCAATATTAGCTGTAGGCACGCTTTGTAATATAAAGAGATCCGACGAGACTTTCCATCCACATCAATACACAATGAACATTGAATGTAGAGATGTTAGTTAATTGGTGCAGCAAGAATTTTTTTCAGACTCCTCTAAAAAAATATGAAATGAAAATCTATAATACTTTTGATTTGACCTTTAAGAAATAATCTATTATTCAATAAAAAATATTTTTAATTTTAACACTATCTCAGTTTTGTAGATACATTGAATGTTTCATTATCATAAACGGAGCATGCATGAAAAAAAATTTAAGAAAAATACTGAATTACCAATATAATTAATATTTCCTTCAGTGAAATAATATTTATATTCATATGCGAATACAAGGTTTGCCAAGTTACTTTGTATCACTTTAAAAGTAACACGGGCAACCTGTTTTAACCTTGAAATAGAGTGTCTCTAAAACGGACTAAGATGTGAAAATTTTTTATTAATAATAATAATTTTAGTTTGTAGAATATCTAAAATCAATTTGAAACAAAATTTAAACAAACAACTTTTAAATGATCATTAACACGGCTTAAATTAATTTACCAAGATGTATATAAAGGCCATTTTGTTTTATGAAATGACTTTTTTGGAATATCTACTTCAAATAAGATCGTTTAAATGAATTTCAACTTGCATTTGACTGCTTTCTTCTTGTTTTTGTCTTAACAAAATGGCACCCTGTTACTATAATAAACTTATTACAAATAGTTATGGTATACTTATTTTTGGAGTACATACTGTAAAAAATTCAGAGTGATGAAGCAGAATTTTAATAATGAAAATTATGCATCCATATGCCTATCTGTCACAAACTCGATGGAATGGCCACAGATGTGAATTTGCAAGGACATTGACCATTATATAAAGACGTTTGGGCCAAACTGCAGTTATGAATCAAACCATCATTAATGTAAAGAGGGATATGCGAACCATCATTAATGTAAAAAGGAATTTATGAGCAAAAATAAAAAATAATATCACCCATAGTTAACAAAACATTTTACGAAACTTAGATTATATATCGTCAACTGTTCTTTTCCCGTCTATTCTTTAATTATGGCATTATCTAAATAAGTGCTATTAAATCATAGGCGCAAGTAGTGTCATCTACTTAAGTCAAGGTCAGGTTCTCAATAATTGTGATGACGAGTTTAAGGAAATTTTTCTCCTTATGTTTGGACAGAAAATTATCAATTTCTGCATTTATTGCAATTGAGCCACTACAGATCGGTGGACTCTGTTAGTGCATAATTCCATGCCTATCAAATGAAGTCAACATTTTATTTTTGAACATGTGATGAATATTTTAGTGATATAATACTAGCCGCATGCAATTTTCTATATTGCACTTCATATTTCCATGAATTTGTGATGTCATTGAAAAAAATAAAATACTGAAAATTATTACCGCCACAACTTTACAATGTCGCATGAGGCTGCGGAGACTACAAGGTCTGTGAGCAAATTTATTTATCGCAATACAATCGTCTTGAATTTTCTTACACTAAGTATTTTAGAGCCTTAAGTGATTCTTTGAAAGTACAGGAGCCTAATTAAACTGATGTGACAGTCTTTCCTTTAAACAGAATGTCACCAGTAGGACACGCCAGCATCACAGCTCGCCCTACCGGCTGCGTATGGTCAGTGACCTGTATTCCTCTTGTTGGATTTTAATAACTTAAATTGCATCAATTTCATTGTGGTGACATTGCGGTCTTTATCACTTCCATCCATCTGGAAAAAAAACCATTCATTGTGAGTCTATTTAAATAACCTGAAATTGAATGAGCGGTGATTATAACTTCTTTACTGATATGCAATTTCACACTGATGTGTCCTTGATGCTAGAGTTATTATAAGCATACATTACACATTGAGTAAGGCGATTCAATCTTAAGGATGAAGCTTTCGATTTTGGTGTTTATTGGTCAGCAGCACTGTGATGTAAGGCCCTGTCAATGGCTATCAATGACTTAATGACATGAGAAATTCAAGGATTTCTTGTTTTAATATACTTATTTTTGTCTTTATTGTTAGTAGAATAATGTACCTATGGCTGTACAAAGGCAGTGTCAAATTTAAATATCTCAGTTTTCGAAATCACCCTGCTATATAAGATTTTTTAGATTATTGAATACACCATCTCGTGAGATATCCTACACATTATTTTATATTTGTTTTCTCTATAATAACGACTTTCGTGGTGGGTAGAAGAAGTGGTACTTTTTTCATTACACTACACGAAATATAAGTAATTCAAAATACTGTCAGTTTTCCTCTTATTCACACACGTGCAAATAAAATGAGTGAGAACAAAACAGTTGAGTCTTTTCAGCTTCCTATTAACTTCACCTCCCTCCGAATTGTTCACACGTACCCATATAAATTAATTTCGACTGCGTCTCCGGTAAGCCCCCAGTGCACTAGTAAGACAGTCGTTCCTCTATGTGCAAAACATATTTTACTTCATTTTCTCTTGTGGTAAGTATTATAAACCAAAAACATCACCTGAGATCATTGAAAATCTTGAATATAGTGATAGAATATAGACATTTTGACAAATGTCGGACCTCATAATTCAGTTTTATTTAATTTAATAGAAAACCTCATTCAAGTTTGAAATATAAAATTAACAGACAGTGAAGAAAGTTGTTTCATAAAAATTAATAATTTATCAGATTCTATTCACAAAATATAACGTTAGCATACCTATTATACGTGTATTCACTCTCAGCTCTGAAGAAGTAAACGTGGTTCTTGAATACCAGCTTGAATACAAAATCCTTATTGATACCGTCACGTTCAGTGGGCGTAGTCACATTGTATCTGTGGACAATTTTACACATCTTACCTAATTATACTTTTAAACAAATATGGTGCACATTATTTTTCAACATAATTTATAAAACTGACAATTAAAAATTATACTGGTCACAGCTAATGAGCCTATTCGTAGTTAAATAGCACAATTTTCATCCAAAATAGATATATATAAAAATATTAATTTTTGCATTTATTTTTACTAAAACCGAGATTCAGTTTGTCCTTAGGTATCTTTTGTTTAAGAGACCAAAACTGTAATTTCAAAATGTGTATCTGCCTATAACACTAGTGCATGAAACAGGTTTTTTAAAAAAGGGTGCGGGTACTTATGTACGCACGAGAGAAGTTATACTTCTTTGGCATCATTAAAAAATAGTTTTTAATTGTATGCAAATAATAAATTACAATAAAATAATAATATTTTAATTTATATCAATAAATAATACATACGGATAGATAACCTCAATTATATTGGAGCACTTGAAAAAGTCTATAAACACAATTTTTTCACTAATATTTACGAATAGTAAATATATTAATCAAAATATTGAATTTAAATCACTACTGAATATAATTTATCAGCACATATATAAATGGCACTTATATGAAACTAAAACACGTGTGTGAATGTAGACACTAGAAACATGTGGAAAATAAATACTATGAATATGAAAACAGTGAACAGAGGCGACGATGGTGCCAACTTGCGCGACTAATAGAGGTTCTATTTCTATTTTGTTGGTAGCTTTTGTTTCGAGACTGCAACCGCTGCAACTTCATACTGTAACTTTTGTGTGACGAATCTTAAAATTTCACTCTCATAATTTTTTCATAACGGGCCTAAAGAAGTATAACTTCAAAAATGTTTAATAATATTACTGTGTTAAGTGTTATTTACACATATCAATTTATGTCTATTTCATTTCTTTTAAAGAAAAACGATGTGAAAAACCTGACAAATTGTTGAATTGAGAGAAAATATCAACTCTTATATTTCTTTAATAAAATCACAAAAATAATTTCACAAAATAAAGACTTTCCCTTGCAAGTTATGAATTAAAGTGGTTCTTTCTTACTTTCACTTTATATTGTATTTGACCGTATGCCAAACTATTTTAGAGCATATGCTTGAACACAAACAAATACAGAAATAAATTACTTTAATTAAATAAATAGACTAACCCGAGCAGCGGCAGCGAGGCAAGCGGCAAGTTGTCCTGCCAGCCCTTGTAGAAGTAAAGTGCAAAGACAGCATACACCACCCACAATTTCTGCCAGCCATGCGAGTTCTTGAACTTGCGTAGTAAGTAGCCAGACAGCTGTGTCTGTTTAGATATGACATAATCTCATTATATAAAGCAAAATATAGTTTCCCAATTTTTTTTAAAAAACATTTAGTCAAAGCATACTGTAATATTTTTAAAATTTGATTATTCCTGTGAGCACAAGTAAAAAAATTGTGTAAAAAGATAGTAAATTTTGGAGATGGACTAACTACTCGCCAACTAGTAGGCTATTTTCATCAGTCAGCCAATCATTCAGTTGACTAGTTGACTTATTTTAGCTAATTTTATCAGTCATTCAGTGACTAGTTGACATCTTTTTCTATTCTTATTTTAATGAAAATGACAGTTACATGATCAATAAAAAGAAAATAAAAACATTTAATTCACAAACTGTCACATTCCAACCATTTTGTTCCTTCTTCATCCACATTATGTTTCAATCATATTCGGCACATTATTGCAGAATTGCACGATTTTATTGACACTAACATAATCAGATTACTCATCATTAAAGTTAGCTCAGAGTTTTCTCCACCTCTCCTTTAGATTTGACACTGTAAGATCATCTCCAACAACATTGAAAACTGCATCTATTATTACTCAAAAGACTTAAGTAAACTTACAGTAAGTTTTCCAAAACTTTTTTACAGACCTCCATCATCGAAGAGTGGGATTTCATGTCTTTATTTATGCCCTGAGCAATAGGTTGAATTTAAGGAGACACTAACATTTCAAAAAAATAGGTTCTTTTTCAATATAACTAAAGTACACACCTTCAAGAATATGAATATAAGATGTTTGGTTGAATTTGTAGAATGGGTAAGCTGTGGCGTTATAAGCAAGAAAGGTAGAGTTACCAAGATAAGGCAGAGCTTTCCAAACCGAGCACCAATAGCATTGGAATTTCAGATTCCATTCTTTTGTCAAGTTTATTGTTTTGAAATTATGAAATTTGTTTTTAGTCGATAGAAATAAGTAACGTGCATGTTTAGACATAAGAAAATGTTTGTAGAGTAAACTTATTTCTACGTTTTAAAAATTTGTTTTTTTGTGATTATTTTAATATGATAATAAGTATAATGGTATTTGGGTGATATTGTAACACAAAACTTCAACCCCAGGAAATTCTTGGTATTATTTGTGCCTAGAAGACGTAATCCTGACGCAAATTTCAGCATGTTTTAAAAAATCACCATTACCTAAAGATATTATTCAAGCTAAAATCCCTGTATATGAAGACCTTTCAAAACCCAAATTATTAGAGAGATATGCAGGTGGCTTTACCCAAAATAAAAATGAAACCTTCAATTCTTTAGTATTACAAGCATCAATATCTGGCAGTGCTGTCGTTTTTTAAAAAGCACTTATTTCGTCTATGATAATCTTCAATGAAGGTAAACAGGGTCTCCTAGACCCCTATTGTACCAAGCATTATAACAATTACAAATGGAAATTGATCCTAATCCACATCAACACTGCACTGAATGTGATAAGCTTGTAATAGTCCAGAGTGGTGTCATCCCCGTCCAGATATGAATAATCCACTAGAAAATAAGCTACCATGGGTCCAAAAATATGAAGACCTTCACAGAGCCCAATGACAATGATGAGGAGAACCTTCTTAAGTACCTGTCACTGATGATAAAAGTATGACAAGATTGTAAAGCAACATATACGAAAATGTGGTTGATACTTAAAAGATGTTTAAGTTTGGTCTATAATTTCCTTATATAAATTGCTTTGATCATTACTTTTGGTATTATACAAAGATTTCTATGTTTCCTAGTAAATATTCAAGCAAGCCAGATATTCATAATTTTTAGACTAGACTAGACACTTGAAATTTGATATTTAACTTCATATTACCTTTTGCAACAAATGGTTTACGTAAAAAAAACTAACCGTTATATACCTAATCTAAGGTCACCAGTTTTAAATTTTTTTTCATTTTTTTTTGCTCTAGCTTGTAGCTAATCTACATAAATTATTTAAATATTTTTCTATACAATTTCTTTAAATATAATAAATATATTAAACTCATTAAAACCTATGGTATTATTAAACAAACACGTAAGTATAATAACTGAATTTTTAAGCATTAATGTAATGTACGTGCGTCAGATACAAATTGTTAAGAATTTTAAATAATTTATAAATCTAGTCCATTTCTTGGGTATAATTGAAAAATTACTAAAACCAATAATTATTTACATTCTGTGATTTATTTCAGTAGAATATTAGGGGTGCTTTTCAAGAATTGTCCTCCACCTATATTAGCGTTTATGTGTGATTCTTGATTTTATGTACTTTCTTGATTTTATGTGTGATTCTTAATTTTATATACAATATTTGTTTTCACATATGTAATATGTGATATATCTGTTTTCTTCTGTCCATTCAATATAAAATGGTAGGTGTAATTTCGCATCACCATCTGATTTGATGAACACATGTAGAGCTATATTCTCATGACACTTCATACAGCTAATTATCGCATATTCAAAAATGCTTTAGTAAATTATTAGTTAATAAACTGTTAAGTCATAGAATGCAATCTGCTCATAAAAATGCCACATAAAACGATTACACTAGATACATGTTTTTATTATTTCAGGATGCAGTATCATATTTTTGGTATCAGGGAAGAATTCTATATTTCTTAGTGAATTTTTAAATAACCACACATTCATAGTCTTTAGACCATATATTTTTATGACTTTCGTATTAATTTTTAAAATTTAATACGAAATTATATATATTTCTTCTTGCTTGTCAATATTGGCCAATATTGGTCTCGAAACTGACAACCGTCGGTAAGTACGGTTGTCAGTTTCTAGAATGACAAAATAAAACAATTATAAATATTTTTTGCACAGTATTGGATGCACATTTTACTATGTCGTTTCAATGGCTACATTGTAAAAATATATTACTGAAATGGTGTGTTTGCTCCTGTAAACTGTCCTTAGTAAATGGAACAATAAGTGAACTAAGTTTCTACAATGTATATTGTATTGTATAAGAAAGTAAACTGTATTTATTGAAGATTATGTTTATTTCATTTGTTTTATGGTAGATCAAAAAATTTGCTCTATTTATATAGACTGGATTCACACATAAGTACGCCAAGAAAATATGATAGTCCAAAGTAATTATAATTCTAATATTACATATTTGCAGCATGAAATAATTTTTCTAGTCATATTATTATATATTTTGTGATAAAGTAAGAAATAATATGTATAAATGTTTTCAATAATTATTTTATTTGATTTGTTTTGCGATAAATGTGATGTTATTGAATTTAGAAGTAATTATTGATATATTGTCAATATTTTCTAAGTACAAAACATTTTTATTAATTTCTGTCTAACTGAAGTGTATTTTTATATTTTCACAATAATATAAAAATATGCTTCAGCTACAAAAAAATAAATAAAAATGTTTTGTACTTAGACAATATCGCCCAAATACCATTAGCAATATCAGTTTGTGTAAATTTTTTTACACAAACTGATATTATTAAACTACTATCCCCTATATTTTATGTTGTCAACCAAAAAAGAAAAAAATCAAAATAAAGCTTTTCTTACTGTCGGTGACATCGCCTTAATGAAGAAAGAGGCATGTTATTTTCAATTCGTCGGCGCTTTGTCATTATCAGTAACGGTCTTATGGTAACTGCGGTAAGTTCAAATGAGCTCTAATTCAAGGCACGAATATCTTTTTGTAGCCAGATGGAAAACATAACTTGGTACATCTAAGTACTCTTTTGAACATAATAGTTAGTAACAAATTTTAATTTTTTAAGGCATAAGGTCCTTTTCCTTGTCAATCACAAGCAGTGGTAACCTATGATTACCAGTGGCATTCACACAAACCATTACAGTAATCCAATCTTTCAAGACTAAGAGCTGATGTGTTGCAGTCAGCTTGGATGTGGCATGATTTCATCACAATTGTACACTTGTTCCCTAAATAATAATAATAGCCACCTTCTCTTTAAAATATTTTTTGAACTCAGCAATGACTGCATTATTCACACTAAGTTTTCAATAATTAATATTTAATTGCCGAATATCATTGCCAAACATCAATTTATCTAGCCATCTTACGCTATTCAAAAAAATTGGTGTAAAAGAAAGTATTCTTTTACACCAATTTTTTTATACGTTTCGATCGCCTTGGTCATTTATGGAACCTAAAAATAGGATTCCCTGACTTAGCCCTCATATAAACCATTAATACTTTAGTGTCCAATTGGCCAAATTTTTTAGGATTTCACATATTATGAGTCAACATTGCCATTGGTGTTCTTCGTGTCTGTGTTAAAAACACAATAAATTTTGAATATATTTGGCGTTAATTTTGTAGAAATTCATTATTCACAATTAAATGAAACTTCGTGATGTAGTATTATTTCTACTTTCTTTAAGTTCTTTACCACCATACCACCATTATAAAATATTTTTTATCATAAATTTTTCTATGATCATATTTAATGCCATTGAGAATGATTTTACATCCCGTGAAAACTAAATACACCGGTGTGATGCCACTATCGTACAACAATTACAATGCTACAAAATACAGAGCCAAAATAACAACTTCTCAATTACAATTGATTGCACACAATAGGCTGTATGCGAGGTCTGAAAGTACAAAATAAAACAAAAGAGAAGGGGAAGTGTTATGCCATTCCGAGTCGACTAAGTAAAGATGAGTGATATCATAGCAATGGAACATGTATTTTGTTATCACTAACAGGTGATATAACTGGAAGTTACTCAAAGTTTTGCTGTTAATTTTTGCTCTGTTAAGCGAGATAATGTATGGTACGGGAATTATCATATAATCTCAATGTCTTAAACGAGTACCTATTTAGATGTTTTTCATATTAGGTTAGATTCTCTTTTTAATTTTACCCGTCATACGATGGGTTATTTCCTTCAATTTCAATTCTTCAATTGACAATTTCACAGTTGTATTCTCTTTCACAAACTGTTGGCGTGATTAACATTTATTATAGAAGTCTTATCGCATCTGATATACTTGATGATGAAGATGGAGAAAAGACCCTCTTTATAGAGAAAAAAATATCAAAACATATCAAGAAAAAATATACAAACGTGTCATCTAGAATCAAAACCGGCTAGATCCACTTTTGATAAAAAAAATAAAAAATACGCTCTATGCCTAAGTATTGTTTAAATTTGCGGTTCTCAGTAAAAAAAACTGCTTCAATCACCGATAGATCCCATAGAAATCAATGCATTAAAACTACATTTAGCTTCAAAACCCGCCAGATTTGATATCAATGAGAATCATTCTCCACTATATCCAAACACACCATTGAAAACAACACATTTTTAACGTACATGTCATGGCGTTGCTGGGGTTCAATATGGCGTTTGTTATGATTTTCACTAAATGTTGTGCTGCTATTTTCATGAATATTAAATGGAATAATGGACAATTTATTGAAAAAAATTGATAAAGTGCCTTCTAAGCAGGCAAGAAAATGAGGTGTCAACAAAGAGAATTGGAAAAGTGAGGTACAAAACTGAAATTGATGAGAGAAATTTCTGCGCTAATTGTTTCAGTTTTTGAGACTTTTTTGATTGTAGACTAGCATTATTCATCGAATAAACCAATTAGAAATTGGTCATATTCAAGGCCCAGAATTTTTGTGGTCAAATAAATAAACATTAATATGTATATATAATGTTTATTTATTTGACCACAAAAGTATATGCTGAGAAACTATGAAGAGTAGACCGATATATAGACAGCTTAGAAGCTGATGAGCTGTACTATGCAGAGCCAAATCAGCGGTTAGACTGTATTTACCCCCGGAACTGAATGTTAAAAAACTTTGGAGAATGTACCAAGAGCAAATGCAAAATGAAGGCATAACAAATCTGAAAGTTAAAGAATCATATTTCCGTAACGCTTTTAACACTAAATACAATGTCGGATTTGGTTCACCATTTAAAGACACCTGTTCTTTAAGTTTTGAGCTAGCTCGGAAAATAGAAACATCCCGCACACCTGAAGAAAAACAAATGTTTATGACCGAAAAAAGAATCCATTCCTTGAAAGCCAAAGTCTTTTATGATTTATTGAAAAATCCACCAGAGTATACAATCTCGATGTCATTTGATTGCCAAAAAAACCACTCCCTAAATTACCGGATCAAACCGCTTACTTTAAGTAGGCAATTTAATTTGTATAATTTTACAGTTGTCATCGGCTCTCCTAAGTCAGCTTTAAACAATGTACGTACTTAATATTCGCTTGAAAATGAAAGGCCGTAATCATCAAATGAAATAGCAAGTGCTGTTTTTCATACATTGAATAACCTGGATGTTCCTGAACATGTAAAGAGAATAAGACTTTTGCTGACGGCTGCGGCGCGCAAAATAAAAATACTACTCTTGTAGGCCTGTGTTCAAAGTGGTTGATTTCACATGCACCATCCCATGTGAATAAACTTGAAATTATATTTTTAGGATGGGACACTCGTTCTTGCCGCCTGACCACATATTTGTTAAAATTGAAAAAGAGACAAAGAAATGTCAATTATATAACAGAAATCTACATTGACTTACTCAGAAAACATGGAGATGTATACCTTTTGGGTGAAAACAATATCGAGGTTTGTGATTGGAAAGAAGATGTCACAAAAAATATAAAACCTCTAGAGGGTTAGCATTTTAAGTTTAATACGTTTAAAATATTTAAATTGTTTTGGAGAAGACAGAACATTAGTATTCCAGGAGAAGCAAACTACAAAAATCAGATAGGACAACCGAAGTAGGTCACAAACAAAATAGTGCTCTGAAATATCACCTGTCATTTTGCCAAGAGGTAATAAAATGAATGATAAAAAAATAAGTGATGTCACGGATCTTTTAAAAAAACATTTTGGTGAAGATTGTACTCTGAAATATAACAAAGACATAGAGGTAAACAATGACAATTTTAAAGAACATTAAAATCTTCAATACATTGCACTTGAAGAAAACAAGAATTTTATTTGATTAAAAATACTCTAATGAACAATAAAATATCCTACATTTCCATTTTTCATTAAAATATGTACATTACATTTTCAAAATCACATTGTTTTATTTATTACACTTATTGTTTAGAGCACCCCTGTATACAATCTAACCAATCTACCAATTTAACCAATCTAACCAATCTAATCTATCTGTAAACAATCTCAAAGGTCAATATTAAGTTCTGCTATATCCAATGATCTTAGTAACGAAAACCCGCCAGATCTACAACTCAATATCAATATCCTCTATATCCATTTTATTCATAAGGTTTTCAATGAATCATGAATATTTTTGATAGTATTTTAACTAAACTGGTAGGTAATATGTTTTTATGTATTTTATTCTAAATTTATAATAAAAAATTTCATAAATTTACTGCAACAGAAAAAAAATGCATTTTCTGTAAAATCAACCTTTTTGGATCTGGCGGGTTTTGATTCTAGATGACACAAATATATCACAAAGAAATTATGTACAGATATATCACGAGGAAATAAAAGCTGAACAGGTTTCTATGAATGCAAGTAGGAAAGAAATTCCTTTAACTAAAGAAACATATTAGTAATACAAATAATATCCATGTGTAAATGTTTTAGATTATTAAAAAAATCTGAGAAGTTTAAACCGTTATGTGTAAGTTCTGTACTAAGTTTATATTTTGTTGCTCGAATTTAATATTCGATAATTTTCATTTAATTTCAATCCAATCAAGACACAATAACGCTCGTGTGAATTACGTAAATTAATGAGTGATGTGCAACCAAAACTGTTCCTTACTCATTTTATGTATTGTCACTTTAATTAAATATTTGCTAATGAATTATTGAACATACCTTACTGGCAAGATGCAACTGCACTCGCGTGAGTGATGTGCAGCGGTGCCAACATACATGCGCCAAACTCACGCCCATCCCTGTACCTGTAATGCATTTAATATAGACATTTCAGGATTAATAAATAAGGAAATAATTTCTTAAATTAATGTCTACTGCAAATCTTAAACTGTTATATTTATGATTAAGGATAAGTCAAAAAGAGGCTATGAGTAGACTATTAGTAACAATTTCTTGTTTTTTCAGATGTAGTTATTTTTTAAAAATCATAAAATCACTATCCTGGATCAATGCTTTAAATTCATGGAAATCAGTACTCTGAACGATGACCTCTTTTCGTCGTTGACGTCGTCACTGAATGGCTTTACATAGTGTCGCAATGAAGCAATTTGATTCTCACCATTTTGACGCTTATAGTGAGCGTCCACTGTAATGAGAGTCTGACGAACTAATGTTTGAGATGTATGACAGAATAATGACAGTATGACAAAATAAATCATTAAAAACTTCAATAGATTAAAGTTATCCTAATGACAGGCATTCTTTTGAAGTTTACCATTATTATTTTTCATATTTTGCAGAATAATGACACTACCAATAAACTTGCAGAAGGTACAGTTAATCCCTTTAGTGCCAAAGGGTCCGATATTGGGCTCAAACACAAATTTATGCGATTGGCCGATTGCCTGATATAGGGATTGAGACTAACGCTCATACTCATTGACTTCTCCAACAACAAAACAAAATAATTACGAATGGTAAGGATGCCTTATGATCTTTTTTTAACAATATTAGATGTATGTAGTACCATATTGGTTCATTTCACTATGCCGTTGCTTCGGCTAAATGGTAAAAATGTATTATTGAAATCACATGTCAGCCATGTCAAAAGTGTACATTTTTTTCTATATGCTGTCAATAGTCTATGGAACAAAAAGTGAGCTAAGTTTTTGCAATATATATCGTATTATATATGAAAATAATCTGTATTTATTGAATATTATACTTATTTCATTTATTTTATAAAACATCCACAAATTCACTCAATTTAAATACGATGAATTCACATACATTCAAATACGCAAAGAAAAGATAGCAGTATTCATTTTCGAAGGATTTAAAATTATAACATATTCGCAGCACGAAATAATATTTTCTAGAGTCACTTTATTATATATTTTGTAATGAAGTAATTAAAAAAATGTGTTTCCAACCAAAGATTGGAAAGTATGTCATGCTTTCCCTATTCAATCAATAGTGTGTTTACTGCCCTGTAGTGTTTGCAACAGTTAGTTTATTTGATTTGTGTTGCAATGTGATTGTTGTACGTAATACTAATGTGATTATTGTATGGAGCACTTAATTATAAATATATTGTCAATACTTTCATGATAATATATAAACATGTTGGAGCCATAAAAAAATTTAAAATAAATTGTTTTGTACTTAGATATAAAGAGACTTCAGTCACAATTATATTTTATAACTTAGGAAATAACATAATTTTATAAAAATTAGATATATTTTATATTCGTCTAAAATTGATAAACATAAAACACCGAGAATTATTTCATCAAAGGATACATTTTACATCAGGCACAAAGTATTGTGAAAAAAAAGAAACGGCAGCATCTCTCGCATTGTCTCGCTTAAAAAAACAGCAACAATAAGTAATCATAAACTATGAATTATGTCTATGAATCATCTCTAATTAAATGTCAAATTTAGTTCTCGGGATGTTCAATTTTATATGGTATATCCAGTCCAACGTACTAGTATAGCTACAAAGTAAGTTAACAGTTCTAAGTAGTACATTTTAATACAGCAGTCAAAGCTGAGTGACAAAAATTATGAAATCCTAAAAACTGTATTTTTGAATTTTTTTCTGAGAGAACCTTATCATTAAAGTGTTTTATAAAATGATGTAATCAGTTATTATAAAAAGTTTTAATTAGTTTGTAAGACTTATTACTCAGCTAGATTTAAAAATAAAAAAAAAATCATGTGTGCAATTCACACGTGGTAGAAGTGAAACCTTTAAAAATTTTGGCTTCAAGATAATGAGACGAATGTAAAATTTCGGGAAGAGGATAATTGTAGGTTTTAGTTATGATCATAGTGATAAAAATATTTGAGAACTTACTATAATCACTTTCACTATTTTGAACAGTAAAATCATCATTATGCGTAATAGACCTTTCATTTTCGACATTCAATGACGCTTTTCGGCGTGCACGAAATTCACGAACACATTCCGTTGAACTTTTTGCTGTCTTTTTAATCTTGTTTTCCCTTTTTTTTTCAATAATCGCGACAATATTCTGCATTCGGTTTCGGCATGTTTGAAGAATTTTATTACAAAAATGATGAATTTTATTATAAAAATGATGAAAAAACTCTACAAACGTATAATACGTACACGTATACAAAACACCACGGTTGTGTGATGCCTTTTCTTAAGCTTTGTACTACGCTGAGACCGCATAAACACGTATTAACACACATACAACGCTGAGACCCAAGCAAACTCTCACTATGTCTTGGTAAACACGAGTGGAGGGGGTACGAAGCAGAGCACAAAGAGAACCACAAACATAAGAAACACTGTATGATGCTTCCTATCTCATTTTCTCCCACGTTAAATGTTATGAATTTATGTGTCTGTCTCTTTTTACTGTCGCTTTTCGTTTCATCGACTTTCAAATCACAACGATGCTAAAGAAGTTTTCACTTCAAAAATTAATAAACAGACTTAATTTGTAGCTTTGGCACTCAAAGCATCGACCCAGAGCAGTGATTTTTACGAATTTTGAAAGTCTCTATCTCTTGAACAATGAGATTTTTACATTTAGACTAAGCACCTTCCAAATTTTGGAAGGTGCTTAGTCTATCACCCTTTTTTTTTTTAAAAAACTAACTTCGCTGTTAACCTTTTGATATGCATTTTTTTAATTTTGTTATTTCAAAATTTAAAACATATATAGAATGTTTATGTATGTATAAAATTAAAAAAAAACAAAGAATATATACGATACAGCTATATAATACTCATTCCTTCCACTTAAGCTGAAAAGGTGAACAAAGTCACGGCAATAGAACAATAAAATAAAAGTGTCAAAAAATATATATAAATTTTAAACATTTATGCGTACTCTGACTAGCGCCATGAGTGAGATCATCTACAGAAGTATTAACTGCATTCTGTGTGCGGAGATTCTGCTGTTGAGGGTCTGTGGAAGCCTCGCGAGCAGCAGCAGCGCTGTCTGTCAAGTCACGCCACCACCCATCACGCTCCTCCACACTGTTTGTACTCACATTGAGTACATTTCCCTCATCTAGAAATGTTTATTCTCTTTTTGGTTATATAACAAAGTAATATCTATTTTAAATCATTAAGGGCCGTAAGATCAATAACAGTTTAAACCAAATGTTAACAAATCTGTTGATTACATCCGTTTGGTTATTACAATATTACAATGACCTCTATTTAGCAAAACTTCGTTAATTTGGTTTGTAACTTGAAGGAATGAATATTTTTATTGACATTAATACATTATTATATTGGTGTACATCGAATAGATATCAAAATTATGAATAATCTGAGGTTATTCAATTAACAAAAGCATCTTCCATCTCGTTTTTCCTTTATAATGTAGAGATTGCAAAAATGTGCAATTTTATTGACTGAAACCAAAATTTTAAGTCAGTTGGTCTTCATGATTCCAAAAGTTACAATGATTAATATGCAATCTAATGATGTACAGGCGTTAGAAATTATTGTTAAGATCATTCAACAATAATGTAATTTCTTCATCAAAATTGCCACTTGCATTTTCCATTTTGTTTTGATTGGCCAATAATGTCAACTTACTAACTAACAACATAACTCTTTTAATATTATAACCATATTAATATTCTAAAGAATTTTTTAAATAACAACTGATATAATACGACTACTAAATAACAGTTCGATAGAATGACGGAAACCTAAACAGCTGATACCAAGCAACCATATTGCTGTGGTTGATCTATGGAGAGGAGTTTAAACCACTCAGCCCCATCAGTAAGAGAAATAGAGAGTTTAAACTTTCAACGAAATTAAATCGTCATTAATCTTACGAAATCATGACTTAACCCCGTTTAATACCATCAGTTATTTAAACTGTGATTAACCTTAGATGCCTAAGTAGAGAAATTAATTATGTAAAACAAAAAATTAAATATCTATAATTTAAATGTCTTGGAGTATATTCTAATTAGTGCAAATCTAATTGCAATGGATTTTGCTAAGTGCAAATATATTATAAAAATATTTTTATTAAAATATTTAAACTTTTCAGCATCCCCTTAAAACAAATTCTTCCAGTAAGCTATCTAATGTCATAAATTATTTTAGTGTATGCAAGTGTATTAAAGATTTAGCGGTGAAAAGGCCGAAAATATAAAAAATTGTGAAAGAAATATAGAGCAGCTGTGAATAGCTTCAACAAAGGATTAATGTTGTAAGATATTACACATTTATTTATGGATACCTCGCTCCACATGATTGCTTAATCTCGATTTGTGGTCTAATTTGGAAAACTTTACAAATTGCAAAAGTTAACTTGGAAATAGTCAATCACATGCGCGACCTTACATGCATTGCCTTCTCAATAATTGAAAAAAAGAATGTAAATGACCAGTAACAAAACTTAATTTTTCTTAAATACAATTGAGCCACCACACAAGTGTTAACAGATTTATAATATGTGCATTCTTTAACTTCAAAATTCATTCATTTTTGATAAAAAAAATGCCAGATTAACTATCATTATCAATCTATAATAGTAGATCTGGCATTATGCTAATGCACAAACTATGATGAACCTCAGAAAATGAAAACTCCGACACCATTTTTACTAGTAAGTATAATGCTCGCATTAATTAACATAGTTTTTAGTTTTAAAATAAATGAATTCTGTTTATTATGTAGATTGATAAAGTTTGGGGAAAATTGGTTTTGTTTTATAGAAATAAACTCACACTGCAAAATAAACGCATTAGCATAGTCAGCATGATGAAGCTGGATAGAGTGGAGCGGAATAGCGGAGTGCACGCGGAACAGCTGCTCGCTTGTGCCGCTCGTCTTGCTGGCGTACAGTAGCATGTCTGAGAACTAGTCGTTATTATATAGCATTATAGAATTTTCTGGTATAGTTTTTGTTTTAAAACATGTAAACATTTTTTTTATTTGTAATTTAATGGAAATAATATGAGATCTACCAATGTAAAGGTCCCGTATCTCAAATAGAAAAATGGAACGTATCTTCCATAAATTGTTTACATTTTAATAAGACCACTCACGCATGTATCCAACTGTCACAGTCGTTATTTCCAGAAACTGTTTTACACAATGACTTTAAATTTGGCTTAATGATGAAGTATACCTGCGCGTACCTCAATAGGTAACACACAAAAATGTTTATTTGATATTTTTGAGGGAATAGTGCAAGATTGCAAGGATTGGCGCCAAGTTTACACCAAGACTGCACCTCTCGTTGTGGGTTATGATCTTCCGTAACGGGGGAGCAATTAAAAGAGTAGAAGATGCAGGAAATGTAAAGACCAAAAAGAGAGCCCTCTTCAACACATCATGCTCTAATGGGCTATAAAAAAGCCCAGCTGCCAAATCTTGATGTCTTTCCTTGAGACACCTATCTTACGCCCGTATGCACCACACACGGTCAGGACTCTCAGTCGGATTTACTGACGGCCACTCATATATTGTCTGGATACTTTACCGATTGTATCGTGAAATAAAGCACGGTCGCTAAAGTAGACTCTTGTTCCGAGTCAACTAACAGTTAATGAGAAATAAAAATACGTCTTTAACTATCAATAAGTCTGGCTGACAGTCTTGACCGTGTGTGGCGCATATGGGCGTTAGAGGTTTCCAAATTTCTGTAGAACAGACAAAATCAGTCATTCCTTTCAACTGCTGCGACAAACATGATATTCTATTTTGAATAAATTTCGGTATTTTAAGAGAAAAGTTTTAATCAAAACAAAAATCTTAGAAACATGTCAGGAAGAGTCAAAATATATATGCTCACTATATTTATTTTGATTTACATGTCATATGTCACTTGAGACTTATTGTGATAGTATGAACAGAACTTTACAGTGTTTGCTGTAAGCTTTGCTTTATTTCAGTCACACATTATCTTATGTCATTCATCATTAAACATTGAACTTGTTATTACAGACACTTCCTGCAAAAAGTTTGTGGTTGTCAAAGGGTTAATAGTAAAAGAGATGAAATAATTATAAAGCATATTATGTTCAATTTGTAAAAACTATGAATTTAAATTAAATAAACATCGAAAATATATCTGTCTGGTATCTTAATATTAAAGTTAAATACTTACCAGGAAAAACATCCTCTGTAGCAAACCTTTAGTGGAGTTCTTAAAGAGGCATCCCATGCGGATAAACTCTCTTCCAGCGACCAGAAGATTGTCATAGCCTGAAATAAAAAACGGAACATAAAAGAATACCAAAACATTAAAAATGCTTGCTACAAATTTTTTAAGAAATCTTCGCTGTGATGAATTGTAAAAATTAAATATCATTTTAGTAACATTCTTTTACCATCATTTATCTGCGTATCATCATGAATTTCATTATGCAAGTTTTATAAATTAAAATTGCATACATATACTTTAAAAATATTCATAAACATGAAAAAAGCGACGTGTTGAATTAATATGTGACTTACTTTCTTGAAATTGGTATAAAATTATGAAAAAGTGGTGTGATTTTCGTAAATTTAATAAAATATAATTTATTATTCAAGAAAAAGTGGAGAAAATTTTTATTATGTCACATATGCCATAGGAATATCTAAAACTGGATATATACTTCTATATATACTAACATAACCACCGAAACACATGTAAAGAGTAAAAAAATATTAAGTTCATCTGATAGTGCCTTTTTAAACGATGTACACACAGGCATACATATATGCACGCACACGCATATACACACACGCGCACACATGCACGCATGGACATACACACACAGACACACACTCACGTGCACACACATGCACGCACTCACAACAAATTTTAATAGTCAGCCTGGCTGCGATTATAGGCTTAGAAATAAGTATTATTGGATAAGATAATAAAAATTTTCAAAGTGAAAACAGGAAACCACCTAAATATAGAAAACTACCAAATCTAGGACCAAAATATAGGAATAACCATTAAATTTCTAAAAAAGAACAGGAATCGTACTAAATTTCCATTTTAAAATCAATTTCTTTTGGATTAACATGTAATAAATAAACAAAAATAGGAGATAGCTTGTATACAAAATATGTTAGCTAGGTTGCTAGGTTGTAGCTTGGTTTTATACCAAAAATTGTAAATCTGAAAACACAAAAAGAAACAAGAAAACCTACTAATAAACCATCTAATAAATCAAAGAACCCTGGATATTTCCCAGCACAACTCTTACACCATTAAGCATCACGGTATATTTTAGTCAAATAAATGACTGCACTAAAATCATACCGATTTAGAGCAAACAACATATGGTTGCCAAACTTTTTAGCGAGAAAAAGTGAGAGATGCTGCTCTTTCTTCTTTCACATTTCTTTGTGACAGATGTAATTACAATATGTGTTGACAAAGTAATTCTTGTCATTTGATTTTTATAAATTTGGTATATACGAGTTACAAACAATACATACCATATTACATATAAAATTTTATCTAATGAAGTTTTGAAGATGAATAATTATAAAAATATATATCACATTTTTATTAAATTATGTCATTTTCTAAGTTATAAAATATGCTTCCGACAGAACTTTCTTTGTATCTCAGTACAAAACATTTTTCTATAACTTTTTTATAACTGAAATATATTATTATGATAATATTAACAATATATCTTAATTATATACATTTATAATATATTATAATTAGTACTACATATAATAACATCCAATTTGAAACAAAACGAAAAAATTATTATTGCAAACAAGCCGCCGTAAACGCACAATATATTATATAGTGAAAGAATCTCTTTCAATTTTTGGTTGGAAACATATTTTTTATTACTTTATTACAAACAATACTAAAAAAAATTATTTCCACTGTAAATTTGTAATATT
The DNA here is from genome assembly GCA_039881145.1 of Druceiella hillmani. Classification (NCBI taxonomy): domain Eukaryota; kingdom Metazoa; phylum Arthropoda; class Insecta; order Lepidoptera; family Hepialidae; genus Druceiella; species Druceiella hillmani. Next base: position 21,868,574 of record JAYKKI010000035.1, read on the forward strand.
ATAACTACAATTACTGTATGTACAGTACATTGATTTCATATGAACACGTATGAAATCAATGTATGTAAATTTAATTAATTGTTAGATATTTCATAAAATAATAGTTAGGGGAGTGACTTAAAAGTGGTTTAATGTTAGTTACTAAATTTTTCCATTTCTCATAAAAGTTATTAAATTTTCCCTATGCTCCATTCCAGAGTGATTAATTGGTCAGACAACTTAAATAACATTACTTAATTTTCTAATTCTTCTTTAATGACATGGTAAAACGTAAAAAGAGATGACAATTTAATAAATAACGGCATTTATACCTGTAATGTCACGTTGCAGCTGACATAGGTGGGCATGATTTTCAGCATGTGACAGCTGCGTGTTGGCCAACTCAACCAAGTGTGACACCACAGTTTTATCTTCTTCCTTCCATGCATCTTCTTCATTTGCTGCCAAACCTGTGTGAATAATATCTCTCATTAAAATAGCACATACAGAAGGCTTTCTTTCTAAATGCAAATACAAAACAAATTAAAATAATTACGGAAATATAGCCTCATAGACACAATTTTTTGTAATTACGAACAAGTTTTTCACAAAGAAATAAATGTTTAATAATCAAAAAGTCATTTGTTTATTAGTCATAAAAGTAACTAACAAAGGAGACCAACAAAATTCCATGTAGTATTGGGCCTAGATGTTACAAGAATAAATTTACATTGTTATATAGAGAAAATAAAAAAAAGGCTCCTTAACAGTTTTATATAAATTGGCAATCAGACAAATGAGAAATGTTGTTTTCTCTTATGAAAAGTCAAATTATTTTTCATAATAGTTTGTAATTATCATTTCTACAAAACTCTGAACCAGAAAGATAAAGTGTCTTGTGTCCTGCATATACAGATATAACACACTAATCCATAAAACTCACAGGGCTGACGGGATCATAAAAAAAGCCGCCTAAATCCCGAAAGAAAGAAAAATGCATTCATTTTGACAACAGAACAATTGTCAGTGTCAGTTAACAGCTGATTCAGTGCCATTTAAAAGAACACGCATTAAAAACCAATCTATATTTTATTGGTAACAGTTTGTAATTTTACAATCTATATTTATTATAATTGTTTTGTTTATTAGTAAAATTGTTCCAACATGACCAGGAAATTTTGAGATTGTCTGCCTTATTTAGTGAATCGGAAGCCAGAGTGGATACAAGCAGCACGAGATCGACTCTTGTGGGAGGTATATGTTCAGCAGGGGACGATGTTGTTAGATATATGTATTAATCTTAAAATGCTTTATCATAATCAAATACTACACCAAATTTCAAGTTTCTACATTAAATTGTTCCTAAAAAAAGGATAGCTATGACAGACAGACACGTACATTGTCTTAAAAGGGTTCTTTCTTCCTTTTGAGGTGTTGAACCCAACTAAAAAACTTATTTTACCTGGTCACCCAGAGAACATTTAATCACCACTTTAGCACACTAGAAGCAATTCTAAAATACAAAGTAGGATTTCTTTGTATGTTTAATACAACTAACTCCGATTTACAAGTTCCATTTTTGTATTGTTTTCAATAGTAAACTGTATTTTGGTTTGCATGTTGAGCAGATTGTATCTAAGGCCTATAGAATGCTTGGCTTCGTATTAAGAACGGCCAAAGTCTTTAAAAATGTTGAAACTTAACCTTGAACAATGCTCTTGTAAGATTGCAACGCTGCTGCTGTCTGGAATTCACTATATTCTGACAGTATTGAGAACAAAAAAATTTTTGAAAGCTCTCGAATATCATATTGGTGGCTGTAAATCATTATACAAAGTATTTCTTAATAAATACAAGTACTAACGTTTTAACAATTCCCCATAATACAATATCCTGTGCAATGGCCGGAGCAGGTGAGTGGAGAGCGGCAAAGGAGCACGGGATGCTTCAAGATTGCGACAGGCTCTCTCTGCACCGCCATCTGCACGCCGTGCTCGCTCCACCCGTCCCACCAAATACCCACCGCGAAGTATATATTCTTCGTATATCTATGAGAGTTATAAAGAATACAAGAGATTTCAAAATTACAATATTACAGTAGATTAAAATTAGTCAATAAAATAATATAATAAATAGAATTTTAAATCCCTATTGATCAATACTCTGGTATTATAATGTTAAAAATATGTTTATTTTTAAATGTTATTATTAATATTCAGAGATGCATCCCACTATTGCTTCCTAGACTACCTTAACGAGGGATGGTCCCAAGCTACAAGTAAATTAGATGTCACATAGGAACTGCGCAAGATGCTGTTATTACCACTTGGTGATAAATTAATAAACTTTTGGTTATATGCTGTCATTTTTACGTATGAAGACCCCGTAGCATACATTTTGTAATTAATACAAATTATTTACAGTGCCTAAATACAGTTTGATGTGTTGTATAAAAACATATATTTATATTATAATTAATAAAATCAATAGTGTTAAGCTTTAAAAAGTCAAATCTCATATTCACTCAAAAAACAACCACTGATTGGGTTCTATACACCCTTCAGCGAATATAACAATTTAAGGTTATGTAATATTAATTAAGTATTGTGACTTTATGAAAAACTACAATATTTACGGTCAGCACTATATATTTTTACAGTAAATTTTATATAACTTATAGAAATGCTATTATTTTCATAATTTTGTATTCAATAGTGTTGAAGGTGTGAGAGTCAAGGCACAAATTTTTAAGGACATTTTCAGTGATATCTTTAGGACGATATTACATAAAATTTTGCCAGAAAATGTTAAAAAATAGATTTGAAAATCTTTATATTAGATAGAGGATGAATCTATACATACACCCAATTGGCCACCTTGTGCATGGAAAATATTTTTAAAAAGTAATTGATTAGCTTACAGAATGATAATAGAAGACCGTCTATCTGTCTGTGTGTTAATTTATTCTTCAATCGCACAAAATCGCTGTTTATTGCAACTGACTCCGATATACAAGATTCATTTTTTAAAAAGTTTAAATTTTTAATGAAAATTTTATTTAAAATGTAAAATTTTTCAGAGCATTTATTCCTTTATGCTTGAGATGTTGTGGTAAATGAAATATTATCACGCTGCATTGTCTTTATCAATTTTCAATAATTTACATAATATTTACATTATTAGCTACTATGACACAAAACATGATAGTATCTAGCTCATCCAACATTACAAAAATTTATTTCATAATATTTACATTATTTAAAATTTATCAATAATCGAAATTTTAAACCTATGTTTAAAATTTATATAGATTCTTTAAACAAAGATGTAACTTAATGGAATTTAAGCTTACCGATAAATTCTCTCGTAAATGGTCGCGCAGTATTTGTGATATTGACGTAATTTCCTCTGTATTCTGTGAATCTGTAAAATTCAAATAATCCAATTACGTAATTTGGCTCACCATAATCGTAGCTCAGAGGATTCAAGTGAGTGCTTAAACCTCTATATAGTGATGAGTCTCACTACACAATACAATCTTGAGCCACACTTAATTTTAAGAAGAGTATTAAACTGTTTTATTTTAAACTAAAGCTTGTTTTTTAAAATTTGTCTATTTATTACCCAATCAAATAATATTGATGACGCTGTTGTTAATAACGTGTAAATATAAAAATGACGTAAATATTTCATAATATTGGTTCTATTCAGTAAATTATTCAAGAATTTTCTTTCAGTAAATGTTAGACTGTCATAATCCAATCCCAAACTTTAAGTATCGATACAAAATCATACGATATTTTAGATTGATGATGAAATACAGGTTTGGATAGATAAAAGTTAGGTCGATCCAGTGCATGCTAGTATTGGATCGAATAGTCCACATCAATAACCATGTTCAAGACTAGCCTAATAAAATAATATTTTATTATAAACTGCTTTCATAATTTCGCTTGATTATTCAAACATCAATAAATAATCTAAATTTTGCATGCAGTTTATAATAAAATATTTGACATGTTTACTAAGTCAGTCTGACATGGCGGACTATATATTGTTTCTACATCTCCATACTGCAACTTAAAACTGTAGAAGATGAACAATTATGCCTTAAAGTGGGTGGGCTTATATATGTTTTGATATATGTCTTTACACAAAACTCGCTTAAAATGTTATTAATTTGATTATTATTTTTTCACTATTGCCTGTGGTGGTGATAAATCTATTGCCTTTATTTTTTGTTAATTAATTGTTTATTATAAATAGAATTTAAAATTATGACTGTTATGGTCTTTATCCTTAAAAACAAACAATTTCAAAAAGATTTGATGATCAATCGATCGATACAATATTTGGAGGATCAGATTGTTACTATTCAATATTATCCCAATGTCATCTTCGATCTATCACGATCTGGATCGGTCAATTACGATCTGGATCGATCCAAGATATCGATACAAAGGGAAATATCATGCATCCCTGGTAAATGTATATATACTCCTAAAATAACTCATTCATAAATCTTCTATGGCAAATGTCATTATCCCGTCCATCTAATGTAGTCCTATGATTTGACCTTCATATCCATCCACTATGTGCATGTTAATTTCCTCCCACATGACTGCTGTATGTTGAAATATGGGTTGCACCGGCTCTCTCGGAAATATCAAATCTATCTGAAACTTTAGTGATCGTAGAAAGTTCCTAAACTTTGGCATATGGAATTTGCTCTCATTTGATATTTTGGGCGATGTTAATCCTCTTCATGTAAATGTTCCACTGGTGTAGTATAGAAACACAAGGAGGTCTACTTTTTTAAAAAAAATACTCTCTTTCTCCGTTTCTACAAATATTCTCCATACTTTTATTATTGAATGAGTATGTAGAATATTATATATAGAAAACGACACAACCAATATTCATTTTTCCTTCAGGGTTGTGATAAAATAAAAAGAATATTTCTTTTAAAGGAACTTTCAAGTGTTTTTCACAAGCAAAGAAATCTAACCTCTGCCACTACAATATAAAAAAAATAAACTTTCCGATTTAAACTTTAATATATTAACTTTTCTTGTAACCATTTGTTGATTTAAAGTATTTCACGATAATTATTTTCCAAAACAGCATGTACAATATTTCAAATTACTCCGTACTAAGACCATTGCAACAGATTGATCCAGATAATAATAACTGACTGTAAGGCTGAAAGCAATGATAGATTTGTCACTACTAATTTGCGTTTATATTGGGGCATCACACATATACAAGCAGATCGGGGGAAGCGTAAAGACTTCTACATATGCTTAGCAGCTGTGCATCTATAAAAATAACAATGCATCAAAAATGTGATCTGTTTGTTTCAGATTAATTAAATTATATATCATAAAAAACAGATTTTGAATATTTATATTAATTTACCAAGAAGGTAACAAAAAAAAGTAATTTTATATTCGCATTTCACAGTTAAAAGAGCATTTTGTCTGCATTAGACCATTAAAATGAAACGAAAAAACATTTTTCGTACATACTCCGGTCCACCTTAATATATTATATTTATAAATGTACACAGATAAATGAAAATAAATTTTTACTTACCTATAGCAGTATCCAAAGCTGTAAAGTAAGCCTCAACCCTCGGTAGAAAACTGGCAGCAGCCAGAGCTACTCCCTCCACAGTGAGGCATGGTCTGCCCAATGCCTCCGCATGCGCCGTGCTCAGCCACCCAGATGATACACCCTCGGATACCAACTGTGACCACCACTGTGAAGTACCAACAACGTCAAATTTACTTATAACCAAACTACGTGAGAATAGAGCAGTAAATTTTATAGCAAATTCACACACCAAATAATTTGAAATCAATAAAAAGTCTGGATTCATAAAACAGAATGCTAAAAATATATGCGACCTATATGAACGAAGTTAAACCGTGTTAATATACACATAAAATTGAATATGACAAAGCCGCAGAGAGGTAAATCTCTGCGATGTCCTGAATAGAACCACAGAAATCGTTTTTGGAAAAAAGAAAGCATAAAGAAAAAATTATGACCTTTCAAAAAATTTCTAAAAATAGGGTTAAGTACGTAATCATCAACGGATTTATGAAATAACAAACATTCCTATTTAAAACTTTAAAATGTTTTTAGTTTTATAGAAAAAAATTATTATGAAAAAAATTAATAACATTGAATTATTGAATGATATTTTAAAATATGAGAATGAAAAATGTGGAAAATATATATTAATACGTAAAGTTAAGAAAAGAAAAGTTAAGTTTAAGAGAAAACTTTGTACCCCTTTTTAAGCATAGTATGCACACGTGAGATTTGGCGTAGTTGTGGAGGAAGCTAAAATTTATATATAATATATGTTACAAATACTTTAAATTATATTTTACAAATGCATTAAAAGATTCATTTTTATTTTCAACAATACGTTCATACTGTCAATGTCAAACACTTAATAATCTGTGTAGTCGCACAGAGTAGAAGAAATGAAAAATGTTAAAATGTCAGATTGACTGAATGAGTTTCAAATGTGTCTTTTTTAATAGTCTGTGGAGTGTAGGTCAAGGCAAAAAGGCGTTTATTTTATATTTTGTGTAATAAATATCTGTTATTTATTTTTTTAATATGACAACACTCAGAATTGTCTACAACCAATCAGAACATTTGAATCTTTTTAAACAAATTGTTATTGTTTTAAAACGACAAGTTGATATGTGTTGAATGCAAGTCACTGGTTTTTGTCAAATATTTGTATAAAGTGAGTGGAATTAGTGAATATGTTGATTTTTAATGCTATATGCAAATATTTGAACTTGATTTTGCTGTATGCTGAATGCAAAAATAATACTGGTGAAGCTCTTAGGTTATGTTGCACCTGAATCGACTTCAGGTGAGTACATAAATACATTCTGAAATCAAATCATTTGAATACAGTAGTTGACTCATTCTAAATTTAGATATTTTTCGTACAATATTGTGAAATATAAGTTAATTAAAAACCAGTCTTGAACAAAATTCAAAAATTGGTTGAAAAATAAGCCAGTTGTAGGCTTCTAAATTTGAAGATACATATAGAGTTGAGTATATCCCTGTCTCTTTTCCTCTTATAAAATATAATGTGCAATATTAAAAATGACCTCACAATACAGTATTGCCGTCCTTCTCTAAAGGTTAAATTTAAAACTCGGTCAATTTTTAAGATTATTAAAAAAATTGTTCACTCTTCATCAGCTTGTACCTTATATTTATATTTAATTATGATTAATGAAATAAAACAAATTTAGTCAAATACCCAATTTTAATTATTGTATAGCACAAACTAATTTTGTATTGAAATGTGTACTTAGAATATGAATAAATTATAGAAGGAAGCAAATATATCGATTAAGCGCACATCTTTTTACTATTTCATAATGACAATCCATCTGACATTAGACCAATTGACAATAAACATTGCCAAACTGATTATTAGTGCTATTTGCACAGAACGTTGCCAAACTGATTATTCGTGCTATTTGTACAGGATGCTATTTACACATAATTATGATATCATACAAAATTTAGACTTTAAATATTTTATAAACTAAGCAACTGATTTAAACAAAATAACACTTTGCTGATTTACTTGATTACTTGCACGAGTGGTTGAAGTAGCTCTATTTATTGATAGTACATATTGTATCCATATGAAATGTTCTGAGTATTGTAACTTTCATGATTCATCTCATGCTTCGACTACGTAAAACTGCATCTACAATGGCCATGGCTATTGTAAATTACATTTTGAGCATGATACTGCCAATGACAACGTCATCATTGTGAAATCTCTCATTTTATATTTCATCTAAGTTCTTCAAAATAATTGTTTAATAATCCTTTACAACTTTTACAACAATCAAGTAGTGCTGTTCAAGAATCACTTTTCTTTTATAAAAACCAGCTACTTTGCCGCATTGAAAGAATTCATGCAACATAATAGATTAATCAAAAAAAAAAATAAATATAATTTCTGAGGTGGTTCTGATGATGACCAAATGCAAGTGTACTTATTATACCTGCACGCGCCATTTGAGAAGGGTCAATGTTGTTTTGCAGAAGGTAATTAAAGTTAGTTCCACGGAAGTGGCTACTTTTAGGTTTATAGTATTTATAAATATCAGCAACATTTTATTGACTGTTCTATCTTTAACGCATCATAATACTATAATAACATTTTCTTTGTTATTTTTGTCTCCTATTCCATCTTCCGACAGAGTCAACCAGAGTACATCAAACTCTTGGATCTTCAACACTATTAGTACCATTCCTGAATTATCTAAATCTGAATCTCAGGGGAATATTTTGCATTCCGTGGTATATAATTGGGATACTCCTTCAAATTTAGATTTTTCATATCCATGTATTTAAATTCATTCTGAAATAATGCTTGCTGTTTTCTTACTCCAAAACTAAATTTTCACATAATGCTAATTCATCGACTACCAGAATGTGTATTATCTCAGTAAGGGCTTTAAATGATATTTGTTTTTCTCCAAAACGTTTGATTTAACACTCCTTGATGTAGAAATCCTCTGGATTTTATCTTCGCACATAGTATTGGCACTTATGTATGAGGAAAAATACTGCAACAATTTCAATCTCATGGATCGGTCCGCTACAACGGTCCTATTTTTATCTTTGAGATAGATATTTAAAACAACTTGCTTTATCGGTTCAGCAATTTGCACAATATAAATAAGCAGGAATATCACAGCTAACATTACAAGGTTCCCTTACTGAACCTGCTTCTTACAAACTTGAAGCAAAACCACACTAACTTTCATAGCTTAAAAAATAATTCATACAAAAATATGCATACAAATAATGCATACAAAAAATGTTTACATTCTTAAACTAAGTCATAAAACACAACTTATATTCCTTCAAATGCTGTGTTCTGTAGGCAATATTATGAATCAGCAGAAGCTGTTATAATATTTAATATAATTTACAAACTAGATGATGCTAGTAGTCATAAAATAGATTTCAAGTATTAGAACAATCATAATCAATACTTTACAATATGTTTAAGTGATTTTTAAAATAGGGCACTCTGTGTTTTAGGTAGCGCATTGCTCCCCGATACTGCTTCCACTCTCCCCCTGCCCTACCATGTCCTGGAACCTAGTGATGAAAAAAATTTAATACATTTTAAGAGATATTACTTTTCATGAAATTAAATAAAAGGAATTCCTAACGACGATAAAATTGTTCCATAGCTTCATAGTTACAATAAAGTTAATCATATTAATAACTATACCAATGTTATAACTTCGAGATCCTTCTTATAAGCCCTCTCAGTCATGAGCAATTCCTTTGCGGGAAAGAAATCAGGATTACCCATCCACTTCTTCTTTCTTTCTGCCCCGCCCAGTGTAGACTTGCAAATTGTTCCACTATTAACACAAAATATAAAAATTTTAGGTAATTAATCAAAGATGCTTTCTGTTAACTATGTATGTATTTAGTGACAAATCAAGATCAGAAAACAAAAACATTATATATATGTATATGATAACTTTCAAGGAATCATATTCCTATTATAGGTTAAAAATGTAGTCCTCAGTACAATTATTTCTAAAATAAAAATATTTATCTATTTTCTACAACACATTCCTACTATAAAGTATAGTTTGAAGTTTGAATAGCATTTTTGTTATTTATCTAATAAATGAAGTGCAGAAACAAGTTTACTGCACTTCCTGTTACAATGTAATGTCTCATATACTTTATGGCAATGGTGTAAAAACAAAAAGTGTGTTTGTTGCAAATGGTCAGTGAATAAAATACAAGAAAAAGCAGTAATATGTTTTCTAACCAGATGAGTGCATATAACAATCCTTTTATTGAATGCCACAAATGCAAAAAAAAACATAAATCAGAACTGTTTGCAAATAACTGGCAGTTGCTTATACAGTATTGAAATCAAGAAATTCCGACCCAGGCCAAAAGATAGAACATTCATTAATTGCAAAGAAAAAACATGGAGGGATGCATAAAGTCCGAATGTTCTATTCTAAATGTTATAATGCAAATGCAAAAACATCAAAGCATATAACTAGAATTTTAACCAAAAATTAATCACTTTACTAAGACAAGAAAATAGATAAATTATGGAAAGCTTCTTTTTTGTTACATATATTTTTAAGTTTCCACATCTGCTATAATAAACAAACTTACCTGTCAAATAATTTCTGTGGTCTGCTCAGTGTATCAGCCGCATCGCTCTCTCCACCACTTAAAACGTCCATACTGTGAATGGATTGACTTTCAAGGCGGCCTATAGCATTAAAAACGCATAAATATTTGTAATATGTTTTATGTGCATGAGTAATGTTACTATGTCATCACAGAACAGTGCGCTAAGAAACATCATAGCTAAAAGAATACAAAGAGGTAAATGTTGGAAATTCTTGTAGAAATTGTCAAATATTTTTCCACATCGGATAAAATGGAAGAAATACAATATACAAAGAGGAAATATTGCATGAGAATTAAATAAATTTTTTTATACATTAGTTATGACCGGAAGTTATTTTAATTAAATATATCATTTGTAATGTATTTCTTTTTATATAATATAATACGTACAGAATTTATATTATAAAAAATATATACTAAATGCAAAAGGTGATAGTTATAAATTAAAAAAAAAGAAAAAAGGACCATAATTTAAAGATTTAACACTTATCTGTGACATCATCTGACTTTTAACCAATAACAGGGCGTTTGCGGCGCTGATTAAATTTCTAAAAAATATTGTGATTTCTTTACGATTTTTTTTATATAATATAAACTTTTCTTCCAAAAATTAAAGCAATATGCTTATAGACATTATAATCTAATAGGATGACCACGAACTGTGGTATATTTTCGATGTTGTCAAATAGCCTATTGTATCAAATTAAAATGATGATTTTAAAGTTTTGCGCTACCACAAGACTATGAAACACTGACTTTTGCGGAAATGGTTTTTACATTTGTCATTTAAACTAGCGGCTAAAGTACTAAGCTATAGCTCATTTATTTTTAAGTTACTTTTGCCCCGAAAATAAAATTAATTCTCTAATGAAAAAAAGATGTTATTATGCTATAATGGCCTTAATAATTTTATTCTATTTTTAATTTTTTTATATTCATTTAGTCTACAGTATAAAAATATTGGCGAACTTATCGCTACTTGAGCAATCTCTTGGAATTGGCCAAAAAACCAGAATTTGAGAATTTAGTGTTGTAGAAGATTGGAATAGATTGCCAATGAGAAGTTATGGGATTTACAATCTATAACAATTAATCACCCACAATAGCAAATAATTTAGGGAAAAGGGATAAGGTAGGAGAAAAAGGAATAGGGTAGTGATAGGGAATCAAGATTAGAATAACTTTTCCAAATGTCTTTTAAAAACGTAAATCAACTGTGCGTTTCGAATGTTAGGACCAAGTTTATTTCGGAGTCAGGCAGCACGTACAGTGAAGGTATACTAGTAAAAAATAGTGTTATGTTTAGGAATAAGGAGATGGGAAAAGATTCAGATTTATACTTTGTAAATATTTAATCACTGATCCTAAACTGTGGCTTCATTCTTGAGTAAGTTCAAGGCTAAGAAAAATACGCACTTCGTTTTGCTCTTCTTATCTTAGAATAGAATAAGTGTGTGCGGAATGTCATATATGTAACTTATTACCTTTTCTTTGTAAGTATATTTTTAAGCTTTTTTATTGAATCGTGGTGACATCTTTAAATGATTGCTTTATGAAAGTTAAAACGGCAACAATTAAATCACTAACCTTGCCCATTCATAACATTGCCATTGGTCTGTGCTCCGTCCGTAACTTCAACATTTTCATTAACGTCACTTGAGACCTTTTGCTTGTTATCCTGAGAAGCAATATTGTCTATGCTCACACCACCTGAAGGTACTCGCTGACCATTGCCCATATGATTAGCAGGTACAGGACTCGTTGGGAAAAGGTAGAAGCTGCCTGTTGATGTGGTATCCTCCACTTCGGCTTGTGAACTTACATCGTGATCTATAGTTTAAATTATAAATGTTTTACAAACGGCCATAAAATTTGAGAAAAATAAATACTGCATGCAAAATAAACATGAAACTAAGTTTGTACATAACATTATTTAAATTTTAAAATTTAGCCAACTTAAATTGTAAATCAAGAACTGAAAATGGTTTGTGTAATAATAATGTGAATCTTTCGTCCATTTTCTTGTATTCTACATGTTTCTATAATTTCATTTCTGTCACTATTCGAATTTATAGGAAGTAATGACAGAAAACATTAATTATGTTTTTAGATTCTTTTATTTTCTGAAATTTTTTATTCATAACTTAAAATAATCTTTAAAGCGTTAGATAATGTATTCCATCTTAAATATCTTATAAGTACATTTTTAATTAGTCTAGTCGTATTTTAAATATTATTACCGTCCGTTATCACTAAACATTTTGAAAAAAAAGATGTTTAATGTGAGGTTCTCATCGTGATACTATGGATACTTTATTCCATGTTTTATTATAAATGTATTTTACATGAAATGTGACATCTGAATAAAAAAGAAATTTATGAAAAAAAAACATATACACAGCAATATCGAAATGTGTGAATCGACTTACAGTTTTCCATGTTATGCTGCAGTAAACTGATATTTATCATGCAAAAACCATAAATTAATATATATTTATACATAAATTACAAAACTCATAAAATTGTATTTAAAGAAAATAAAAAATAACTCATAGTTACATACTATACAAACTTATATAATGACATTTTAATTTGCCTATTTATACTGTGTCCTAAATGGACATATTTTTTCTAGGTTAAAATTTCTTTTGACAATTACTTAGGAAAACAACAAAATGAAGACAACATTTATAATAAACATTGTTGTGAAAGAGATTCAATACTATATCCTGATTTTAAAATAAGACCTCCATGTTTTGTCAATTTAATGCTTTTTAAAATGAGAGATTATTTTTAGTCACAATATTACATATAATTCATCACATGCTATTAAAATGAATAAAAAAAATAGAATAAATAAACAAATCAAAATTAGATTCAAAATTCCATAAATTCATTATTAAATATCACAATAATTTTTGCATAAAATAAATATTGGTCAGGACATAAAAATTTTGAAACAAAATTTAAAAAACATAACATTGACAAGTCAGCAAATTGTGTTTAGAATGCATTTATTCGTTTCAAAACATTTGAAGTATTATTGAAGTTTCCTCAATATTCATAAGGGTACAATTTTAAAATATAACATTTCTTATTAATACAAATTAATAATATAATATAAATTAACTAACATTGACAACTTTTCAAATTATCACTTGTTTTTTCAACAATAAGATTGAGGATAAAATGCCACTCGACCCTGGTGATAATTGTGCACAGCCTTTTCCATTATTACATATTACTTTGTGAAATGTGACTTATTACTTGCTTGTAGGCACTTTTCGGCCCTCAAATAATGAAGCCGTTTTAAATTATTATGTATGATGTTATGCATAAAAATTCTGTACTGAAATATGTTGCAAATTTTAGAATACATAATGTTTATATAATGCTTGTAACATTACAGTAAAGATGGCAACACTGATATAAATTTTCGACTTAATTCACTACAAAAAATTAATCAGTATTATTCAAGTTAAAGTTTAAGGATTTTTTCATTTATTTTGGTCTTAATTCGTCACATTAGTATGTATATGTTCTTGTGCGCATGATGCAGGTATATAAATTGTATCTAACTTTTTAAGCCATCAATGCTTTAAACAAATTTAAGACAAACAATTTGAGATTTCAAAAAGGTAAATATTATGCTACAAACAATGGGAAGTTTTGGGCTGTCGATATTATAATAATAAAGTGCACATAACAGATTAAAATCACACAACCCTAATTCAATACAAACACCAACCCAATACTGTCTTAATTATAATCGGAAAATTTTCAAGAAAAATGAATATAATTTCAGTGGATATTAGTAATACAATATTTAATGTTAATATGCTTTGCTTAGAACTATTATTCCCACAGTACACGTGTTCATAATTATATCTAGAAATAGAGAATTATTAAATTTCAATGTGCTTTTACGGGGTTTACAATGAAATTATTAACTTTTCAATAATTTATTCTAAACAATGTTGACATTGACACTGACATAAATATTAACCATCTCTCTAAACATATAAATAATACTGAGGTGTATTGTAACTGTATCATTCTAGCCGACTCAATCTGAGTTTCCACTGTCACAACTTTCAGGTACATTCTTCACAAGACATTAAAATCCTTATTATTTAAGTACATTTTGCCACTCAATCGACACTTCTAATAGCAGTGACATGCCATCTACAAATCTAAAAAAGATGTAGTCACACATCATTACATAGTTACACACAATTTAATTATTATTGTATTGACAATGAAATAGAAATGCCAACTATACTTCAAAAAATTTCAAAACTGTAATCGCATACTAAATTAAACGTATTCTCTGGATTGGATGGTAAGCCACTGCTGAAAGTGACGAAATTCGTCCATATGAAATTAATTAGTCAGTTTGTTTTTGAAATATCAATAAAAATGCAGAATATCTTACCGCACTTATTACTCTTATGTGAAAAAGAGAAGTTTTAAAGTACAACCCCCACGACTGCATAAGTGGCAAAAAGTATACTCAAATATTAATCTTTCTCTTTCTAACCTTATCTATCAACTAAACAATAATTTGACTTTACAAAATTAACTATTAAACTAAAATATTCACGCATTTCTAAAGAGAAATAACAAATTAACTTATAAGCTTAAAAGTAAATAAAGCTCCCTTTCAAGGAGTTTTTTGTGTGACTAGAACAAACAGACACGAAAATTTTAAAACAATGAGAGTTATTCATTTATACGTTTACTCGATAACGTGTTTCTGTAAAACATTAATATCTTTATAATTATAGTCTGTATTGCAATGGTATAAATATTAAAGTATGTATATTTTTTTAACTATCGATTAATAATAAAGGGATCTCTATGAAGATGTTTTAAATAAATTATTTTTATAGTAGTTTCATTAATGAAACAACTGTTTTCAATTTTTTATAGAAAATAACACCGTATATATTTAAATATGAATTAATAATATATCTAATTGCTTATCGAAACAGTCCTTATTTTACCCCATTTGGAAGAAATTTAAAACTTATTTAAGATTTACCAAAACCCACTAATATTTTATAATACTCAAACGCAGATAGATGTACTTCCAAAAACCACCAAAATACTGCACACATCCCACACAAGACCTTCTAGTAATTTTGTCAAGATCTTGAGAAATAAATTATGACTTCGATATAATACATTCATCCATTAAAACTTAAAGCTCTTTTTCTTGCATTGTATCGCTCTATTCTTAATTTTAATTAAGTTCCAAAAAAGAAGTGAGAGCCTCAATAATACATAACACAGTAATATATTTGGCACCGTTATTAGTTATATATCATTAAAACAATTTTAAGAAAATAATTCAACTTATTCTGTAATTTCGTACAAGTTCGTTCAAGTAAATTTTTACAATTTTCAATGTCGATGTTTTACATACAATTGTTAAAAAAATACTATACGGTAATTAGTGTACAATTTCTTACTACAAGAAATCAATTGACAAAATAAGAATGAGATGTAAGCTACACTTTTTTCAATTATCAGTATAAATACTCAGTAACCAGTTAGAATGGTTATAGCCTTGTTTCATGTTTATGTAGAATATAATATTATTTTGGCGCTAGTTAATACATAAACTAGGAGGATAATGGTTCATACTTATCAAAAAAATTAAATTTAACGAAGTAAATTTAAAATTCGAGATAGTTAATTGGCAACACAATCAAATTTCATTATACTTAATGATTCCATTTAAATAATTAAAAAAACTGAACTATTTGAATAATAGTATGATGGTAACACTGTATTTTTATAGCTGTCTTTAGAGATAGTGCAAGAAACATGATTGTTGCCTCAAAATAACAGAAATAATAACTTTTCGTTACACGTTTGCCTACATCAACGCAATGTACAATATGATTTTGAACAAAGATCTAAGGATATAATATTAGTTTAAAATTTTATTTATTTCTGAATGAACAACTCTACTATTTAGTTACCTGTGACTGCAATACCACAAATGTAAATGTTTTATTTTATTGGTTGCAATCGAACCTACCTAAACTTTTTTATAGGATATTATAAATCCTTCAGATGTTATTGATCAGTTTAAATCCGTAATGCAATTGACTGATTTAAATAATAAATTGTTGTTTGTAATAATAATAACATGAAATATAGCAGACAAATAATACCGTTACTGAAGTTGGCGAAATGCACCTTCCGCCCTAAGAGGTATTTCAATAAGACCTTTGAAACTTGCATATTCTAGGTGGAACTAATACCTCATCGCTTCAGTTCTAACGCTAAGTAACAAAAAATGGTCAACTTATGAAGAGCACAAAAAACATCCAATTTTATATTAATTGTATTGATTTTTTTAAAACTAATTTTATTTCAAAATTTTTAAAATATGTGAGGAAATAATTTGATTCACTGTTCAACAATATCGAAATATCCAAGTCTATTTTTAAATTACATAGTATTAAAACTTAAACCACATTATGCATACTTTTTAACACATTTGTTTCGCAATTATAAATTACAAAGACGCATGAGAGAGGCCCAAATTGTAATAAGATAAATGCATGCAAGTAAAAAAAACAGTGGCATACTTTTTAAATAGATAAATTACAATTCTTGGGATATTTCTATAATGTTAAAATATGTTTAAAGTTATTTTGTAACTCTCCAAAAGAATAAAGAATTATTTCTTGATAAATATCTAAATATTTTGTGACCGCAATGAGGTTAACGGGCACCAATGTGCCCGTTAACCTAATCAATTTATTCATATGTGCATTCTGTTATATTTATATTTAAATGAGTAATATAAATAGAACTAAGGTATATATTTGACCCCATTTTATATATTTGACCCTCTCAATTTTCGTAAATAAGTTAAGGTGTGTCCACCTTGTCCACATGGCACTAAAGTTTTAATGAATTAAAAACATCTGATAATGAAATGTAAAATTTTAACCTAAAAGGCTTAACTTCAAATAATATTCTTACGTAATTGTTTCAAAATTAGTGACAACTGCCTAAACACTCTTCCTTCTTAAAGACTAATCTGAGCGTTGAGTTTTAATAAATAAAATCTTTATTAAAATCTAAAATACTGTTTGATCTCCATAAACCACCTCCTCTAGGCCATTTCTTCTATCTTTCGATTACCTGCTTACTACAGTCTTGAAGACTTGATTAAATTATATAAGCAAGTAAAATAATTTAAATATTTATAATTAATCTCCGTACGATCTAAAAGGTTCTAGTGTACAAGTAACCCACATCACCCATGCCTAGCGTTAAATAAAAAAATGAAAATATTCAATAAATCATGTACTCAAGAGGCAAAAGATTGTAATGTACAACACTGAAATGAAAACTAATTTGGCACTGTTCGAAACAGTCATTATTAACATTTAATAAAAAAACTACAATGTGTTCTAAGCATATTCAATTTTGGCACTTGATTCTGATTAAGCAACAACTTAAAATAGCCCAGTAAACATTCATACGCAGCCAATATGGCTGTATGGATCGACTCAACCCATTCATTTATTAAAGCATACATGAGCAAGCTCACGCAATATAATACTTGCAAAATTGTGAATAAAGATTTGAATTAGAGGTTATGATACTAGATCATATTTTCTACAGCAAAACACACGTAATTAGAAATATGTGTAAAGTACTTTGCAAAATTTTTTAAATTAAATTCTTCTACTGAAGAAAAATATATGACAACTACACACTTTACTTATTATTTTAGAATGCACATTATAATAATATAAACAAGTAAAATATTTAAACTAACTTATTGCCATTTAATAAAAATGATTTTGTTTTTAAAGAAATTAAATGTTTGATATTACAATCACCTACGTGCAAGGTAAGAATTAATTGTCCAGTTGTAACTCATAATACAAAATATTAGATTAAAAAGTAGTTTGGCAAAATATGTAAAATTTTATAGGAACGGTATAAACATGGAATATCCATAGATATAAAGGTGTATCAATTATTTATTACTCCTCAATATGACATAATATTTTTTGGCACATTTACTTACATAATCACTTCCATATTTAGCACTCGCGCTCTTCCAAACGTATGAGTAAGGAATGTATAATGATAATGCATTGTACAAAAATGGGTCCGGTAAAATTATGGTGAATATCCAAATTATGCCACGGCTCAAAGAGTCTGTTGCCACACATTATAACAACATTAAGCATTAATATGTTTCTAACATCAAATTCAGTAATAAAATGCCATCCTGCATTATAACGAAATATGAAAAGGTACCCCATATATAAATAAAAAAGAAGTACATTGTATAGGCAAGAAAGGACTATAAATTGAAAATCAAACAATCATTGAAAAATAGACACAACTGACATGTATCTATATATATATGTATATATTATATATTATTTCGTAAAGGTGTTTTTGTGGCAACGTCATATCTCCTGTAATTCTTCATAACAATTAATGATTGAAACATCATTTTAAAGCTTATGTTCCCCGCTATTGACGAAAAATAGACAAATAGCTTAAAATGAATGTTTTCGTTAAAAGAACTGATTAATACATTTTTTCATAAAAAGTGTATTTTCATTAGCAATACCATCTGTTGATGTTATTTGTAATAAGAATATATTCAACTATTCATATATATATATAAATATATATATATATATATATATGTATGTATATATATATATATATATATATATATATATATATATATATATATATATATATATATATATATATATATATATTATATATATGTATATATATATATATATATATATATTTATATATATGTATAAATATATATATATATATACATTTAGATATGAAATATTTAACCCTTAGGTAAAAGCATGTATTGTTTGGTTCAATATGTTTTTAGCTTTATATTTCACATCAGCTGCATCTATTTTATTAATATTTATTTTACTTTTAATTTAAATTTTATAAATTGTTTAAGTGTAAATTTGTTTGATGTAAAAAACGGTATTTTGTATCTACAGTATAATAATAATTATTTGCAGAAGACATGCGTTTGCATTTTGTTAATAACTATTTGTTTATTAGTTATTAGCAATTAATAATTTTTTATAAGAGCTTCAGTCGTCACTTCAATTGCAACTGTATTTTGGCATTGGTTGGCCGTCTTATTTTATTTAAATAATATATTTGATTATTGCTTGATTGATTATGTATATAATTAAAAATAATTATATGTAATATAATTAAAATTAATTATACTTTATTGGGTCACAGCCCAAATGGATATATTTAGCCAATACAGCATTTTGCTGTTGCTTACTGTCTAAGTATAGCAATAGGAGTGCAAGTGGTATTTAGCAAAACATAACTTACATGTAACTCATCTAATTACGTTCAAATAGGAAAATAATAAATATTTACAACTGAAATTATAAAAGCTAATTAAGGCTTAATAGAAAATTATGTGTAAATTAAAAATCAGCAGGTGTCTGAACTGCAGTACTTCAATTGTCAATTTACCTAATTCACACAATTTTTCAAAATAATATTTTCACACAATTAAGCCAACTGATGTTTTACTTATAACAATAATAAACACATTTAATGATTCAGTACATTTTTACCTTTAGATCACTTCAATCACACATGCACACTCCATCTTCATCGTGTTTTGCATATTAATATATATATATATATATATATATGTATATATATATATATATGTATGTATGTATATATATGTATATATATATATGTATATATATATATATATGTGTATATATATATATATATATATATATACACACATACATATATACATATATGGATATAATCATGTGGCAGTATACAAATAACATTAGAGTACGAGCAAGGTGACAAAATGCATATCTAATGCAGTGAGAGCAGGATGGCACCCTTTAGTGTGACAAGTGACTGGCAGATGGCACTCAACAAATGAGCCACTTTTCAAAATAGTATTTTCATATATATTATCGCTTTATTGATTCCATACACATAGTTTTAAATAAATACAATTTTTTCCATAACCATTATTTACATAAGCTTGCATGATTGCATTAAAATTAATAAATTTGTCAAAAAAGAAATTTTCAATAATATGAGACATTCACATTTCTTTTAAAAGTAATAAGTTAGACAACAATAAGCACTTAAAATTATGGATTGAATCTTTGTAAGATTCTTGTGGATTTCATATAAACAAACTATTAACAAACCTTACCAGATCAAGCAAAGTGCAAAATTTAACTCTATACTAGATATGTAGATGGACCATAAAGTAAATGACTCGAAATGTGGGCGTGCCTGAAATATTACCTGAGAACTAATATATATTAACACATCTGCACAGGCAAACCTTGTTGGTTTCCATTAAAACTCAAATTGCATAGTCATTGTCTCACACATTTCATATATTTCAATCATACTTCATATTTTTTCAAATGCAAATTTGAATTTACCACCGTTTTCAATTACCCTACGCGGATTGTGTATCTGCGCTCTTTAAAATATATATTATATAATTTCAACAACATCTAAATAAAGGAAAATTTTGTAGAATGGGGCTAACTTTAGATAAATAAAGCATCCTTCGTATCGAACAACCTGCCAGTTCACAGTCGCAACGTACAATCCAACTTATTACATTAATTTTGAATATAATGTAAATTGACCAACTAGAGGCAATAAATCACCTAAAAACTGCAGGCAAATTTTCATAAATGCCTATAATTACAGTATTTGTAAAGTTCATAATGATATAATTACAACTATCTACGTGACGTAACTACATAATTGGGCCTAAACTGGGTCAATATAATTTGTAATCTTATATTTGATAAAATAACATATTACGACTCTAAACTAGATTTCGATCTTAATGCTGGTCTTCGCGCTAACAATTTTGACAACGAAACTTGTCTTGTCGAAACGTCCGCAAGGGAAACTAGACTAGAAATAAATATTGCACAAACGCTTTGCTCGAAGAAAACGATCACCTTAAACCCAAAAGGAAATAATTAAGTAACATCGGTACTTAGACTTATTCTTTACTCAGTCGAAGATTTTGATCTCTTATTCGATAGTTGCATGGAATAATAATTGTATATATATGTAATGATGTATAGTCAAATGATTATTCAAAGATTATTTACCAATAGAGTTAGTTAAAACGGAATTTCTAATGAAAATTATTACACAACTGTTCACGGTTGATCTGCCATGTTATCTTCAATGTCGTCATCCGACAGTAACGGAGGAGGAATTGTAGATATGTCAAAGTTTTGATCAGGACTATCGCTTGTGTGATCTGAAAAATTGTGTTCATATAATTCTTTGGGTATACCAGCGCCCATTTCATCAGATGATAATTCATCATCACGAGACGTACTGAAGGAACAATGAGCTTCATATTGCAATTCAGTTTTGTATCTATCAGGGTAAGGACTACTCCGATAGGGTTCGTATTCATCTTTGTCCGGAGGTGTTTCATAATCTGAAATTGCAATTGATGCCTCACGTTGGAAGATGTGGCTACTCGACTTTGACATCTTGGGTCCCTTTTTTGTAACCCTATGAACATAATCTGAAGAATTACCGCTTCTAGAATTTGGTATTTTCCTTGAATGTGAAGCATCTTCTTGGTCAGTGTGGCTATCATCTGTTTCTTTTTGACAATATGCACCCGATGATGATTTAGCACGCTTCATTGACGAGGTCCTACTACCATTATTTGACCGGTAATGGCCATCATAATTTTCAGGCAGATACAACTGCTCATGACTATCCAAATATGGATGTCGCAAACGACCTAATCTATCAAAGCGTGGGAAGCCCATTTCATCTTCCTCAGCGCTAGACCCAAAGCCTGGAAATTTACTGGTAGCTAAATTTATACTCATATTGCTACCATCATACATAGATCTTGCAGAGAAATCTCCTGAACTTTCCATTTTATCTTCATTGGATGAGTCTTCTTTACTCTTATCATCACACTTTTCTTTACACTCCAGAATATCACCTTTAGAAATTTCAGATGAACCTGAATCTACTTCTGGAATGTAACCTTCAGAACACTCAGAAGATTCTACTCTCTTTGACGATTCGTCTGCAATTACTGTATTTATGTGACTTTCTCCTATATCATCACGATTAGGCGATTTTAAATCTTCTTCCACTAAATCATGGATAGCAGAATCTCGGTCACGACTCTCTTCTGAAATTTTCTCCTTATCAATTTTATTTCTCTTAACTGCAGTTTGTTTTCTTCGTCTGTAACTTCTCATTCTTTCCTTAGGATCCCTAATAACATCAATAGAACTGTCAGTATCATTTCCACTAGGAGGACTTTTCAAAGATAAATTTCTTAGCACAATCGACTTCTTGGTTGGTACTTTCATTGGTTGAATTGGAGGAGACTCTGAACTAAGGCTACTAGAATAATAAGGTGAGCATCTAGACAATGGTGTTTTTATTGTCCTTTCAGTGGCTTTACACGAGGTATGTTCTTGTTGAGCAGTCTTTAAATCAGGCAATGTCACAATTGGTAATTCCGGAGACATTAAATAATGTTCATGGAATGACCAACTTTTTGGTTTATTACGATATTGATGAGAGGTTTTGTACTCTTTTATTTGATGTTTTGACAAAGTTTTATCATCATAGCTTGCATGTTTAGCCAATGGTTTATAGTCAGAGTGTGGAACATAGGGATTGACTAATTCATCATGGAAGTTTGAAAAATCTTGACTTTGATATCTTTCGCAGTGTTTATCCTCTTGACTGTATAACTGAGATGGAATCTCTATATCTATTTCACTCTGTGGCATGACGACAAATTGTCGTACACTACTATCTTCACTTTGACACCTCTTATTAGTTTTCATACTGTACCTATCACGGTGTTCTTCATAGCTCATACTTTTTGGTGGTATTTTAACAGGTCTATCAGTTGCTTTAGCTGATAGAGTCATTAAAGCTCGACTAAGAGGTCTACCTTTATCATCACCTTCTCCAGTTGGACTAAGCATTTGTTTGTTTAAACTGCTATGAGAACTTGATGTAGATTTATCGCTTAAACTGATTGAAGATGATTTATCTCTGTCATGTTTCATTTTATAGCTCATGGATGTTATTGGCCTGCGTAATTCATCTTGAATTCTGTCTTCCCTATCATTTGTAACATCAGTAGTAAACCAACTATCATAGTTTGGTCCCACATGTTCCAAAACATCCTGTGTATCACCAATATTTAAATCCTCCCTGGTTGTAGCCACCAACGTGTGACTTGTACTAGCTGACCAATCTGAAATCGACTGAGCTAAAGTTAATGTACTATCACTCTTTGTACCTGAACTAGAATGATCTGTTACAATCTTCTTAGAATTCGATGTTTCTGAACTACTTAATTTGTCATATTTAAAGGTATCACCTGTGCTGCTGTTTTTCTTTGAACTATCCTGTTTTGAACTTGTTTTACTGGTAAAGTCTGATTTTTTGTTTAAGCTAAGGTTAGAAGATGAAAATTCACTTTTGTTTGTAGTAATACCGGATTTTTCACTCTTAGCTCCAGAAATACTTTCAGAGGCAGAAAGATTAGCATACTGTCTCACTGTATTTGTACCTGTTGACCATTCCGAAATGCTCAGACCGATGGATGTATCTTCGGAATGGGAACTGTGTGTACATTTTTTTGGTTGAATGCCCATTTTGACAGTACCATCTAAATCTGTACCGAAAGAACTTGTTTCTTCTTCTGAGTGACTACTGTGACTACATTTCTTACAAGAAGGAGTACTTAGTCTAGGGGTGAGCCTTGTATTATCCTCTACATTTGCATTTGATAAAAGATCATCTGCTGATGTATCTGAATTGTTAGAGCCACAGGAAAATTTCAAACTACCATATTGTTGTGAATTTGTTTCAATTTCAGATGAAAATGACTTAGTCTCAGTAGCAAAAACATCGTCCATACCTAAATGATCATCATCAAATATGGGACTCTGAATGACTGGTGACTTTGTTGGCTGTGAAATTATGACTTTCTCGATAGTGTCATCTTTTATCATACCACGGCTTTCTGGTGCTAAAGTTTGGTTACGAGAACAGCAAGCTGCAACATTGATGGTGAGACATGTGGCTTTGCCAATAGTATCAGTTAAACATGTGGATTCGTAACTCGGTACAATTGATTTATTTAAAGACTTAGTTTTGCCATCGAAAGGATCAACCATATAACTAGATTTTTCATAAGGAATTGGTTTTGTATGTTGTTCAATGGTACTCATTGTAGTCCCTTTTTTATCTACCTCGGACAAATTACCAACTTTTTGGGATGGTTCGATATCATCATCATTGAGTGTATCAGCTTCCTCTTCAGATTCTGGAGCCCCTTCGACATTCCGTTCCGTAGTAGAATTAAGAGAATCTATAATTGTTACTTTTGTTGCACGCTCAGGCTCATTGGCCATATAAAAAGTACGTACTTTTTCCACAATTGGAGTCTCTAACAAGCTCGATGGAGGTGACGGCCAATATTCTGAGTCAACACTCTTCTGAGCAAACTGTGTTTTAGACATTATCTTTTCAGAAGAATGTTTTTTTTCTATTGGTAGATTAGACTGTGCCTGTTTATAGACATCATTTGTACCTTCCGTGACATTAGACGTTTCTAGCGAGACTGGGGTAGGTAAATCAGGCAATGGCCAATCCTCCGAATCTTGGCTACCATTTGACGAAGAGCCCTGCTTTGAAATGTTATCTCTTGATTTTGGTGCCAGTTGATGTTTGTGTTTGTCTTCTGTTGGTTCGACAGTAAATTTTCGATGCTTTGGTATATCTTGTTCTCTTTTATTATCACCCATGTACATTTCAGATATCTTTACTTGGTCAATGGGTATTTCAGGCATTTCTGCTGAAGTCCTCCTATCTGTATCTGATATGTAAGCTAAATTTGTATGACTAGGAGGATCAGAACTAAGACTAGCTTGATGATCACTGGAAGCTAACGATTCTTCATTTAGACTTTCCGAATGAGAACATGCTTTTGTTGAATCCTCATCAGGGCTAGTTTTTTCTGAATTTGTACTTCGTTCCGATATTCTAGATAAGGTTCTAGCTACTCCAAAACTATTTCCGTACCCAATAACTACGTCCGGGGTGGAACTAGAACTAGCTGCAGGATAAATAAAGTTAGTGGGAAAATCATTCAAATCATCAACAAAATCTTCAGTCGAATCCTTGGAGGTAGCATTTGATAGTGGAGGGTTCTTTGCAAATGGGGCAAATGTTTGAAATTCTTCGATCATTCTAGGATTACCAAACTCGTATAACTCCTTATTGACATTGTAGTTATCATATCCCTCTTGATCTTGTGGAATCCAGCCTTCTTCCACACTGGAACTACCTTCACTTCCAGAACCAACCAAAAAAGGTCTCCATGTTGGTTTTAATTCCTCTCCTCGGCGAAAGGCTTCACCGAGTGAACCTGATGTAGACTCAGTGGTTTCAAAAGAACCCCTTGATTCAACACTTAGAGATCCCCTCGATTCTATGCTCGACTTAGAGGAGCTCTTTTGATCATCCAACAATCTTCCTTTACGTCTAGAATTTGTGTCATCTACACTTAACGATCCTTTAGAAGTTGTCGTAGTGTCCACACTCGACTTGGAAGAGCTCTTTTGATCAGAATCTCTAAGTGCTTTCTTTTTCATAACATCTCTCTCCGAAAGAGGGACAATATTTCCATCATCATCAAAATCTACAACGTGACTTTGATCTTCTTGCGATATTGTGATTTCTATTTTCATCTTCCGAGCAACTTTTCGCTGCAAAGTAGCTGCCATATTTTCAGGCTTTGATCCACCAGACAGGCTAGATTCTGATTCTTCAATGATTCCCTTTGCCATTTTGTCACCCTTAATTTTTTTTTCCCCACATTGAAAAGGTTTTTCAACTGTTTTATCTATGCTTGCTGAACTTGAATCCGAATCTGTGGGAGCTTTCTGTGAGTCCACTTGGCCTTGCTTCTCCAGAGTTGGAGTTGGAGACTTTCTGAGTAACTTTAGAGGACTTCTAGGGCTTCTGGGGCTTTCGATGAGACCCCTCTCCATGAGGGAAGGTGATGGAGACTTCGAGTTAGACTTTGATTGTTCGCTTGAGAAAGTGTGCTGCGATAGGAGGTGATCTTCACCATATTCCATTGCTTGTTTCAGTTCTTCTAATCGTTCTCTGTCTTTTTTGTTCAATTGCTCAATATCTTGGGAAATTCCCAAAGGCCTTGCTATTGAGCAACTTACGCTAGATTCTTCTTCCATAGAACTACCTTTTATATGGGTTCCACAAGGGCTTATATCTTTTTCAATACTTGTCCAGGATGTTGACTCTGAACTGCGTGACCTTTCACTAAGTTTCTGCAATTCATTTCTTTTAGATTTTGCTGTAAGTAATACTTTTGCTTCTCCACTAGGAATTTCGTCCACAACTGATATTGGCATAGAGCCATTTTGATCATGTTCACCTTTGTTTGTCTTACATGCAGGCATATCTAAAAATGGTATATTTTCAACAGTTGGGCTGTTCTCTTGAGGAGGTGTAACAATTATTTTATTTTTCCATTTCAAGGTCAGATCATAATTGTCCTTTGCTTTAGTCTGAGCACAAGGTCCAGCCAGTTCATGCTCAGAATCTGACATCTGCCTACTGATTGATTCTTGTTTTAAGAATTCCACTAAACTAGTAGAATCATCGAACGTGCTCTGGGCATCTATGTGAGATTTTATGCTAGTGCGCCGAGATGTGTTTTGTTGATCCGAGATACTTCGATCCCCAGTATATTCTTCACAGTCAACTGTGACCCATGAATTAGTATCTTCACTTTTATTTCCTTTTGATGAAGTAAAACCTATTTCGGCAATTTTATTTTGTTTCCCCATTTCATCAGAAGAAGTCTCAGCATCTATAAAAGGTATAGGAATATCAAGAATTGGATTACCTTCTCTTAAATCACTAATTTCGGTCAATGACTCTTCTTCACTGGTTATTCTCAAAATTGAATCCATACCTGTTTCATTACCATCATCATTGCCCTCCCCTTTTTGCATTTTATCTGAAGACTCTGAATGTTGGCGTTGGCGGTTAGCAATATCCATTTTTCTACGTTCCATAATTACAGTTTGTGTATCACTTTCTGCTTTCTCATTTTCTTTACTAATTTGTTCGACTCTTTCTTTGACTTTAAATTGCATATTTGGATGAACATCTACTTTAACAACTTCCTGCTTGAAATATTGAGCCGTTTCTGATGCCGTTTCAAAGGTACGATCTAAACTTTTAGATTTAGCCTCCACTGTTTTAATATCTGTTTTTCTTTCCAGGCTCTTGGATTTTGTGTTAGAACGCAAGTTTTTCTGAACAACTTTACCTTCAATTTGCTGCTTAAGTTCTTGCTTGCGAGATAGGGTTTTCGGTGACTTTTGTAGCGATTCAATGTCAATTGAATTATTGTCCTCTAAAGATTTACCCGATTTATCCTCCAGACTTTTATTGGACTTGACAATTTTATTAGCAGTTTTAGCATCTTCAAAGCTTCTGCTAATTTTACCTCCTAATTTGTTATCTAATTTTTTTGGAGATTTTGCAATAAAAACGTGATCCTCAGCTTTACTTTTTATTTTGGTTTCAATTATAATTTTATCCCCCTCAGTTTTTACGACAATTTTGTCTTCGGGTGGAGGAAAAGGTGGAAGAGAATCTTTTACTGGACTGACGAGGGTTTTTGTCTGTTTTAATGCTGCTTCAAACAGCATTTGCTGTTTTTCTTTGCGTTTCACTATTTCAGTATCACTCTCATCCTGTGATTTACTTCGTTCCTTACTATTTCCACGCTTCATTTCCATTTTTTCAATTGATTTTGATTTTTCTTTACCGGCAGCCTTCTTGCATTGCTGAAGCTCTTGGCTCTTAGTACGCATCATATCTAGCGGAGGCACTGTGAGAAAATCTGGTCTCTCCTTAAGGGAAGATGGCAGAGACTTCTGAGTTGTTAGTAATTGTGGTTTGGTTTTTGTATCTGTTTTATCTAATGATTTTCCTTTATTTAATCCCTTACCTTTAATTGCTGGGACGTTTCTAGCTTCTTCATCTGATTTATTAAGACCAGAGTTAATTAAATTCCTTCGCTTTTCTTTCCTCTTAATTTTCTCTAAATCAGGCACTATTTGATCTTCACTCAAGTCAGATAATTTTCTAATACTGTCTCTTGGGGAATTGAGTGATGATGTAGGTGATCGAGAGGGTGATTTTGATAGCGGAGAACGCGACAAAGGAGATTTAGATACTGGAGATCGTGTGGGTGATTTATGAGATTTTAATTTTGTTAAGTCATACCTTCTCTTAAATGATCTAGGTCTATTGTACTGGGTTAAACTAGCCAATAATTCTAATTCTTCACTGTCGATAATGACCGTTTGCATTTCCTTCAAATTATTTTCAGGAAGAGCTGCCGTTGCAGTTTCTTCCTCTATTTTACTAAAATCATGCTCTTCATTTTCAGCCTTATCACAGATTATTTTTTCTTCTAATATTTCACCTTCTTCGTCTACATCTCCAACAGTATCATCCTTAGATGAGAATGCGTTCATAGGTGGAAGCCTGTGTAAAGAAATAACAGGAGTATCTAAACTTTTTGCTCGCCTTCCTGTTGTAGGTGAATCTTGAGTAGCCTTCTGTCGTTGTAAACTAAAAACTGACCCTTCAGAAAGATTTAACCTAGCATGAGCAAATAATATAGGTGTGCCGCCCTGTTTTCTCGGAATTGGAGAAATCAATTCATCTCTGAGTTTACCCCTTTTGACATCTAATTTGTTTTTATCATATTTGACATTTGCTTGTAATGTACCACCTCCATCTAGTGGAAGTTCAATTCCTGTTACTTTTTCAATTTCTAAATCTACAAATTCCTCATCAGACCGTAAGAACTCGCAACTTTCTAAAATAGGGGAAGGAATGTTTTCTGTTAGGTGATATTCCCAAGTGGAGTTACCATTCTCAACACCTTCCAAAGGTGCAGTTTTCTTTGTAACTACATCTTCTTCAGAACTTGGAATGGAAATGGATCTTTCTGAAATCCTCCGCAATTCCGTAGCATTGCCAGTGCTGTCCAGAGATTGGGGATGATATTTGGCCTCAAGCTCAACTAAACGACGACACTGAGGTGGAGAACCTTCTATTTCAGTGGAACTCATCGTTTGGCCTCTATGCCATGCACCTGAAGTAATCTTATCATATTCTAATCGTAGAATAGGTTCCAATTCTTTACGAGATTGCGGAGGAGAGAACTCAAGCTTAGGAGCAGCTTCTGTCGTACCAAAAACGTCATCGGAATCTAGACTTTCATCATCTGAGGAGAAAGATGTAATACGTATTTTACTTTTATTTTTTACTTTTGTTCCTACACCTTTCTTTGTCCCACCTCTGCCTTTTATATTTCGTTTCGATGGCAATTTCTCAGATTTAAGCTTAATATCAGCTTTAAGCTTATCAGCAGCAGATAGCATAGCCGTATCATTTCCACCAGCTGTATTATGTATACTCCGTCCATTAATTTTGAACTTAATATCAGTCTGTGTATATTTTATCTTATCCCTCTGAATGCTGTCTGTTTTGGAACTTGTTGCTGAATCACTTTCTATTTGACTCAGTTTTGAATTTAGAGTTTCCAATAAAGCCGGGTCCAAAGATTTTGTTATATCTCTTTTCGGGCTCGACGAATGTTGAATAGCTAAAACGCTCTTATCAATTTCTAATGTGACTGGATTAATTTTGGACAAATCAATGTTTTGCGTGAAGAGAAAATTGCTATTTTCTACTTCTAAAAATTGTTTCGTAACGGGAGTATCTGTGACAGCTATGGTATTTGTTGCCTGCTTTGGAGATTTGGGTGACTTAGGTGATTTGGGTGACTTTGGTGATTTAGGTGACTTAGGTGACTTGGGAGATTTAGGAGATTTTGGTGACTTTGGTGACCTGGGAGACTTTGGATGATCATGATACTTGCACCTGGTGGTGTTAACCATGTGACGCCCATTCATTGGTGGCTGCATAACTATCTCTGGTGGCGGAATACTATCATCAATGGGTGATGGTGCCGTACCATTCATGACATGTCGCTTGTGTAACACATACGGTATATCATAATTCATATCTTCTTGAACTTTTTTAGCCTCTTTTGTTGGTAAAAATCCAACAGTTATCGCATCAAATTCTTTAAAGTAATTTTTAGGTAAGTCAAATTCCATTTTATTGATATCGAAACCTTGCCTTTGGTACTCGTGTGGCAAATCAAAATGTGAACATTTTGTGGAAATGGGTGGCGCACTAGGTATTTGTCGGAACATGTACTCATCGTCACTCGACTCAGCAGGTGTTAAATCAATGGACTTTTGATGCATCAAAACATGTCTCCTGGAATTTGCACTAAAACGTGGCCGATTAGCAAGGCTATTGGGATCGCTCTTTGTACGTTCCACAGTGGCATGCGTATACGTTATTTGAGAGTTGTCCAGTCTGCTGCTAGAGCTAGTATCCAAAATAAGCTTAGGATTGTACTCATCAAAATGTGTTTTGGCAATCAGTTCCTCCTTAATGTTATCTTTACGGGTGTGCCTTTTATGATTTCCATTTTCACACCGGTTCTTGTCAAAATCAGATTGCAAAATGGAATCGAGATTTGCTGCTGCCTTTGCCCTGTTCTTCGCATACTCTATGCTATCCATTGCCGGCAGTATACGCACATTAATATCGGATTCATTGGAAGACTCCTTGTATAAAATGGGACCTGCTTCCTTATAAGAAGATGTCAATGACTCTATTTTTTCCTTATCAAAACTAAATACATTTTCACTCGACTGTCTTCTTTGATAGCTTTGAACTTTGACTGTCCTCTTATCGGTAATTTCTGTGTTCAAACCAGCTATATGTTCCGGCCAAATGTGTGTGGTTTGCTCCGTAATGTGGTCAGGTGATACATTAGCCACTGTTGTTACTGGCATCTCATAATTGCGTTCAACATTCTGCAAACTTTTAGAATGAATCTGTGAACTTTCTTTGTGTCTTGTATTGCTTGGAAAAGTGGAATATGAACCGAATCCATCAGTGTACATTGTTTTAGTAGTTCGAGTACCAATTTCAGCTATTAAATTTTCATGGGATTTATCAAACATATTTTTTGGCTTATCAATATTATCAGGAAGGAAGGTAGAATGCGTGTCATAAAACTCAGACTTCGAATCATCAGGACTTGAATGTGAGGATGCAATATCAAAATTTTCAGAAAATGTATTTTGAATGCTTGTAACGCTTTTCCTCTGATTGGAAATCTCATCGACATCAAAGGCACTTTTTTTGCAATCGTAGTAATCAGATTTTGAATCCTGACTCGAAGTTCGAGAACCAGATCTGTCTGAACTTTTGCTCTTTAATGTTTCTCTGGATTTTTTGCTGTCTGTATGGTAGACACTGTCATGAGATTTTTTACTCGATTCACCACTACTTTTGGAAATTTTGGAATCATAAAAATCACTCTTAGATTCCTGACTGGAAGTCCGCGAACCCATTGAACGTTTGATTTCCTTATAGAAATTACCATCGGATCTCACACATAATTTTTCACGAGGCAATACCCGTGGGTCGTCAAGGAGGAATGGATCAATTTGAATATCATTATCACTCTTATACTTAACAGCGCCTGTCAACCTAAGCTTAAACTGATTTTCCGATTCATAACCTAAATTAGATAAAGAATTATCGTCGTCAGAGGGCAAGTCATTACCTGAATCCAAGGAACAAGATCTAGTATGAATATTAGACATGGAATGTTTTACCTGGTAGTATTCATCATCGGATCGCTCAATAACCTCATAGCTGTCATGAGACACGTCATCTTGCGAGCCACCTGGCTCGTAGCCAGTACTCGCTTCTGAGCGTCGCACGTAGAGACTCCCGGGATAACTAGAAGAGTACACACGCTGATCCAATGCATCAAATGTCTGCTGACTCTCTACTGACACATGTCTACTAAGTTGTGCACCATAGATCACAGACAGAGCATCATTATATCGCGTCACGGGGGAGTCGATGCTTCGCTCAACATCAAACTGGAAGGGTAAACCTTTATGGAACACATCGTGGTACGTACGCTCGGTTTTCTCAGGGCGGCGCTTAGACTGGCCTGTATCATCGAAACTAAAATCGTACAAGTTACGGCAACTTGCACTGCGTTGCCAAATTTTCCTTTTGGGTTTACGGCTAGTGGGGACGACGCGGCTAGGGTGCGGGGAACCGGGGGGCGAGAGGGCAAGCGTGCTGCTCGCAACCGCGGTACAGTTGTAGTTCTGACCTTGAGTTGTGGCGACCGGGACAGGATGCATTCGAGTAGGATCGCCCACGGTGCTGGTAGCAGTGTTGTGCTGGTACGTCGACTGGCTCCACGTACTCCCCGGAGAATCCTGCAAGTCGTGTGTTTGCATATTATATTAAAGATTTAATAAGAAAATAGCTTTTTAGAATTTACTAACTTATTTTACATTGAATATATGATTAGTTAATGAATCGTTAATTGCTGTATTTGTTTATTCCATCAGTCCGTATTATCATGCAGTGACTGCAGTCGTACTGATTCTAATAACATTTTCGGAGTCAATGACTGTACAGGATGTGGTACCAAAATCTGGACAAAATTCAATTTGAAATCCTTTCTATACTGCTGGTAGATGTGGCGATTAGCATTCAGATAGCTTGATGCATGTACTAAACCATCATAACCTCGAAATAGTCGCAATGCTGAAACCATGTGCGGAGTATAACTGAAGAGCTGTGATTATGAAGTATCCCTCGGCGACAGATATCATACAGTTCTTCAGGTACACTGTATCGACTGTGTATAAGGTCATCGCAAAGTAAAACGAGTCGGAGAAGTACATCCAAGGTTTTGTAACACTGGCAAAAAAACTATGCGTCAAATCGCCTAAGAGAACCTTTTCCACAAATCTTACACAATTAATGTGAGACAGATGCATTCCAAAGCCACTGCAACCTTCTTTTATGTACCCTTCTTGTATGTGATAAGTTTTCGAGGGAGCGAGGTACCAGAGAAACTGACTTGACTAAGACAGAACCTGTAGTTGGCTTTCTGCTTATGGCTCGGCTGAAAAAATACATCACCTAAACATCCATGAAATGTGTGTTAACAATGGGACGGCCCCTGATTTATTCAAAGGAACCATGTCAAAAACAAGATTCTTTTGTCTACTAATAAATATTTGTTTTAATGATGTGAAAACCAGAGCAGAATGTGCTAAAACTGATAATAAGACAGCAATAAGGAACATATTTGAAACTTTTGTCACCAATTGTCAGACCCATTACCAGATTTAAGAAAATGGTACAATTGATGAGATATTAGAGTCATTTAGGGGATGTTGTAAGTTCTATGTTTATATGGTTAACAAACCCGCAGAAGGACAGTTCAGTGTAACCAGACATACAGTCCAAGCGCTTTGGTGAAAAGATAAGCCAAAAATATTTTGAATACTGACCCCAATATTACGATGGATAATTACTTTACGTCTATACCCAATGCCGGCCGGATAAAACCGACGCGGGGCTCGTAGCAAATGTGAACAGGGGGCCCTTGAGTTACATTGCCTATTGAAATTTAGGATGTAAATAAAACAGAACATTTACAAAAATGCTTTTCGTGATTTAATGCGTGCAAATTTAGAAATAACACTCGTCAAATCAATATTTCTAATTAAATCATTTTCTATATTCATTATAGTGAGGTCATTCAAACGTTCTTGTCCCATTGTGTTCCTTAATACATTTTTTATTCGTGTTAATGTTGAAAAAGAACGTTCTCCACTGCAGTTTGTGATCATCAAACTCAAGTAAATGCGTAACACTATTTCTACATTTGGAAAACACAATTCCAATGAATTTTTTACTAGAATTTTATAAAATTGGAGTTCCAAAGCCTCGTGTTTTTTGCTGTCAATACCAGCAGCCACATCTGTTTTCAGCAGCTCAGCGAAATGCACCAGTTCATTGCCTAAACCATCTTCCACGTCATCTGGGTAAGAGCTAACGATAATTTGACTTATTTTCAAAATCTCTTCCGCCGTTAAAGACATTAATTGCCGAAGTATTCCAAATACACTGGTCACTTGACGATAAGCTTCCATGCATTTAGCCAATGCAGTCAGTACATTATCGACTATAAACACTTGAATTTCAAATCGTTGTCCAGGTGTTTGATTTTCTACAACTTCATCGAGTGATGTAGAGCCGCTAAATTGGTCGTACTTTGTATTTCGCTTGCGTTTTCTCATAGTCGATTGCTGATATTCTTCACAGCCAATCAAGACTTTGGCTTTTGCCTCTATATCCGAAAATGTGGATTGCATTGCTTGGATATAGCCATGTAATGATTTATACAGAGCGTATCCTGTGTTAAGGTCTTGATCTGACGACTGTAACGAGGCGTTAGTCACTTGTAAGCGCTCTAGAATTTCTCTACCTTTTGATCGTTGTTATTGGATATGTCATCCAAAACTTGACTGATAGTGGTGAAGCCACATAAAAGTGCTTTCGTCGCATCAGCTCGTGCGGACCACCTAGTGTCCGATAATCTTTTCAAAATTGGAATATTGGAACCAGCATTTTGTAGTGCTTTTGTAAGAAGACTCCATCGATAGGTTGAAGCGGAAAAAAATGAATAGACTTTCAACGAAATCGAGAAAAATTGATGCTTCTGTACAACATTCTGCAGCGCACTTTGCAACCAAATTTAATGAATGGGCAAAACAGGGAATATATTCCGCGTATTTATTTACGTCACTAATTCGTGCTTGTAAGCCGTTGTACTTCCCGCTCATGTTGCTGGCGTTGTCATAACTTTGACCTCGACAATCTTTGATGTTCATACCTTTCTCACTTAAAAAATCTAGTAAACTTTGAGCAAGCTATTCTGCAGTATGGCCTTCCATGCCCAAGAATCTTACAAACCTTTCGACTGGTCCAAATGGCAAGGCATAGCGCACTATCAGAGTTAGTTGATCTACATGCGATATATCTGGAGTAGAATCCAATGATACTATAGTATTTGCATTTCTTAATTTCGCAAATATTATTTCCAGTTCAAATATTCCGGAATAATTGGTCCCGTATACTTGATGCAATTAAATGGATAAATTCTTCGCATGTGGTTTTTGACAAGTATGACGTATGTCCTTTCCCTTTATTTGCATGAAGATGTATGTGTTCGGCCAGAAAAATGTCAAATTTGGCAAAAAAAAATATCAATTCTAATAAGCCTAAATAATTTCCATTGTGAGGTGAACCAATAATTTCATCACTACCCCTGAATGCCAGACCTCGCTCTGCTAAAAAAATTATAACTGCAGTAATTCGTTCTAAAAGTGTCCTCCAATATCTTTCTTCGGTTTCTATTTGGCTCACAATTTGAGAATCAACACGCGCATCCTTGTTTTTTCGAACTAACAGTGAAATTATTGCTTGTCTGTGCGAAGTGCTTTCCTCGTGTCTTTTCAACGAAATATGCGTGTTTTTCCAGTCATCAAATCCGTCTTTGGTAAACCGCACCGAACCTTCGTAATCCGTAACTTTGCAAACAAAACAAAAAAGTTTTCCTTTAGTTTCCGAATAACACAACCAATCTCGCACGTGATTTTTATCCGTTAGTTTATGTCTCAATGTAAAAAATGACTTCTGACAGAAACATGGTTTATTTTCATTCTCGTACATCTTCTCTGAAGTCAAAAAATTACTATTCATATGCTGCACTTCGCTACTTCCTTTTGCAATCCAATAATCTCGATCAAAGTGGTTCGGCCATTCGCCAATGTCATTGGAATATATTTTATTTTCTTTTTCGCTTATAGACGATGTAGTCACATCGCCAGCACGTGATACACTTTCGACCTCTCTCTGACTTGAAGATGAAGCTTCTGCGTCTAGAGAACTTGCTGTAAGTTCAAGTTCCTTCTGGCTAGAAGATAATATCGCAGAATTAGGAGGACTTCCTGTAGATTTGAATGCAATGGCACTTGAACATAATGTGACTATATCGGAATTAGTTACAGGTACTAATGAATTTCCTATGGTGCTGTCATCATCTGGACAATGAGATGCAACTTCTTGGTTATCAATTTCATTTTTATTAGTTTCAATATCATCATTCTGAACATTAAAAAACTCAGACAGCTGACGAGTTTTTGATATAACAGCTTGATTCTTCTTTTCTTTTTCATCTTTTGCTTTACGCTTTGCACTTCCAGAAGCATAGTGTCTACCTGTATCTCTAGGTCTGTTGTTGCTCATTTCGATCTGTATAAAATGGAAAATATAATTGGAAAATATGATTGAAAGTTGGAACCTGAAAACTAATGACAAAATCCCTTCCCATGACCCATAATACTAATACGAAACTAGCCTGTCAAATCTTTTAATGTTTTTGTAAATGTAAGACAGTGTGCGAACTCTAAATACAATGACTTTCTATAACAGTCTAAATAGGATTACTGCTTATAAAATTTACGCTTCGCGTTAGCGTTGTTATCCAAGCAAGCACTGAGCAAGGCGCTTTGTTAAGGGCTGCATTAACTATGAATACCTAACGCGGCGCAATGAGAGTGATGGCGACATACACTTACGTGTGTGAAAAAAATAGTGTCATCACGAAACATGAAAATAATATTTATTTAAAAACTAAATGCCCAAATAAAAAACTGAAGGATGAGAATTTAGTACCTGATGTGTACCTATAAAGATCAAGTAAGTACTCAAAAAAGTATTTCTAAAATCCCTGCTGTTTTGGTATGCTAAGCAAAAAATGTTAAAAAGAAGCTTCGGAAATAATTCTATCGAGAAAATTTTATTAAATAGTGTTTTAACAACAAACAAAATCTAGCAATTATTATCAAAAATCATATATAAAAAAATCAGATTTTTATTTTATCTACAAATGAAAGGAAGTTGAGTTGAGGGGAACTTATTTTAATCAATGCAGCCCCTTAAGCAATTTCGCGTCGTATCGCTCCCAATTAATGTTCGGCTCTAAAACATAGATGTCTCGTTTTTTGATCTTTGTACAGTAGGTTGGTATACTTTACTTATGAACAAAAAAGTTAGCTACTTACCAAAAAATTCAGAACTAATAGTTTTCGTCTTTTCACTGTTGTGATATTATGTAGAATTTTACAATTCACTCTTAAATCAAAAGAAAATAAACTTATATAATTGTGGTAGGAACGAACGACTGAGTCCACTGACTGTTAAAGTAGGCTTATCAAATTAAGTATCCATTTTACTATTTTCTTATTGGTAATCATTTGAAAACTATTCTACATGGTCGAGTTATACAAACAGCTCGAATCGAAAACAATATTAGGGGATTCACCCTGTAAGTATTGTGGTATTGCCAACTTGCAGCATGATAATATACAATTACAGTGTGGCCAACGCTCACTTTGAGAATAGCTAAGGTGTGCGTTTCCATTACACGTACACGTTATACTGTCGCAATCATGTTCACTGTCTTCTACGACATCTATCTCTATAAAAATTAAATACAAAATTTGATATTGATAATCGGTAATAAAATTCTGCTTTATCATCCATTTTTACTTAATCAGTTTCCTACCGCTTTTTTCCAACCTACGGCTGCAAGCAAGGCATCAACTTCATGGCAAAAAAATTACTTCCCTAATAAAATTCTGCTTTATCATCCATTTTTACTTAATCAGTTTCCTACCGCTTTTTCCCAACCGACGGCTGCAAGCAAGGCATCAACTTCATGACAAAAAAATTACTGCCCTACTTATTGGAAAAAGAACCCCAACCTAGTTTTTGTTGATTTGTGTTTTTTTTGGGCACAGGCGCGGGGCCCCCCAAGGAGCGGGGCCCGTAGCATTTGCTGCCTCCTGCTACATGGCTAATCCGGCACTGTCTATACCCCTTGCTGATCAGCTAGTTGTTAACCA
Source organism: Druceiella hillmani (assembly GCA_039881145.1). Taxonomy (NCBI): domain Eukaryota; kingdom Metazoa; phylum Arthropoda; class Insecta; order Lepidoptera; family Hepialidae; genus Druceiella; species Druceiella hillmani. The sequence continues at coordinate 21,906,892 of JAYKKI010000035.1, forward strand.
TCAAACAGCTGTAATAGACACTTTGCGAAAGAACAAAAAAGGAATTCCATTTTCCTTTCTAGCTACTGATTTGGTGAGCAGAAGGTTCCAGTATTAAAAAGAAAAGTGGTACTACTATTCTCAACCTTACATGATAAAAAGATCGATGAAACTACTTATTATTACAATGGGACCTAAGGCGGAGTTGACAAAGTAGATCAAATGAAAGAAGAATACTCCATAGGTAGAATGAGTAGCAGATGGCTGATGTGATAATTTTTTTAAAATTTTTCCAACATAAACAGTCAAATCATATGCAAGGAAAACACTAATCACTTAGTATTACGACAACAGTTTTCGGAAGAAATTGCTCTAGCCATGACTAGTCCATATATAACAAGACAATCCTACCTAAACACGTTGCAAAAACCACTAAGAAACCAAATTGTCCAATTTGTACCATCAGAACATCAGAATTTACCCTCAGGAAGAGCGAGTATATGTACATGTCCATCCAAGAAAAATAGAAGGACCAAAAAGGGTGTAATAGATGTGCAGTTACTATACGTGTGCGTTACACTGTGCGTACATTTCACAGGACTGTTTTGCTAAAATACATGCCATAGGTGATGAAAATGTTTAATGTAGTTATTAAGTTTAAGTTTTTTTATTTTATGTAGGTTCAGATAAAGATGTTGAAATTCAAGAAATTTTACATAAGATTTCTAAAATTAGCTATAAAACTTTAATAAATGTTACTTTTTCTTCTAGTTTATGCTTTACTTTGTCCAAAATAAATTTAAATTTATTTAACTATTATTTTTTTTTCATGGGGTTTCTGTTTACAATGATAAAAAATTTAAATGTAATTATGGTCGAGAAAATGTTTCAATTATTTCTCCCCTCTCACTAATAAAAAAATGCTATAAATTATTTTCGTGTTATATTTTCAAGAGAAACCAAAAACATTCTGATTAAAAAAATTCTTACTTACCAACACCTTTATATAAAGGGGTTATTGCTAAAGGAGCAAGAGATTTCATCATTCCTTTGTTGATTGTCAAAACCAAATATCTTTTCAATCTATAATACATAGCAAACTAGGACTTTCATATGAATTGATCTCACACTTCAGCGTGCAAAATTCATATAACACATATAAGGTGATAATTATTACCAATGGTGTCGTCATCGGAAGCGGAGGAGGTGACTCCGCCATATGGTGATGGTTGACTTCCGCGCGCGTCACTATTCCCCGCTCCTGTAATGCGTCGTAACGAAAAACTCATTACGATTCCTTTCAAAATACTTCAAATGAATTAAAAACCTTGAAATTTCTTTTAATTAATTAAATCAGTACACTATTGAGGCCCGATAAGAGATTTTAGATGGAACCTCTATGCCCCACATTTAATTTGTTTCTTTATTAAAATACAGATTGATCATGAAAAACTTGGTGTTAATTGCAGAACAAGACAAAAATCAAAATTTCAAAATAGAATCAATGCATAGTTACACTAAACCAATCTTGTTTTAAGCCTTTTTTACTAATATTGTTATACACAGCATATTACGTAAATTATTTACCCGGTCTCTCATAGCGGTAAAGGTAGTAGGTGTTAAGGGTGGGCGAGCCAGCTGGGCCCCCTCGGATCTGCGGCGCTCCGCTCCAAGGGCCGCTCGAGCCTCCATCTCCGTGTAGCCCCTCATCATCAGAGAAGCCTCCAGGTAGTGAGGTTGCTTGTCCCATTCCACTGATATTGCTGCCAAGTACAAAATTATGATCAAGTTGTCTATATTTTTTACACATTGTGAAAGAGAAAAGTTATGAAACACCATAAAAACTAATGGATTGAAGTTCACAGCGGGAACGCACACCTGAAGTAGATTTCACAAATGTTCATTATTATAAAATCAAATAAATTACTAAAATTTCAAGAGGGTCACATGCAATCTAGATATGAGTTTTAGAACAAACGCTGTTAAATAAACCTCCAAGAATGAGCTAGGGATTACAAAATATTTGAGCTTCTGTGTCCCATTTTACTTGCGAAACACAAAATATTTAATTACAGATGTTTTTTATCGTGTTACCAACTTCACAGCTGAACACGTTATAACAAATTTCTAATTTTAGAAAACATTGAAATTATAAGAGAAAATGTTCATATTTATTAGTTTTTGGATGCTTAGTTATTTATAATTAATCAATTTGTATTTTTTTTAAAAATTACAACAAGCAATCCTTATTTTCCCATTATTTCACATATAAACAAAAAAACTTTGAAAAAACAAAAAAATGAAAGATATACTTTATAATTATCATACAATTAATAAACCAAAGGCAATATTTAATCTCTACAAAGATGATAAAATTCTTCTGAAACCATTTCACATATAACGCATACAACCCCCTTAATAAATAATACAATGCTAGGAACATAGAGATGACTAATAAAATTGTAGGTGAAAAGCTAAAGTAAAGAGAAGAGACCATCGGAGCCGGGCGGGAGCGGCAGCAGGGGATGAGCGGAGAGGCTGGCGTTGATGGGCGCGGACGGCGTGCTCACGTTGGCACGCGACGAGCGCAGCGAGTGACTGGCGCGGAACGACTGCGACCTGCGGACAAGCGGACAGAGGATGCTACACAACAGCCCCATCATACTACACAACAAACAGACAAACACCCACGCAGCCTGTGCAATCAGATCATCATATAGAATGGCCTTCCTGCATCGTCACATTTCCAATGGGTTTCAGTTAAAATAAATCATGACATTTATATCTATGATCCAAAGTGAATTAACTAAGCGAATCAATTTTTTTCACTTGTTTCGAGTGATGGTCAATCGATGCGAAGCCATCATGATTTAACACAGTGAATGATCTTAACAAATAAGTCAATCTCACTATAGTAGGCTAGCAGTTCGAAGCCATTCTACATTGTGCATTGGAAAAATATAATTTGTGGTGAACTGTGAATTGTTTCTGTGCAATTTGTGTCTTAAAAGTAAAACATTTAATACATTTTATTAATTAAGTATACTATCATGTCACCATCCTCAGTCCGTTTGCCGCACAGCCAATCACACGAGGAACTCGGTCGCTTCGAGGATCGGTATAGTATAATTAAAACATGTTACCATGAGAGTGGTAGTGGAATATAAATGCAAATGCAGTCTTGAATTGTACAAGCATGCCTCTGTCAATTTGGACATGCATTGTACGACTACTCGCAATGACTAATGGATGAAAATACATTCTAATAATTTCAACGAGTTACCAAATACCTCAGTAATAACAATCAGACTTTCTATCTAAAAAGAAAATTACATCTGCCACATTTCAAAGTTGTCAAAATCCACACGGTTGTTACTTCATTTCCGCTTAAATACCATTTTTTCGAAATTAAAACTCGTCTACAACTTAACAAAATTTATCTGCTGTCATTTACTCTAGTATGTTAGATATGACTTGTCATATGGCTCGAATACATTTATTAAATAATGACAAGTTAATTAAGCTCCATACTCATATACCATACTCACATAACAATAACAGTTTTATTGAATTATGGCTACTCGGTACAAACTATTGCTTTTATATTTAAAAAGCCTTAGAAATACAAAATGAGTATTAATCTACGGCAAAAAATTTAGCTAAGACGCAAAAAGCTTAAGTTTTGGTAAAGTATTTGTTTCTTAAAGCTTATTTACATTGAGTATGTGAAGAGACTGTTATTGAATTAAGTGTAAAATACTTTGATAGTCAGAGCGTAGATTTAGTAGGCCTCAATGAATAATCATATTATAAAAAATATTAAAATCCTCCCACATAGGTTGAACCATACTTTGGTACATGCAAACCATAATGTCACCAAACTACTGCAAAGAAGTCATTAATCGAACAGCCCAATAGCACTAGGTAGTAAAAGTTAAGCATTACTAACAATTTACACAAGTAAGTCACTGATAATTACATTTATCTAGGTATATGTTTCAAATCAAGCAGTGTCAGCGATATAAAGCAAGCCAATTAAAAAATTCTACACCTTTGTAACTTAATATTCTGCATTTATGAGTCAAATACTAATATTAATATAAAAATAATGACTTTGCTTCATTGTTGAAAAAAGAAACTTAGTCATGGAGAAATGGAGAGCGCCAAAGTGAATTTAAATATTATTCGTTAACATTGAATAACATTTTTTGCACAATAAATTTTTTCCACCATAATACTGTAAGAACATATCACTAGAATAAACAAACTAACGTATTTTGAAATGTGTATTTTAAAATAATGTAAAGCACAACACAATATATTAATGAGTTTAAATGAAATATTGAAATAGAAACTTTGCTTATATAAATTTCTGCCTAATCAGTGATATATGCCAAGACACTGTGCCTCTGTTTTTGTGGAACTTGGTCCAAACGATGAGGCTAAGTGTATTATGTTTCTAAATCTGATGTGTGATTTTTCCTAATACCTTTAAAATAAGACCTATTTTTAATTTAAAATTAAAACCTGTTTTTAATTTTAAAGTTTTTTATCATCAATCGATTGTATTAATAATGATTAATTAGTCAAACATTACAATGTAATATAGCAAAAAGGTACGTTGAACAAATCTAGTTCAATACAAACAATCCCGGATAATATCTCTGTACCTCTAGGACAGACATCATCATTTTCCAAATTATCTTCTAAGAAATACAAGCCTTCTCAATTCCACAAAAAAAACCATTGAGTAGTGAAATTTATTTTTTTCTATAGTTTTTGGGACGAACACTGACACTTTCCTTTAAAAAAAGTTATTAGTCCAAACTTTCACAATTTGTCTTTAATTGAATAAGAATAACCAAACAAATAAGATTAACCCAAGTCAATACTTCTTTTTAAATATTAACGCACATTAAAATTTAGACATTAGCCTCTATTTCTCTCTAGACCTAACACTTTCATTGTTAACTCTCTGTGCTCTTATATGCCAATTTGCTTTCAATATCTTATAACTATTACATCGCACTGATCAAATCTACACTATCATTGTAAAAAATGCAAAATTTATATGAGAAACAAAATGAACGAAGATTACATGTAAATAATTCTACAAATACATTTGCAAAAAGCTGCAAGGCATGTCAATAAACTGGCTCTAGATCTACATTGACTGCGTTATATTACGAGAAAGCTGAAAATGAGTTTACAATATATTGATCCAATCAGCTTACCTTTGGAATGTTTGCCTCTTCACGTAGTTATCACGAACAAATTCGACTATCTGTTTCTGCGTTTTGCCACTATACCTGCGAATAATACAATAATTTCTTTTTGTTTGAAAAATATTTCCACTCTGTAGGAAAAGAAATTTAAATCTCTGATCTATATTTCTTTTTCTACTGAGGACGGAGTTCAGTTAATAAAGTAATTGAAAGTTACCGAAGAGACCGACGAGAATGGACCTTACGTTACAGAAATAGAAAATAATTTTTTAAAAAGCTGAAAATTTTTTTTAATACAAAAAAAGTAAACAGTTCAGCATTTAACAATCAGCAGGACATTCGGAACTATCATAATACAAAACAAAAGAAATCTGTCTCCATAAATGCATATACACATATTTTTAATTGTTAATTATTAACTTATTAATTTATTAATAATAAGAAAATCTGATGAGTACATCATAACTTTTGAGAAAGAATTAAAAAATCAATACTGATAACTTTCTTTTAATGTCTAGGCATTGCCTAGGTTAATTAAAAATAAACTGTAACTCACAACGAATGGCAATACATTCTTTCATGTTATCTAAATTAATGTCTTTTTCGCTCTTTTCGTGTTTCTCGTGGCTCTTTTCGTGGTCCCTGTCGGGCCTGAGAGATTAATAGATTAGTATGTTACATCTGGGTACGGTGGGTTATAAGGAGCACAGTCTGTACTCTATTTCATCTCGCTGGTTCAAAGAGTTTCGTGGAAGTAACATTTACAAATTGTTCTGATAATCTGAATTTTTACATAAAAACATTAAGTTAGATTCTAATAAGATATTCTGATACCCGAACTGTGAAACAAATAATTTATCTTATTTCTTATTTTTTGTTAATTTATTTCATTTTTTCCTAGTAACAATCAACATTTCCCTAATTAGTCAAACTTTAAATTTATATATTTTATGTTAATTAGTATATTTGACATTGATATCGTTACAATTATTATAATTATATTCAAAAATAAAAATGAAAAAAATCATAAATTATAGCAGTTCTTGAGCTACGAACTCTAAGAGCAGGACTAATTTGAGAAATTAATTTCTAAGAAAAAGAATATAAATATCCAGCCGGTGGGTATAAATATCGGGCCGGTGATTCCGGCACAAGCAGATGAGGTAGGTTGACAGTTGGGGATGGATAAGGTTTTAGAATAGCCGGCAATGGCGACTCAGCAATTGTCATGCTGTTCCCTACTGGATAATGAATAAGGCTCTGGTGGATGGGGAACGTTGGATCGTAAGACTAGAGCAGAAGGCAACAAGAAACCACTGCATTGTGATCCCACGAGATTCATGGAAAAGTTAACTAAGGGTAAAAGTGAGGCTTGTGATCCGTATAGCAACTGGCATCTAACTAACGTAACATCCAGTTCTACATAAGTTTTATTAAAAAGCCGGAAAGCCTTCAACAAAGTCCAGTTGTGCAAGTTGTGGAAGATCATCGTGGAAATGGATGAGCCATCGCATCAGATGCAACTTGTAAGAAGGCTTTACGAAAATGGCACAGCAACTGTTCAGGTCGACATTTTAGACTGGGACAGAGTTGATAGTTTTAACGAATTCAGCTTGGGTTTTGAATATCTCGAAGTCCAAACTTTCGACCCAACAGGGTTGTATTCTGTCTCCGCTGCTCTTCAACAACTCTCAAAGATTGAGTTGAAAGGTATATTGGTGGGTGGTAGAATATGTCAAACTTATGGTAAGCTAATGATAATACTCTTTTTGCATTAATTGAGGAACACATGGTGAAATTCCTCGACGACTAGAAGCTAGTGCGCTTGATTTCAGTGTCACAATAAATCATGATAAAACCCAAATTGTTATTATAGACTGAGCAAAAAACAGTACTGGTATTAAGGCTATAGCTAACTGCAAAGTGGTACAGAGCTACATATACCTAGGGTCGATTATAAACAAATGTCGGTGATTGCGAAGAGGAAATTTATAGACGTTGTGCCGTCACGAGATGTGCGGTAGAAAAACTTCAGAACATTTGAAGGGACAGTATGATCACTAAAAAATTAAATTTCCTTGATGAGATGTCTACTATCTCCAATCTGTATGAAGGCGAGACATAAACATTGACGGTATGAGATCTTCGGAAGATCGATACACTAGAAATGTGGTGTTGGAGGCGTCTTCTCAAAATCCCTTTGACTGTTCATCGCACCAATATATAAATTTTCAAAGAGCTAAAAAAAAAGGAATGGTTATCATCAACCATGTAAATACAAACACCAAAGTTCTTTGTACACATCACCCATATTGAAAGCTCAATGGAACATCTGGCGGTGCGGGGAAATATAGAGCTCAAAAGATCATGAGGACCCTATCTCACACAATAGACTGGCCTTATAAAATCCATCACACACTCCACCATCAATGTGTGTTCACACAATGTCAAAAATAGAGATACGTGGGGAGGCATCTCGAGAATATTTACTGAAGGTTGGCTGACAGATCACCACAACCAGTGTCAAGAGCGCACGACTAAGAAGAATCATTAAAAACTGATATTAAAATGCATCTCAATATCAATTCATTTTTCTTTAAATCCCATTTACATATAATAGAAATTATATAAAAATAATAGTATTCAATCATACCTAAATGAAGACCCTCTTGACAGTACCCTGGTGCGTTGCCTAGGTACTCTCTTAACACTTGAGCATCGGAAAAAACCATGGTTCTCAACACATTTTTTCCAAAAATTTTTACATTCATTTCGACCCTCGAAAAAGAACTCTACAACGTCCTTGTAATAACCCTGGCAAAAGAAAAAATAAAAATATTATTTAAATTCTTTATGGATATAAAATCATTGCTTATTAACAAACATTGAAGACACATTTTACATAAGCAAACACATTTCATCGACTATCAAACCATAAAATTTATATTGCTCATTAGCAATAAAACCTCTTTTTGACTAACTGATAATATTACACCAAATTTTTAGCCAAGGATATTGCAAAGGAAAATAATAACCAAATAATACTTACGTATCCTTCAGGATGCAATTTAATAAGAAATCTCTTTCGTTTGAAAGAAATTTTTCTTATTTTGGCCCAACTAAACGTGTTTATTTTTGTAAAATTTTGGAAGACCACTATTCCTAAATGAGCAACAGCCAAGTTTAAAGGTACATTTTCATGATCTTTCGCTGGATGCATCTTCATACCTGTAAAGATAAGGAAAGCAAGATATTTATTCATTTATTTATTTACAGAAATTAATACAATTGATACAAATAGCAGATTTATTACTACGAGAGCAATCTCTTACAGCCAAAAATCAGTCAATCTCCGCCCGACGAGTGGCCAGAAATCGAACCCAGGCACCGCAGTGCACCATGCCATCAAAGGCCATAAAACCTGTGATGAATTCAACACATCATGACAATGACGGCATATTAACCATCATCTGAAGAAATGAGTGAAAAAACTTAAGTTATCTGCTCTCAATTATTGAAGTTATACTTCTTTAGGTGCGTTATGAAAAAATTATGAGAGTTGAAATTTGAACAAATTAATTTACAAGCAATAAGGGAAAATTATGAAAATAAAAAGCATTCATAAAATCATTATGGTAATTATTTTAGTTATTTATTACCTTTCACATATCCAACATAACTCTTTGTGTTCTCTACATATTCTCCTTCATCAACTAGCAAAACTGTTTTATTCCTCATCGGCAAGAAACAAATTTTCAGTGCTCACCTTAATTACAGAACACATAATATAATCATATTTAAAAACAAAGAAATGTAGGAAATCAAAAAGAAAGGGAGAGATGGAACCAACTGAAAAAAATGTGGTTAGGAAAAAGAGACGTAAACCACGTCTCTTTTTCCTAACCACATTTTTTTTTTATCATAAGACTTTTTTTAAATCGTTCATTGATATGTCTCACGGTCCAGTTTTTTTTCTACATTCTTGTAGCTATTATAGTCAATGATCTACAATAAAATGTGGAATATTTGGGAATTATGTGTTTAAATTAATACTTTGGGAATAAAACTGCAATTATGCTGGAAATCTAAATAAATTGTGATCAGTAGGTAAGCTTAAATCTTTAGCCATTGGGGGAAATGATGTTGAGGTATTATCTAAATATATTTGTGGAAAATCAGAAAACAAATTTTAAAAAACAACCTTTTACTATTTATAATGGTAATTTAGGGTAAAGTTGCCAAGTCACAGTGCTCCAAATGTGAATGCAATAGAGTATTTGACTAAGTTTTTTATTTCATAAAACAGCAAATTTAGTAACGGTCAACTTTTAAAGAGCATTAACGTCTGAATGGAAGTTTGATGTCAGGTATGATAAATGAGAATGAATAAAAATATATAAAAATAAATAAAGAAATACAACTAAAACTCACCATATAATTCACAACGTCTTGCAGTTTCCAACAAATTCATATCAGCTTCAGCAGGACTTTGGCCCCTATAAAAATACAAAAAATAATGTAAATAAGGTTAAATATAAAAAAACAATTAATATTAACAATACTCTAGTAGTACTGCTAATATTTTTTTACAGCCAAACATATATGCGTAGTCCAGATATGTAATAACTGATATCTCAAGAAATTATTTAACTAAACAAGAACTAAGTTATTTAAGACAATCTTAAAATACTTTTTCATCAATTTTTCCTCCATAAATAATTATCCTCCATATATGTAAACAAAAAACCCTTTCACAGTTTTGTCATGTTTATATTTAACCGTTTTAGTGCCATGGTTTTTTACTCATATATATTTCAAAATGCTAAAGAAATCTTTTGTTTTTGATGTCATTTACCCTTGTCTCAAAAAAAACTGTATCTCTTCCAAAAATTATCCAATTTTAATAATTTTTTCCGTGTTTTCTTAATAAAAACTTGTACAAGGATAATAAAATACAAAGAAGATTATGGAAATATATATTGTGAACAAAAATTATAACAAAAACTGAAATTAAGGTTGCATCGTATTTTCGCAGTCGGGTACATCCTCCGTATCAGCAAAATAATTGTTATCGACACTATTATCACTCAAAATTTGCATTACGGCAAATTGTGAGCGCATCACAATGTCACTCCCACTATCACTTTCTTCACAACTTGAAAAACGATCATTTTCACTCAAATTATTTTCATATTCCGACATTATGGGTTAAAAATGTTCTTTTCCTGGATCCTTTTTATATTGTAATTACTAATAATATTATAATTTGAACTTTATGTAATACATAGAAAGGTAAAAAACTAGTTATGCGTGCGAGCGACCTCCCCTACCGTGCGCTAAACAGCAACTGATTTCGCAAATTTAGTTAGTATGCGCACAAGCGCGATGGCGCTCGTCGGCACTCAAACAGTTAAATATTTTATGCAAAAATTTAGAAAAAAAAACAAAAATGCTCAACCTAATATGGCACAAGCATAATGTAAAAGAACACTGTGCCATATTTTATGCAACATAGGCCTATGAAAAAAGGCTGACTGAATCATCGCCAAAATTGGAAGATTAGAAGTTAAGGCCAGAAGGAAATTGGTTTAATTTAAAATTTAAACCAACTTCCTTCTCCTCTTGAAAAATTCTCAGTAACCTTTTAGCACATCGAAAATGTGATGTAATTTCACGTTCTCAATGTATACTGCAATAAAAATATCTGTACAGAAATATCTTGTGTAACAAATACATTATAGAGCTAGATGTTGTAATAAATTTTAGCTGTTCTCAACTTGCTTGCAAATCTTTTGTCATTTCTGCAGTTTACCTTGTCTATCAAATCTCACTTTAGTTTTGTCCATAGTCTTACATTTAAACCTAAGATAAAATGAAATTCATAAATACGTAATATGTGTCAAGTAATTGAATTTACATTATGATGTAGCATATACTAACGCATGTTTCTTGTGATTCTCCATTATGCGCCGTTCCAAGTCTGCATCTTGCTGCGGGAAGAACTTGTAGCCAGAGAGATAAGTGTGGTCGGGATAGTCCTCAGGAACAAAGTCGCCACACTCCGCTGTGCATTAAGATACATTTCTAATGTTTATCACTGTTTTAGTAATAAAATAAACTTGAAATTTATTTAGTTGTTTGTATTAAATTTAATGAGAAGAATTATAAAAAGGTTTCAAAGAGGATAATGTAAATTTGCCAAACTATTCAACACAACAACGTATTCTTGCAACGTTTAGCTGATGTTAACTATTATCTAATATGGTAGAAGCAAGTTGAAAGAAAAATTACACCTGACAATCGAAAATATCTACACTATTTTAAATTTATTAATAAATTTTAAAAAATTACCACGAAACAACACACAAACAAAATATATTTTATACTTATAAAAACAGTTAACCGCCAGACGAATATACAAAAAATGTCTCACCTTGGACAATATAGCTTGCCATGAGAGCAGCTGTATTTTCATTGCACTGTATACAGCCATGGGCTAAGTCACGCTTGATTTGCAAACAGAACAGGTACCGTGTGAACTCTTCCTCTAAACGAGCCGGATCAGGAGTATAGAACTTCACACAGAACCGCAGCAGGGGATCCACTAAGGACAAACCTACCTGTCTACACATACCCTTTTCAAGATCCAACCAAAACTAAAAAAGAAATGAAATACACAAGGTTTTAAACAATAAAATCAAGGTTGCAATAAAATAATTAATTAGCAGAAGTGCTAGCTAGATTCGTGAGCTGAACAAATTGTAAATGACATGGAATTAAGTGCTGAAACTAAGCGCTTAATTCCATTTCATTCACACTTTGTTACACAAAAGTACACTCTATTTATTGTGGCTGAAACAAACTCAGAATTTACCATAATTTTATAAATAAGAAGAACTAACAACTAGAGAAAGGTCTAAAAAAAAAATCTCAAAAACTATCAATTGTATAAACACATTGTCACTTTTTCGCAGCAAATTCTGAGATATTATACAAACTTTTTGAGCATCTCTGGTAGAATATGTAAAAGCAGCATACTATATTTTCTCCTGTTAGCAATTTAGTTTCCACAAGTAAAGAATGACTAAATTTGGAAATTTCAGTACTCTCTTACTTAATGAATTCTATTTAGAGTGAAAAGCGAATTAATAAGCGATATATGCATAAAAATGGGTGGAAGTGCACTCTCAAACATTGCTTCCAAGGATTTAAAGACTAATTTTATTAATTACACATACTAAATAAAATAACGTTGTGACCTAAGGTGGCAGGTTTATTAGTTGCCAACATATTATTAAATGAACAAAAATGATATTCAAATGTTACATTTTGAATTTTGAAGCTACATATTGAAATTTTAGAATTTTTTTGAGATTTCACAAATAGTTTTTCCAACCTGCAGCCCAATACAAATTACCAATAAAAACCTGTTAAATTTAAGAATTTAAAAGTTATGAAATATACCGAAGTAGATGGACAGACATTGTAAATCTAGTCAAAAGTGAAATTCCATTGACTTTATTTGTCACAAAAGAACTTAGACACCTATGCAGACCCTTGTGTACTTAGATTCTCATATTGTGACTACACAACTTTTATAAAAATATATAAACTGATACTTATAAATCAATATATGATTTTATAATATTTTTACATTAATTTACCTTAGTACCATTAACCTCCTGATACTCGAGACCAAAATAATCAGCTTCTAGGAGATGTAGCTGCCTACATACTTGCTCGAACAGTACTCTCCCCAGAGCCTTAGACTGAAAATGTTAGGTAACACATTTAATAAATAACAGGCAAAAAAAATAATGTGGTGATTAAAAATTAATAAACACCAATTGGTAGTATTAGTTTATGTAATTTACTGGTTAAATAGAAAAAAAATAAAGTGGAAAAAAATAGTTGCCAACATAGAAAATTTATAAATTTAATTTGACATTTATAGATGAGACTACAGAAGATTAAACAAATAAATTTACTGACATAAATTGGACGTACAAGGAAAAAACAATGAACAATTGGTGAGAAAAATATATACAAGTACAGAATATATGTAAGAAAGTTCAAACTACAGTCTACCACAAACGACAACAGGTATAGGACATAAGGAAATAAGGACTAAAATAATTGTTTTACAAAATCAATTGCCACTCTGACTAAAGATATATTTTGTTTCAACTTCGTCTACAAGGCAACTATAACAATCCATATCATAACCATTAAAACCACACTTGACATTGGACAATTCTCTACAAAAAGTTATATGAACAAAGTTCACTGATAAGTTCTTTTTTGAATTAATTATCATAAAATTGTCTCCCGCAAAGCTAATTTGCTCCAAAAATGTTTTCATTGCATGATTCTTGTTATTAAACTATTTATCACAATGAATTTATCACTTCAAATTGAAATGAATTGTCAAAACAAGAGATATTTTTTTTTGTTTTTTAATGATCCAAAATCACTCTTATAAGACATCCTATTTAAAGTAAAAATTGTGGGAACTCGTAAACTCATCAGTAATGCTGTTGAAATTAACCCTTAACCAAGGCTGATTAGTACAGTCATATTCTGCATGCAATCCACAACATACTATTTAAGCTTGTTAGCTTATTTAGGTCTGTTATAGTAATGAATGTAAACTCATTCCTACAATTGACTAAAGCATCATAATGTTGCTAGCAAAATTTTGCTTTACAAACTTACTGTCATGCACAGCAGCCAACTGACATTAATATAACAATTCTTTTCACTCGCTCTCATAAATTCTATTGATTAACCCTATTAATTATATTAATTTTCATATTTTTGCAAGTTTCTTATACTATACATAACGAAAATGTTCTCTAACTTCAAGTCTGTATAGTACTAATAAAAAAACGCAACTTCAATCTGAGAATGACAAACAAATTTTAAAAAGATAATCTTTCTTTTCTAAATTTAAAAGTAGTCAGCGGGTAGAAGACATACAAAGTATGAAGTACATATTTAAATTAAAAAGTAACTTAAACCTATTGAACACTAATAGAACTTGCACTAAGAAGATTTCATTCATACTAAGGTACATATAAAGTTTAAACACGTACATAGTATTTATATTATGTTACTATAAATATTAGTATTATTTTTCACTATGTAAATATATTACATACTACATCTTCACAAGGGTAAGAAAAATTTATGCAAATTGCCCGAAATAATTATGCATGGATATTATCCTTCTATCTCTATATATCTAAATGATATTATTCTTCTTTTGCGTGGAAGAGGGAAGGGCACACTGGAGACTAATGTCATGAATATCCACGTTAACTAAACATTTTTTATTGTATTTGATAAGACATCTCCAATGATACTCCTCAGTTGAGCGGTTAGTATCATTGAAGAGGCATTATCCATGAGTGGGGGGTATCATTGAAGAGGCATTATCCATAAGTGATTACTAAAAATTGTTTATTGCATTTGATAAGACGTCTCCAATGATACTCTTTATTTGAGTGGTTAGTATCATTGAAGAGGCATTATCCATAAGTGGGGAGTATCATTGAAGAGGTTTCTCCATGAGTGGGGAGTATCACTGAAGAGGTCATATCCATGAGTGGAGAGTATCATTGAAGTGGTCTTATCCATGAGTGGGGAGTATCATTGAAAGGTCTTATCCATGAGTGGGGAGTATAATTGAAGAGGTCTTATCCCTGGTGGGGAGTATCACTGATGAGATTTTATCCATAAGTAGAGAGTACCACTGAAGAGGTCTTATCTTTGAGTGAGTAGTATCATTGAAGAGGTCTTATCCATGAGAGGTCTTATCATTGAAGATGTCTTATCCGTGAATGGGGAGTATCACTGAAGAAGTCTTATCCAAATCAATAATTAATTTGCTTCACAAAAAGCCTACATTAAAATGGTAATACAATAAGGCAAAATATCACAAGATTTAAAAGTATCGTTGGTCCGTACAAGGGCGTAATTTGCTGCAACGTGCGGTTAAACACCCCATAAAAGTTCATGTTTGGTTAAACACCCCATAAAAGTTCATCAAAGGTTTTGGTTTTTATACATCTTTACTGGCAATCTTAATGCGCAGAAGATGGTGAAAATCTATAAAAAACTGCTAAAATCTGCTCAGAAATGGTTTGGCCCGGATAATCGCTATTGGATACACAAGGAGTATAATGACCCCAAATATCGGAGCCAACTCTGCAGCATGTGGGAAGCTGATGCAAACCCCATAGAAAATATCTGTTCTGCCATGAAGATACAGCTCCAAGATAAATGTGTGCTTACTCTGAAGCAGCTGTCTCGTCACCTCCACAACATAAGTCATTTAGAAAGTATGCGCTAACGTTGTCAGGCTTTATTTGATAATAGTATATTATATAATACTTTCAGAATATAAGTTCTATTTTTGAAAACATCTTTTTTTTTCTTAAAATTCCGACCCGTACCTTCTTGTGCTTCTGACTGTATATTGAATAAAAAAGTCAATAATCGACTGTAACATATAAGACTACCCGTAGCTCACTGCAAACCACATATCTAAAATTTGATAGTTTCAAATTTAAGAAATAATATGTAAATGATTTATCTGAGAAATATCTTGATATTTCCTGTGAAATATCTTCATACTAAGGCAACAAATTATAACTATAATATATATACCACACCTTATTTTTAAATTAAGTCATAATCCCAAACAATACTATTTACTGCACATATTCATATGAATACCTGCAAAATTGTTTCTTACGTATCACTTATAATCTGGTTCCAAAAATAATATTATTATCAGCATCCACCATTATTACAGTAAACAGGGGCTCGATAGGTTTATATAATAACCAAAATCAATTTCTATATTCAGATGTAATATATATAAATACTTAGTTACAGGTACTCATAGAATATAAACGATATAGACTTTGAATACCATAAATAATCCAGACTATCCAGGGGCTGCAAGGACCTTCTATGACATACCAAAACTTAAACATTTTGGCTAATCAAGTTCTCTCTTACGAACTGCTTTATAAAATTAAACTACAAACAGTATGCAATCAAATATACTGTTTCAATTAACAGTAGGAAACTTACCTGAACTTGGAACATGGAAATGGTATCATCGAGCATCTGCACCCTAACCGCTAACATCTTGCCACCTTTCTTAGGAGTAGCTGGAGGAGTCCTAGAAGCACCGCCTGCACCATCCACCCCAGCTGGTGTGCTCTGAGAGTGGTGCATTCGGCCTGACCGTGTAATTTTAATACTGTTTTAAAGCGGCTAAAATTCATTTCATGGAATTATTTTGAAAGGATATGCAACTGAAAGAAAATAAATAACAATGAAGTAGAGAGCACAGTGAACTACAGTGTAGAAAGTGATGAGTATAGTTTACGTAACCTACAGAGTGAAAGTAACAATGATAGATCCTTATGCCACAACAGTAGTTACAATATATTTCTTAACGGAACACAATTTCATCATTTTTTTATTTCTATTATTAAATCCTTTTGGCAATCAATAATTGATTAGTTATAGTCAAAAATAATTATAACATTATATAGGACTATATACATGCACATTCACTGATTTGAAATGAAATAACCGTAACAGTCAAATATTGAAGAAAAATTTTCAATAGTTGATTGTGAATATTACATAGTCACATACGTTCAGTAAAACCCGCTTAAGACGATCATCTTTAATATGATTTTGCACATAATATACTTTTTAACATATAACTTTAAATTTAACTTTAGGCATTGGCAGCTATGAATGTGCTAACATGATATTTGTTGCCAATTATTTGTGCTCAATGTTACCTCCAGTATTAAAATGAAATTAAAAACACTATTAGAAACAATCTTCAAATTTCATGTGTCAGAAGAAAATATATCTTTACTTCTACTGTATTTTTTTTCTACAAGTACACTTTAACTTCCTTGTTAAGATATTGCTAATACTTTATCGCAGGGTTCTATGAAAATCTTCTTAAGTGGATTCTACTATGGTATATAGTATAGCTCGTCAAAAACATGAATGAACAATGTATTTTTCCTTCCAACATTTCTTCACAGGGCTAATTCCTCTCATCGTTCTAAGCGCAAAATATTTTTGGTGATTGTGAAGAAAACGCAATCATTTCAAAGGTCCAATTTTTTATCACAAAATAAAAATTTAAAAGCTATTAGTAAAACCTTTTCCAAAATTTAATATCACTAATAAGATCGATGGACAATTTGCTGTGTTTACATGAATTTTTTACATAATTTACATTATATGTGTGATATATTATATTATTATTAACAAGATAAACTAAAATGAAAGAATTGAAAAAAAAATTTGAAATAATTAATTTTTTTGTTATTTTTATTAATCAGAATAATCCGACATTCATTTGTGAAGGTAAGATATTTTAAGGAAAAATACAATCCATATATGTATAAAACCACTTTATATCAATAATTATTAGCTGTCTATATTGACTTTGCCCAGGCAAAACAGAGATCATGAATGTGTTTTCTTTCAATAATTTTTTTTTTCGTTAAATATTTAGTTAATTTTTCAATGGTATTCTCAATGGTTTAATTATTTATTCAGCCCTTTAATCGAGTACAGAACTGTACGGTGCAATCTTGTAACATAAAAATACATTTATAACAAACCATAATAACCATATACATCCTTATTGTAATTTTAGTGTACTATTCTTTCATATATGATTTAATAATAGCTATAAGTGTTCAGTTCCTTTAATTTATAAATACTTTTACAGCCTGGTTTTGCAACAGAAAACTGATCAAAACAACCTGTTATAATAAGCAATACATCATCGGTATCAATGTGGAACCATGTAAATAAAAAAATGGAATTTTAGGTTTTCACATTAAGATGTGCAGAAAACAAATGCGCATCCGGCTGTGTTAGCTTGAACAAGTAATTTAATGACATCTCGTATGTAATGATGGCATTTCTCTTGACGAAACAATGTAACAAAAAAAAATGTAAAAAACGGGTAACGGGTAATAGATTTCAATTAAAATTGTAGGAATTTTGATATATGAGTTGAGAGTCCCAAAATTGTTTTTCACTTCCCTAACAAACAGTGTCTTCCAAGATACATGGTTTCACATTGGCACTGATGATATACTGTTAAAACTTTTTGTGTACAATGTCTTGATATGTTATTTTAATGTAGCCATAGTGGTTTAAATGTTTAAATCAGATATGAACCTGGTATACTTCAACTCCCCTTACATATATTTTTACTTTTTATTAGTCACACATTCTAAAATGATACACATTCTAAAATGAAGCTACAAAATATATGACGATGACAGTTTCATTGTCAATGTATAAGCCATTGTGCCGAATACTAGCAAATCAACAAAACTTTCCTCCTTATAAAATTAGTATTATTTCACGCTAAGTTCTTAGCCGCACTTGCATGTAAAAGGCAAGCAAGTGAATTAAAATAAAACAATTCTTTTTCTATTTCTAAACAGTCATGTAAATTGATCAAATTGTGTACAATGATCTAACCAGACTAATCCAGTGGATTGCAACACCAAAACGATCTATCACATAAACTAATTGAACAATGAAGGTGTCATAATATGTGATATGCGACGATGCTTAACACGCATTAAAGTAAAGGGATAATAGGGTTCTTGGTTTAAAATACAATTTTTATTACACATTGTAACACAAAAACATTTAGGCTCGATTAAACCATGCAATGGCCAATATTAAATTAAACCTTGCACTGCATGAGTAATACTTATGCTACTAAACTTTAGCCACCTTAACATTTAATGTGCTCTTGTGCACTTGCATTGACAAAAGTAACGTACTCAGAGGAAGTGAATGGAAAAAAAATTAGTAGGAGTTGTTAGTTGCGTAAAATATTTTTGACAGCATGATTGAAATCTACGATAGAATGAAACATTTAGATATAGTTTTGCGTTTAACAGGGGAAAAATATAAAAATGTAGTAGTGTTGAATTACCTTGGAGACAGCATAATCCTATACATTAATAAAAGAATTAGTACACATAAGAATAAAACTTATTTAAAATTAAATTTATATAATTTCAATATGTTTAAAAGACCTGCCCGCTAAGTAAAATAAGTCTCTTAAGGTGGACTATTAAGTCTGTGAAAAAGAAAAAATCAAATTCAAGCTAGGCTCACAGCCTAAGGAGTTTGTATCTACATGTACATCAAGAGAATTATTTTAGTATGTTACTTTTGGGTATTCACTTTTGGACATCACTTTCTGATATTCACTTTAACTAAATGTAATTCTCTACAAATTAAATCTAACTTGGGCCATATAAATTGTTATCAACGTTTTTGGTGAGGACTTTTTAAGGACTTTGAATCTACATCTATATCAAGAGAATTATTTCAATATGTTACTTTTAGATATTCACTTTTGGATATTACTTTCCGAATATATCTAAATGTAATTCTCTACAAATTAAATCTAACTAGAGCTATACAAAATTGTCTTCAACATGTTTGGCTATATACACTTGGTTAGAGTAAAATAATGATATGGTGGATATCATACTCATAAATACATTTTTTCATAACAAATAATCAAATATTTCATTAAAACAACAACATTGTTTAGTTTTAAAGAATTAATTCCCATATTAAATTACAGCATAGATAAGCTCTTTTCTAAATTACTATTTATTGTTACGTATATACAAAACAGATATATCAAGGCCAGTATTTAGATGTACTGCTACCCTTGTAATCTTTTTATCTGTATTGCTTCTCTTTTTTTCAAATAATTAATATTTGTTTTCCAATTTTCATTATCGACAATTACTTTGTTTCAACACTTCATTTCAACAAATTGTTTAATGCTGACTTTACCAACTTCCTGGGCAGGTTTTTTAGTTTCTATTTGAGAATTACATTTTGTCACATTAATGATACAGTCGACTTTAACCAGTATCTTCGTTTCACGCAAACTTTTCTCATTTTACCAACATTTATTGACTAAAAAACATGTGATATAATATTGCCCTAACATTGATAAATATAAAACCAATGATTCATTTCTTTCAGCCATCATATTGTAAATATTTTTTTAGAGACACTATGTCTCCTCTACGGTTCCTGTGAACTTTTTTAATCCTTATATTTATTACAAACACAATCTATACATAATTCAGATGCTCTGCTGATCTGTCAAGCCCTGGTTTCATATCCATATGGACTATCAGAGTTCTCTGTATCTACATTTAGTCTTACTTCAAATAATAAATTTAATTTATTGCATATGAAGGCTACTTACCCAGTCCTTGGAAGTCATAAAAAATAAAAGTTATGTGTAAAGAATAAATTTCAAATGTACCTCTCTTGAGTACTGAAGAGTTCTAAAACTCTTTCCATGAATTTAATTTCTCTAACCCATAAGATCAATTGTTGCACATGAATTTTCTCAATAATGAGAAAGTCAGCGCACATGTTATTTTTATGACTAAGATAGTGAATATGTATTAAGAAAATAGGTAATTTTTTCAAATATTATACAAATTGTTTAATGAGCTAACTT
This sequence comes from Druceiella hillmani, assembly GCA_039881145.1. Classification (NCBI taxonomy): domain Eukaryota; kingdom Metazoa; phylum Arthropoda; class Insecta; order Lepidoptera; family Hepialidae; genus Druceiella; species Druceiella hillmani. Next base: position 21,927,679 of record JAYKKI010000035.1, read on the forward strand.
GAATATTAATGTGTTTTGAAAGATATTTATAAATTTCAGTACTTAGATTTATAATATATTGTTAAACAACTTGAATATTTGCACCAGAAATAGCAATCTTCTGATTAAAGAATTAGTATTGTGTGGTAACGACATTGGTACCTGGTGCTGTCCCGTAGCCAATCGTAGATAAATGACCTGTAGAATTTGATGCCCCGGGGGGTAAATCTGTGTCCATCATTTCTCTATTGAAATCACCTCTACAGGACCCTGTCTCCAAAAGACTCCGTCTCTATCCATTTGCTAAAAATAAGTAGAACACAAAATAACAACAGTATAAGACAGAATACAAAATAAGAACAGTACAAGAAATGATATAAACATTAAAATATCAAATGATATAAATATAAAAATGGCTATATCTTAACCATCCTATCATTTTGTTGACTAACATTCTTATAAAAGATCTAGAATTTATAAAACAGAACAGGTAAGTATTAAATTAATAGCAACCAGAGAACTATTCAACCTCTAAATTAATATCGTCTATATCATAACATTTAATTACTATTTTGTTCGATAACACTAATTTAAACCTTATACTCCGAATTTTTAGTGTCTATTAATTGCAACTCCAAATATTATTATCACATTTAAAATTACAAATGTCAGAGTTACATAATTTGTGTTGTACGGTAATGATTTTGTTCATCCCACGCGGGTACAGAATAAACTCAATTGGGACAGTTTTTTATTAGGCATAAATTTACTTTTTAAGAGTTCCTGTAAATATCGTATAACAACTAACAAGTGGTAATTAAAATAAAATAAAAAAGCTTCACTACTGAAGAGACCCCGATAAAACACATTCCGCACAGAATAAAGAGACAGGAGTAGCCCAATACTCCGCACGAAACATATTGATGGGTTAATATAGAAACTTGGTTATTTTTTACAATGTTACTATTTTTTTATGACGATAAAATAAAGTGTTTCTTTTACAATATGTTGTCTTTTAACTCTTATGAATATTTGACTATGGACGAACATATTTTTTGTGAATTTTTACCATTTAGGCTGATGACATAGAACTGAAACAAAAATAAGTTAATCCAATCAAAAAGGATTCATTTGGAAAGATCAATTATTAAAAGTAAACAAAAGGACTTTTTATGCTGTATTAAGCACAATAGTGTTATTAGTATTATGAAAGTTAGAGTTAAGGAGAGGCTGCAAAAAATGCTGTGCAATAAATACATTGGTTTTAAATAAATTTATGTATTGCACAAATTGTACAAAAACAACAACAAAAGACAGAGCTAAGTAGGTATTCTCGTATACAAAACGCAGAACAGCAATATAACACATCTCGTTACTAAATCCAAACTTTTCTCACATTGTTTATTCTCCGAAAGATTTTATTTCCAAAGTGCCAAACTTCTCCATCAATAACTACAAAATGTTACCTACAATGTTTCCCAAATGACAATTAAACCTTAAACATTATCTACACTATATAATAAAAATTACAAATAAAATTTTAATTATCAACATGATGAAGTACCAATGCTTATATTTTAACATATTTGTACAATGTGTAGACATAATTTCTTATGAACACGACAACTTAAATATTCCTCCCAGATAAGAAAATTGAGAATGTATTTTAATCAACATGTCCCTTAAAAGGGGCCATTTTTATCAACTGCATGAGAAGCATTTGACACTATTGAGATTCATTTTTAACTACATTAGAACTCATCGATTGTCCAATTATTTAAAATATTGATATGGCTGTATGTATGTATATGTGTGTGTGTATATGTATATATATATATATATATATATATATATATATATATATATATATATATATATATATATATATATATATATATACGCACACATTTCTACATATATATAATTATATAAATAGAAAATAGAATTATAAAATTAAGAAAAATCTGCATTAAGGTTTCCACATTACGAGCATAAATTATATTTGAAATATTATATCATGATGTATACTAACATTTTCTAAAACTATTCATTGATTACTATTACATTAAAGATCAATCATAATTTTGGTAAGCATTACAAGCAGTGCAGAAAGAACTAAGCATTAGAATTAATCTATTCCCCAAGGCTAATTCCTTCATGTTAAATACAATATTTGCTTATAACCTTATATCTAAGTCTACTTATATATTTGTTTATGAATAAGCTTTGAATAACTTTCGAAATTCGATAAAATATCACAAATAAATGCATTTAATTAAAGTTACAAACGAAGTAGCAAATCGATTATAAATCCAATATGCAAAAATTATCACCTCAAGATGTTTTTATAACTTTTCCTATTAATTACATTGTGTTCTAGTCTGCAGTAATTCATTATAAATTATTCCACTTTATGTAGCTGTCTAATAAGACATTTTAGGATGTAAATGTTAGCTGACTGCTATATAATGCAGAAAATAGGTCAGTTAAGGTATACCTGGTTATTTATAAAACTCACCCTTACACGTAAAGCAATTACTTTATTGGATTTAATGTAATTGTGTTACACTTCACAAATGAGATATTTTTTATCGTTCTAAATAATACACAATATAGACTAATGCTCTTCAAGACAAAAGCGCAACGTTAAATTATATCAGGGCAAGATAAACCCTTAAAATCTCAACTCGAATACGAAATAAACATCTATGCCAAACATGCCTTCCGATCTTTGTAAATAAGAGGGAAAGGGATACAATTAGACTACATATAACCTACTCTTCACATAGGCTACGCCACTATCATAGTGAATAAGAGAAAAAGAGAAAAAACATCAGAAATGTATTACTTTCTCACTCACACAGGGTACACCCACTCGGGACGCACAAGTCATTGATCTTCCACAAAATTACTATTGTCGCTATTACAGCCCATAGCGGTGTAAACATTCACTCTGAGATTTATTGTACAGTTCACTTTCTTTTCGTTATAATTTATTAAAATACAAATATTCATTTAGCTTTAAGTAACTCTTCAACTCAACTGCATGCGAGCTGTCAATGTATCATCTAGTAGAAAGAAACACACCCTAAGCGCCATTTTCGTTTATTTTTTATTAGGTTTCGCGCAGTTGTCAAATATGAAGAGATGCACAGTGGTTGTCAACTCGATCACAACAGTGTTGACACCTTATAATAATGTTCGACTGTCGTTTAGCCAAATACCTATTACCTTAAAATATTACATACCATGAAGGTGATCGCCATCTCGTGCATCTGTAATCGTAGTTATTTTTCGATCATGTAAACATGGGAAGTGTCATAAATACGCTTACCCTAATTTATTTTATAGACAATATTACACTTGCATATATACAGTATGGACAAATATTTCGCTCGCATGAAATGAAAGTTTACAATTAGAATCAAAGATATAAAATCTTTCTAAAAGTTATTCTTATCAATATATTAAGCAATTTTGTTTGATCGTGTAATAATTTTCATTTCAATTTTGAATAACTGGAATGACGTGTTTTATTATACTAATAAAATAATAAGTACAAAAGTGTATTAAATTATTTGTTGCACTATCACGGCTCAAATATTTAACCGATCTTTATGAAATTAGACCAGTATTACGAAAATGAACAGGAAAAAAATTCATTTCACAGGAGCGAAACCACGGGTAAAACACATTGCAATATTAGTGTTAAAGAAAATAATATTTTCCTGGAAACAATTTATTTTTTTTAATATTCATCTTAAATCAAAATGTAACTTCTCAACTTTGCTTATAATTTTGTCAAATTACTAAAATATCAATGAATTTTTCCTTTATATTAAAAGTAGGTTACAATAAAAAAATAATAACTTCAAAGAGTTAATGTGCCACACTTATAAATACTGGCACAGAATGGGTAATACAATATAAATTGTCAAAAAATAAAATGTGACAGTTGATACATAACAATTTTATTATTGAACTTATCAAACAAACAAACCTCGCGACAGATCTGACAAACTTGAACAATAAACAAAGTGCTTTGTCAGTTGATTATAAATTTACTTAATTTGAGTTTTAAAAAAGTATGTTCGTATTTTGTCTACTATGCATGTTGTAGCATGAAATAATGAAAGATGGAGACAACACCGTTGTTGTCGAGACCAACCAGAAGGCCACTTTTATCTAGGTAGGTGATTGCATTTTAATACCTTTTCCCAATATGAGACTAATAACATGTTACTTTTTTAAATGTATTTCATTGGATTTTCAGATTAAGAAGTTGTTTTCATTTCAAACGAAAAGATGTGAGTCCTCGGTATATAATGTTGGGCGAATTACCTATAGACGATTTTCCTAAGAATACTATTCGTAATCAGGTGCCGTATGAAAATAATTTCTATGAATCGATACTTTAGTAATAAAATAAATATATTGAACAATTATTTTGGTTCATATTTTACTGTACATGAAATTAAATATCAATTTTTAATGAACATAACGGACATATGCTTTTACTATGCGTTCTGTCAAATAAAACACATCCACAATTTTCTTATACTTATTGAACATCTATTGAATTGTATTTGTATTGCCTTACACATGTTTGTTATTTGCTGCATCAAGCAAGATCTATGTGAATATGACAAAAGTTTTATAAAATAAATTTAATTTCAGAAATACAATGTCATTACATTCCTGCCTTTCGTGCTGTTCCAACAATTTAGATACTTCCTGAATTTGTATTTTCTGATTATGGCTCTGAGTCAGTTCATACCCAATATTAGAATTGGCTACTTGTATACATATTGGGGGCCATTGTGTTTTGTTCTAACAGTTACTTTATTCCGTGAGGCAGTTGATGATATACGAAGATATAGGTAAGACATATTACTATTAATATTTATTATTTATAGCAAAATTTGGTTTATTTATCTAATTACTAGCATTGTTTCCCTATAAAAATATGTATGTTTCACCTGCTTAAATGATATCTGATATGATACAATATGATTTACCATATTTTATTGATTGTCATTTTAGTGTGTAATTATGGCTTGTTATATAATGTCAATATATAATATGTTATGTTTGTCTATCGTAAATTTTCTTCATATGAAATGCCTGAAAAAATATTCTATGATCTATTACTCAGTTTACTCAGTAAATGCACTTAAAAGTATGTTTGGAAATTCAAGATTCATTGTTCATATGCTCTAATGCCATGCCATAATTCCTGTTCCTGTTTTATAAGGACGTCTCCAAAAATTCCACAGCACTTGAATATTTGTTTTATATGTGTGTTGCCTAATAGGATTATAAGTTATTTATAAAACTTTATTTCATATTTATTTATGCAGTAAATAGGTAGTGCGGTTTCAAGTGCTGTGATTGCAGTACACAAGTGTTACCAAAATTATTGTATTTTACAGCCTTACAATAAGATGTCTTATTGAATGTAGGTCTAAAATCCTAATTTTTAAGTGGTTGACCACTTAAAATTTAGGATCTACCTGTGTGTAGCTGTCTTTGAGGGAAATCTCCGAAATCCTCTTTAGAAATAGACAGAACCAAAAACCATTTCTCATATTATTAAAGAATACTTGAAACTCGGGTCATGTTGTGGAACTACTGGAAAGTAACAAACCGCAGTTCTCTATCCCTTGCCACATAACAGTTACTGTTTACTGATCAGATGATTTTCATTTTGAAAGAAAAGTTTAACTATGAGAATTACAGACGGTATGAGATCATTTAGGCGCAGAGTGCATGAGAAGTTGGCAGATTGTATTTTTGCAAGCAAAATGTGAAAACTCTAGCTGTTAATTACGAAAATAATGTTTTCGAGAAGATCATTAAACTTTTAGGCTATATCTCATTCACCATTAACCGTTAAACTTTTAGGCCATATCTTATTCACCATACTGGATATTCCAGCATGACTTAGCACTTGTTTACATAGCAAAGAGGATGCAAGATTGATTTCAAGCAATTTTTTCGTAATTTATCACCACCGACAATTAGTCCTTTGGAAGTCGAGGTCTTAATCGATTGGACTATTGATTTTGGAATATATTAGACAAAAGAGATTACTCTAAGGCTCGTTAAATAAGTTTAAAACATATTTGATGAAAATAGCAACCTCTATACGATTGGAAGATATGCTTATTGCAATTGATTTGTAGTCTCACTGAGAAAGTATGTCAAGGCCAAATGCAAGTTTTTTTTATTCCACAACATACACAGATGTAACAAAACCGTATCTATTATTCCTAAAGGTTTTTCTGTGCATCTAAGTAGAAAATATTCAATAGGAATGCTGAAAATATGACTGTCAAAGAAATAAATAATTCCTGTAAAAAAGTAAAAAAATTTACCTTTTTTTTTACAGAAACAACATTTGAATTCACAAGAAACACTTAGTTTGATATAAAGAATAACCTGTATGAATAACAAACACATTATTTGTTACACCTGTATATTGTACACTTTAACTACCACATCAGTTATATTAGCTTGACACCCTAGTTTCCCAAAAGACTGCTTCACTGTTGACAAGAAACTTATTTTACAAAGCGTTTATTTGAAAATAGAAAAAATTTTATGAACATGTGATTATTTTTCTTGTGCTGTAGATGTGTGAATATAATTAAAAATACTGGGGAAGTTAAACTAACTTGGCACTCGAAGTGTTACTAAATAAATTATTTTGTGTTTTTCTATAAAATAAGTTCATAAATGAGGGACAGAACTTATAGCAAGACTGCATATATTATTTTTTTCATCAGCTATTCCATGAAGATTCATTATATTTTAATAATGAGTAGTTAAATTTATTATTGTGCTCGAGCAAGATAATAATGTTAATGTCCTAATTATTTTACATACGTACAACATTGATAACAAATTATTTTATTTTCCTTATAGACGTGATAAAGAAGTCAATACCCAGGAATATGAGCGTGTCACACTCGACAAAGACTGCTGTTTGAATTATGAGACACAACGAGTTCCGGCTTCAGCCCTCAGAGTTGGTGATATTGTTATTTTGCAGAAAGGACAACGGGTGCCTGCAGATATGATATTATTGAGAACAAATGAGATTATCGGCACTGTTTTTCTCAGAACAGACCAATTGGATGGTGAAACAGACTGGAAACTACGGTAATTATTTGTGTAGGATTAACTCATTTGTGAAGTCTTAACATTGTTTAGTTCATAGGAACCCCTTACTTACCTCCTTTTATTTTTTTCATAATTTCCGTGCTGTCTATTGACGAGACTAGTCCCATACAGATATTTAATTCTCTCATTTCAATACCAGTTCAGGTCAACATACGTCAAAATTAAAGTAATTAAATAATTTTAATTAAATCGATTATTTAATTTAATGGAAATCAACGATATTAGTTATTAACTATTGTCCAAGTCTATCCTTAATGGAGTTTTATATGAAAAACTATTATCAATCTTATAGTGCTTTAGATGTACTATAATAAGATTGACAATAACATATTTTGAACTACATTGCATACTTAATGAGATATCGAAAAATTAAAGAAATATTTGGTAAACCTATTTTATAGCACTATCTACAGCTCATAAACAATCGATACTACATTTATAAAAATTGTAGCTAGTTTCGTATTCAACAAAATGACAATTTCATATTTTTGTGTTCAATTAACACTTGAGATAAACAAAGTAAAAAAGCAGACTTTCGTAGTGCCGACTAGTAGAAAAGGCAGGTTTTCTTTGTATCTTTTCCACCTTAGACATAGTAAGCACAGTTAGACAGATAATAGAGAAGTGTCCAGAATATAATTAATTTTTCATAGTCACATTTATCAACAATAAAAAAGTATTTAACGCTATCGATCATGGGACATTATTACACTCTCTACAAAGGAGCCTTATAGACATAAGATATGTGGTGGACAATAGCTAAATATACAATGTGGTTACACTGCAAGTACAACTGTACGACATTACAAAGCCTCTTGAGGTCATAAAAAGGTAATACCCTTTCTCTGAAACTGTTCATCTCGAGTCTGTAAGACAAATTCAGATTCCTCAACAGGTATAAATATAAATGTAGAATGCCTTAGTCATCTCTCTTTTGTCTAGAATATTATCATCTTTAGAGAGAATATACTCAATGCCAAGACATCATGCAAAGCTCTATGATGATGTGAATGTGAATTGAATGCCGATTTACGAATAAACAGTCAAAACAAAAATCATGTGTAAAGATAAGTCTGTGTACTATATTTTAGTTGATTGTAAGACTATGAACTGCATTGATGGGTATGTTTCCCTTGGCCAGATTACTGCTGTTGAGAAGAATAAGTAAGGACGTAAAATAAAAATCTACTTCAGTTTGCGTTGGAATGCCTTTGGTAAAGTGTCCAATTCTTCAAGAGTGAAAAGATAATAAACAGTGCATTCTATCTGCCTTACTCCTCAGCATGTTAGCCAACTGCAAGTTGTCCAAAGGAAAATAAAGCATATCATGTTAGGTATTACTATGTGTGATAGAATATGGGATACCAAAATTCAGAGAGATGCCTAACTACCCGATGTGGTGCCATCGGGTAGTTAGGCATCTCTCTGAAAATCAATTCATGAAAAAAATTACGTCGGATTGGTAGAAAATTATATTGGTGTACATGCGAGTCAGAGAATTGATAGCAGGTGAAGCATGAGGGTTTTGGAGTGGTGACCGCAGACCAGCAGCATAGGTGTTAGTCATCAGCCAATGAGATGATCTGACTATATTACAAAAGTTGAAGCATAGAGATGGCTGTAAAAAGCGTAACATCAGCAGGACTGGCTTGCTAAAAAGGAGACATACATTTTCAACCTGGAAAATGTTTTCGAATTAAGTATGTCGAGTCGAAACAATGTAAAAGCTTTTTCAACATCTAGAATGTAAACCAAAAATTGTGTATTCGAACTGAATAACAGTGTCCCCTTGATATTTCTTTCTGGTTTCTCTGCCGTTTTCAGATGTTATTTTTATTGCTGGCAATCTTCACAGTCTTACTGCAACTCCACACATCTGTGTTAGTAAAATTTATAGTATTTGCAGGTCTTGCATATTTCTGTTCCTAATTTAACGTATTGATCTTTTATATTGGTCAGTATTATTTAATGTATTGAGCTTTTTTATTGGTCATAGTGAGATACACTTTATAATGATAATATCACTAGCTAGGTGTATTTTAAAGGGTGCACATTCCCATTTATAACGAGAAATGCGTCCAACAAAACAATATTGATTACAAAGGAATGTTTTAGTTCCCCAGATACGAGGAGTAAGATTTCCGTTATTGTCACTCATAGTTCTGTTACAATTGGTCACAAATTCTTGATGATAACAACCCCTCTGTTTATTTTACCTAGGAAACCAAGCAATCTTGAAATTAATGCACTTTGTTAAACAATACAAGTGTAATGAAAATATGCAGTATATCAAGCCAGAAACCATGAATATAATGAAACTGTTTTATTGAATGCATACTTGCCATTTTTATTTCATTGTTGAGTTTTATTTATTTTGAAATATACCTAATTAAATGTAGCACTCAAAAGCATGAACATAGAAACAAATATTTTATCAGCTATTCCAATAAGGAGATCAACAAGAAAGTTTCTAGCACAGAAAAATATGTAATAGGTATGTTAACAATGCGAACTGACATATCTGCACAATTTATATACAGCAATGTGTTTTATCTATCATAATGATAACAAAAATAAAGTTAAAACAAAACAGCTTTGTTTCGTATGGCAGATCACAACCATTTTTAATAATTACTTCGAATAAACCCTTATATCTTATTTTCAAGCTCAGACTGACGAAATTATCCATTTGAGAACTAAACCTCAAATTCAAAAAATTTCCATGCCATACAGACAATTTTCCATCAGGACAATGAATATATATTTATAGCTTTTTATTAAATAAAAAGGTATCATACCTTTGAGAAAACATTGATGAAAATTTGAATTCATGTTTTTTACATTTATTGCCACTTTGAAATTTTAAAAAGTATTGATTATATTCTAACAATTCACATTGTGTACACGTTCAGTATTCCAGTATCCTCAACACAAAAGCTTGAAACAGATAGCCAATTACTTAATATACATGCTACGATTTTTGTGGAAAAGCCACAGCAGGATATACATTCCTTTGTTGGAACTTGGACGAGATTAGATGAGGAAGAGACTGATTCACTTGACATTGAGAATACATTATGGAGTGGCTGCGTTGTAGCCTCTGGGCAGGCTACTGGACTGGTGATTTATACAGGTATTTAAGTCACAGCTTAGCCTTTACAAAAAATGTAAATTTATATATAAGTATATGTGTGCGTGCTGTGTGAGTGCTTGTGTGTGTGCGTGTGTGTTTGTTCGTATATGTACGAGGCGTGGTCAAAAAGTTCGCATTTTCCTTTTCAATATTTTCTCCATTAACTCTAATACATTTTTCAGATCTGTTGATTCATTTATTTATACTCTCAAATTCTTTGCTAATTCTTTGCTAATATCCCACGTGAAGCTGTTGTAATACAACGAAACCTAGGTCGTGGTAAAGAAATTAAAGAAAGTAGAAATAATACTACATCAATATGAATTTCTACAAAATTAATGCCAAATATATTCAATGCTCATTATGTTATTTTCTTAGTGGTTTTATGCAAAAATGAACCATTCAAGTAATGGAAAGTTAAGATTGAGGAGAAGGAGGTTCTAAAATTTTAAGGACAAAAAAAGTGGTCTATGTAATTATTTCGACGCCTTTCTGACATACATCCTTACTTTTGTGTTGCTGACTAAAAATAAATAATTGAATTATAGAAAAATAAGAAAGGAGGAACGTTTTGTTATTAATTTTTAATTGTTAATCATTAAATGTTGTTTATCAATGACTTGGAAAAAAATCTCCTTGTCTATTAATTTTCCAATTGTATTTTTCTATTTGTCTAATCGAAATGTTATTGTTCTAACGTTCAAATTGTTAGATATCTAAAGATTAATTACAACAGTCAAATGAGTATACAATAATAAAAACCAATAGGACTCATTAATTCATATATAATATGTATCTGTTTACCGCAAACATCATTTTAAAATAAGAAGTAATTGTAGGAAATAATAATATAAAGACCCACCTGTTAAATATAAACTTAGCTGTTTTTGTATTCCAACTTTCGAAGTAATAATAACATTTTTTATTGGTTTATTTCAAACCATGCTTACTATTAATAATTACATTTAATTACATTGAAAATCAATAATAAAAATTATTACTGTAAAATTAAAAATTATTACTGTAAAAAACACAACAATTAGTCATCCCCAAAATCTTCTTTCCTAGATTGTATCTGTTTTTTACTTGGCCCCTTTTACCTGCACAAAGAACTTGAAGTTTTCAAGCGCTGTGGATAGTGTTTGTCCCTTTGACCCTTCATTCCGAAGGTCATCCAGCCTTAGGGGTATTGCCATATTTTCTACAATAAATTTATTCACAGTGTAAAAATGTATAAATTAACTGATACCTTTATCCAGTCTTGGAAGTCTATAAAGTCATGCAAGTATTTTTTGAACTCTAGTGTGATGGGCATCAAAGCAAATATCATGACAGCTGATTAAATCAAAGTTATTAGAATCTCCAAGCATATTTTTTTATACTGTTAATTTCCTGGACGTAAGAAATATACCTAACTTCATATCTTCATGACTATATCAATTTATAAATTACACTATATAAAACTATCTTTTTGACTATTGTTCAATATGTGCTTTTAAAAATGTCAGTGCAGTGTGCAAAAATTTCTTTTGGGGTGGAGTGAAACCCTAACTATTAACTATTTGTCAATGTAATTACATATTACTACTAAGGGAGGTCCAAAAGTCCACAGAGCAGAAGGGTTGCAAGTTAAATAAAATAATGAAACAATTTTTCTATTTCAATGTAATCTCCCTTAAGCTCAGTACATTTGTTAAGTCTTGAAATGAACTTTTCTAAACCATGAAAAAAAATGTTTGTCTTTGCCCTGAAAATGAGCTGAAATTGCCCCTTCACCTCACTGTCACCCTTAAATTTTCTACCTCGGAGTTCATTTTTAGGTTTGGGAACAAGCAAAAATCTCTGGGAACTAAGTCTGGGCTATAGGGTGAATGAATCAGCGATTCAAAGCTGTGTTTGTGAATAGCATCTGTCACGACTTTACTTTTGTGAAAGCAACACACCCTTAGCCAGTTTTCTGCATTTATTTTCTTCATAGATTCCTTCCGTTTATCCAGTATGTTAGCATAGTACTCTCCAGTGAAAGTGGTATCTTTTTCTTTATAGTCGAATAATAAAATCCCTTCACAATCCCAAAAAATTGTTGCCATCAATTTTCCAGCTGATTCTTAGACCTTAAACTTCTTAGGGAGTGGAGCGCCCTTTTTGTGCCATTGCATCGACTCTTGCTTGGACTCAGGATCGAAGTCTTGAACCCAAGTTTCATCTTTAGTCACAATTCTCTCCAAAATCAATGTAGATTCTTCAGCACACAGCTTCGAAAACTCCTTAGACCCCTCGACTTGTTGCTTTTGCGACGATGTAAGCATTCTCGGGACCCATCTTGCGTTGACTTTAGACATGCCAAGATGATCGTGTAGAATTCTCAAAATTGTATCTGATACACCAACTAATGCAGAAAGTTGTTTCTTCTTCAGATGAGCATCTTCCAATACAACTTTTTCCCTTTTTTTTGACAAAATTCGACGTGGTGGCTTCAATTGGCTGTCCTGGGCGGGGGTCGTCTTCAATCGAGTGTTGACCTTGTTTAAATAGACCATGCCACTTGTAAACCATGATTTTACCAGGGCAATGATATCCATAAACAACTCTCATCTCACTCATGATGGTTTGAGGAGTTTTTCCTTACTTGGTGAGGAATTTAATCACAGCGTGTAGTTAGATTTACTCCATATTCACAGTTCACATCCAGATTTATTGTATATTTCAATATTTTGAATTATTCTGTAGGATTTGTTGATTACTTGAAGTATGATGTACGGATAAACATGCATTATAATAATGGAAAAAAAAGTGAAAAGTTTCTTAATATGTTTCACATATTTTCTTTAGAGATTATTAAAGTAACAATAGGCTTTTACCTTTGGTCTATTTCATATAGAAACCTGGCAAAAAAGTGCTGTGATAAAAACATAGAGATGATGTGAAAATCATCTATTAGTCCATTAGTGGTTTCAGATAAAAATTTAAAGAATTCAATGTGGTAGATTGTCTTCGAAAATAAATTATTAACTATTGGATTGATAAGAAAATAACTTCGGATTTCACAAATAGATAATAATGCATGTTTATTTTGAAAGACATCAGTCAATGTCAGTATTTCCTTCCTTTTAACCAATCTTGATGTTTACTATAAAACAAGTAACGAAACTGAGGGAAGCAATCAAAGAAAAGTGTTCAGAATTGGAAAATCGCAAAGACCTTACATATCACTGGCAACTCGTGGAAAATTATTGAAGTTTGGTTGGGAACTGATGTCACATTCCCTGTAAAATCCTGATTTTTGTACCATCAGATTATCATTTATTTAGAATTTTGTAAAACTCTGCATGATAAAACTGTCAGTAATGTTGACGACCAGATATTGTGCTTACTTTAGCTATTTACTGATAAGGGTGGGAAGTGCTGTTTATGTAGAATCATTATGTTATCAAGAAGATGGCAAAAGGTCATCGAACAAAATGGAAAATATATAATTGATTAAAGTTCATTCTTACAAAAAAATTGCATTTTATTTTTTCTTCTGTTACTTTTTTGCCAACTCAATATTTTTTTTAAAAAAACTTCTGGAATATATAATTAAAAATATAATAAAAGTGTTTATATCTTGTATGCTAATTTCTTTTATATCTCCTGGCTTTTTTATTATATAAAATTAACCTTAATTAATATTAATACATTTATTAATTTATTAGTAAAAATAATATTTCATTATTGTTTCACAATAAATAATTGTGCCAAGTTCCAAAGCACACATATTATAATTTTGATTCATATAAAATATATGAATATTTTATTGGAAATTTTAACTGCCATTTAAATTTACGTACATTGATTATTTTATGTGTGGTTCCAATAATTATTTGATTAATTTTCTCTTTTTATATCATAGGTAGCGAGACACGTAGCGTCATGAATAATGAAATGCCTCGTTCAAAGGTGGGGCAGTTGGACTTGCAAGTAAACGACTTGACAAAAGTATTATTTGTCGCCGTGATGTTCTTGTCATTCTTGATGATTGTACTGAAGAGTTTCAGCGGACCGTGGTACCGGTTTATGTTCCGCTTTGTGTTACTCTTCTCTTACATTATACCTATAAGGTAAATATTATACTTGCTTCATTATTATTTTTTTATATATAATTTGCTCGCAACATAACCCATAATAAAGCAACTACATTGTAATTGCGTTTTGATATAGAATGTTTGTTATCATGTAAAATCGATATGATATAGATCACATAAATATGGCACTTTATGGGATTAGTCTTGAATTTCTGTTAGGAGATATATAATTACCTTAAATAAATTTCATATCAAACTGTAATATTAACTAGTATTAAGTTAACTTAAAAACATGTCAAGTACAATTAGAACACTTGTAAATATTTAAACGTACACAGTATATCTTTTAGACTATTTCTTTCATAGCTCTCACAGCCCTACTATATCTTTAACAGGGATAAAAACATGGTACATATTTAAAAAATGACGGCCTGTTGAACCATTGCTATATTTTTTCTACAGCCTTTGCGTAGGTTTCTAAAATGTCTGTTTTTTTTCATAATTTTTTGTTCAGTAGTCTCAGAAATGCTAATAAAAACATGGTTACATATTTAAAAAATTACGGCATCTTGAACCATTGCTATAGTTTTCCTACAGTCTTTGCGTAGGCTTCTAAAATTTCGTGTTTTTTTTTATAATTTTTTGTTCAATAGTCTCAGAAATGCTAATAAAAACATGGGTACATATTTCAAAAATTACGGCAACTTGAACCATTGCTATAGTTTTCCTACAGCCTTTGCGTAGGCTTCTAAAATTTTGTGTTTTTTTTTATAATTTTTTGTTCTATAGTCTCAGAAATGCTAATAAAAACATGGGTACAGATTTCAAAAATTACGGCATCTTGAACCATTGCTATAGTTTTCCTACAGCCTTTGCGTAGGGTTCTAAAATGTCGGTTTTTTTTCATAATTTTTTGTTCAGTTATCTTAGAAATGCTAATGAAAACATGGGTACATATTTAAAAAATTACGGCGTCTTGTACCATTGCTATATTTTTCCTACAGCATTTGCGTAGGCTTCTGAAATATCTGTTTTTTCCATAATTTTTTGTTCAGTAGTCTCAGAAATGCTAATAAAAACATGGGTACATATTTAAAAAATTACGGCATCTTGAACCATTGCTATAGTCTTCCTACAGCCTTTGCGTAGGCTTCTAAAATGTCTGTTTTTTTCATAATTTTTTGTTCAGTCATTTAAAAAATGAGGGGTTGCGGGAGGACATATTTTGCACATTTTTCAGTATATTTCTGAAGAAACAGACACATAAAATTATAAAAAAATATTTTTGAAACTTTTTTTTACTAACTACATAATTTTCCCCCTCTATAATATCCATATAAATATGTGTGAGTGTTAACTATTGAGATGTGTGCAGGTTAAGTGTATGTAAGCAAATCAACAAATATTCACAGTATCGGCCAAGAATTAATGAATTCGGTTCAGCAGGACTTTAATTAAAATAAGCAAGTAACAAAAAAACAAGTCATATATATAGTAAGGCAATAACATAGCATAGAAAAGTAAAATATAGTTACTTATGTTTCTTTATGAAAAATTTCGTATTAGATTGGAAATGTATTAAGTTCGCTTAACTATTGTACTTATATCCAATTAACGAAATTTTTAGTGTAGTGCAATCAGGTGATAAAAAAACAAACTATTGATCACACTGCTGTCCTTTTTTTATGAAGTCTCCATAGCATACATATTATAAATCAATCAAAATTATAATATCTAAATATGGTGTTGCATTGTATAAAAACATTTTAACAGAGTGAATTCTGTACATTGGAAATATTTTTAAAAAAGTGATTGATTTAGCATATAGAATTATTATAGAAGCCAGACAAACTTTTTTACAATTTTTGTCTGTCGTATGTTAATTTGAGCGGGTATCGCAAAATCTACTAGATGGATTTTGATGAAATTTGGTCTCCAAAAAAACGGCCGTGACAGACATATAAACGATCTTATGGCAGTTCCATTTTTCCTTTTGCTCTAAAAATTGTATAGTATAATAAAAACTTCTCGCCCGCATTAGATACAAACCTATTACCGTGAAATGTTTTCTCATACACCATGCAACTTATTAATTAACAAAATATCTGTGAGGTGTAAGTAAAGTCACACTGGAAGGGTTCTATACTCACATATTAAAATTATTTTTCAATATATAAATGTTTTATTGTTAATTGTTGCCTAGTATATGTTTCACTGATATGAGTGTAATAATCTGATTGTCCATATCTCTATTTATTAATACGAGTTAACTAAAATAATTTTCATTGTATTTTTTACTAAATGTCGTTAACATGATTTTTTCATATTTTTCACATTCATAGTTGTAAAATCAGAGATAAATATGCAATATTTGACATGTCGGATATTCATATCTCGCCAAAAAAATATGTACAATATTTTCAGTGTTATCTTAAAAGATTTCTATAACACCCTACTTGCTGGAGTCCATGAAAAAAACATTTATCCCTCTTGAGTTTCATGTAAGGGGAGGTCCATCAATAAACAATTTGTGGTTATAATTTCATTTTTATGTATCGACATAATAAATCTACATATTTCTGCAAAAATTTAATTACGATCGGAATTAAATGGAAAAAGTTATAATGCTGTGACATACAAATGGACAGACAAACATGAAACAGTTATGAGTTGCATTGTTCACCATTTGGCTAGCACCTAAAAACTTTCTAATTTTAGCAAAGGATCGTACTGATATCAACTAAATTAGTAAGTTTTCAGATTAGCACTTTATCTAAGATTTGAGTTACATCATTAGTTGATAAAATTATTTAAATTTTAAGTTTTGATCATGAAATACTGTTGGTTAAAATATAAAAACAATCAGATAAATATTAGTGATATCACATTGCTGTCATTATCGTGGTTAAATCTTTAGTTTCTTTAAGAACAATGTGTATTAATAAAAAATCCTACATTTATTTATATTAGATTGGCAAGTAATTTCGGTCTTGTAGTGAAGTACAACTCATTTTTTTTTAACAAAGAATGAATTTTAAACAATTTCATGTTTTTCATTTTGTTTTATTACCTTCTGCCATCTTTCTGGCAAACTTCATAACTCCCTGCTCGTAAAACTTCTAGTGGTTATCAGCAATAAAGTGAAGCAAGGGCGAGGTCAGGTCATCATCATTTGTGAAATTTTTACCATTCAAAGAGTCTTGTAAACATTTACGTAAATGGTAATCTAACGGTACAAGGTCAGAGTTATTGTGGTCTTGCTTTGTCATTGTAGAATGAGATTCCTTTGTGATGTGCCGATTCTGGCGGTTTTTCTTTGATTGCTTCCTCTAGTTTCATTAGTAGTAAAGGGTAAGAATCTGAGTAGATCGTTTAGTCCCTTGGAGGCATTTTAGTATATACAATACCTTTTGTAATTCCACCAAATCATACTGTCATGATCTTTTTTGTTGTAATTCTCCTTTCGACGTCATTGGTATTGCTTCATAACACTTGAACCTCGACAGTTATCAATTTATGTTATTATAGACAATTCATTTTTTATCACCAGTAATGATTTTTTCCAAAGAATTGGATTTCATTGCTTTTTGAGATACGTATTGCAAATATTGATTTGTTTGCAATAAGCTAAAAATGACAACTCATGTCATGAGTTTCAATCATGACATTGACAGAAGTCTTTTAAAACAACCATGACACTATATATGTAAACCGAAATTACCTGTCAATTGAATACATCATTTCAAAAATTTTGAAAAATGGGAAGGATTAAATATTTTTGAGATTTTTAGCTTTTCTAAAATGTTTTACGGATCTTTCGAAAAATATCGGCGACAGGCTATACGTACGAGCAAGACCTACAAGCACCAGAAATGATCTTGCTCGTATATATGGACGTGAAAGTGGTAATGGATTAAATATATTTCTTATATGTTCATTGTTAACGTGTTTATTAATTGCATTAATGGCAATTTTCCTTCAGGTTTATATCAACAAGCCAAATTAGATTTTGAAATACATTTCAGTATCATAAACGTAATTTAGGACAATAATTTTAAAAAATAAATACGCCTGCAATCTAATTTGTATTACTTGGAAATAACGGTAAGAATCTTTTAAATAGCCTTTCCAATATTGTATTTTCTAGTTTGCGTGTCAATTTGGACATGGGCAAAGCTTTCTACTCGTGGGCAATTCAACGAGATAAGAATATAGAAGGTACGGTTATGAGATCCACAACTATACCGGAAGAGCTGGGACGCATCAAATATATATTGGCTGATAAGACTGGGACGCTGACAAAGAATGAAATGGTCTTCCAGAGATTGCATTTGGAAAAAATATCGTTCGACCAAACTTCTTTCCATGAGGTATTTGTACAATAATAACAGACATGTTTTGGTTCTATTTAATGTATGACAAAAACTTATAGATGGTCCGATAAAATGTTCAAATTTTTTAACAGTGTGAAACTAGCTAGAAATTAGTTATGTATATATATATACATATATATATACATGTATGTATTATATATCACCCTTTTACCAGAACAACGTGTTATCTCAAAAAAATCGAATTTTATTTTTTACTTTCATCGAAACTGGCATATTTTAATCTACATACTACGAAATTGTGATATCTTTCCCTAAAAATGGCGCGAACTTACGGTCGAAACAGTCGACACTATGGTGGTAACTTCAATTGTAACATTGTCTCTTTCAATCAGCCAATCGGATAAGACAACATGATCTCTCAGTTGTCACTTAACAGAGTAGCAGTGAAGAGCTTCAGGTTTTCTAAAGAAAAGTAACATCACGGTTATACCACTTTTTTCTGCAAAGGTTTGTTTTAGTTAATTTTTTTATTTTAATCTATTACAATTGAAACTGTATCCAACACGCAGCCTACTTCATCAATAGCGGATGGTACAGCAAATGGTGTTATTTCTAATACTATAAACGAAAGTGCGAACAATCGACATACTACGATTGAACCTGTACCTAACACGCAGCCCACTTCATCAATAGCGGATGGTACAGCAAATGGTGTTA
Organism: Druceiella hillmani; assembly: GCA_039881145.1. Lineage (NCBI taxonomy): Eukaryota > Metazoa > Arthropoda > Insecta > Lepidoptera > Hepialidae > Druceiella > Druceiella hillmani. Next base: position 21,947,091 of record JAYKKI010000035.1, read on the forward strand.
TTTCTAATACTATAAAAGAAAGTGTGAACAATCAACCTACTACAATTGAAACGATAGTGCGAAAACGAAAGTGCAAACAATCAACCTACTACGATTGAATCTGTACCTAACATGCAGTCTACTTCATCAATAGCGGATGGTACAGCAAATGGTGTTATTTTCAATGCTACAAACGAAATTGCAAACAATCAACCTACTATGAATGAACCTGTCGCTAACACACAATCTACTTTGTCGATGGTGGATTGTACACCTACTAAAAAAAGGAAGAAAAGGTTAAGACAAGAAAACAATTGGAAGAAAAATATTACGAAGCGTTTAAGAAATAGTGGTAAGTCATACAAAATACCCAAAAACGACTAAAATAATTCCAGAATGTCAATTAAAACAATCATGCAAAGAAACCTGTAAATTTAAATGCTATACAAATATCACAGATAGTCAACACTAACTTCTTTTAAATAAATACTGGGGGAAACCGAAAAAAAAATGGTCATTTATAGCTAACAATGCAGAGGTAGTTGTTCCAAAACATCGGTATGTCAAGGCTGATTCTCAGGGAATTGTTGCTCCAAAGCAAGTTAATAATAATGCTTTGTTTTTTATTGCTTCTGGTGTAAAAACCAGAGTCTGCAAAACATTCTTTAAGAACACTTAGATACTAATAACAAATATTTCATTGATAAAAGATCAACGTGGATGTCATGGAAAGCATACTAAGTTGGACAAAAATATCAAAAAAGTGGTAAAAGAATTTATAGAAGCAATACCTAAAATAGAGTTCCATTACATTAGAGCTAATTCTAAAAGACATTACGTAGATGGAAGTAAAACAGATTCAGATCTACACAGGGACTACGTTGAATGATGTAAGACTCAAAATGCTCCTTTCGCAAATTACAAAACTTTCTACCATATATTCACACAACATTTTAATATATTTTTCTTTGTGCCCAAAAAAGACTTATGCGATATTTGTGCTTTCAAAAATAGTACAGATGAAGAAAAACAGGCAGGAAGAGAAAATTATGAAAAACATACTAAAGAAAAGCAGTTGGCGCATATTGAAAAAGATGAGGATAAGAATAATGAAAATATCACTGTTGCCGTGTTTGACCTTCAAGCTGTCTTAATGTCCTAAAGGTGACATTTCTGTATTCTATTACAAGTCTAAATTAAATGTTCCGAAACTTACGACATATAACATTTAAAATAATTTTGTTGAAAGTTACGTTTCTAATGCTTATAAATGAAATTGGTACCTGTATTTTTTTAATATCTAGTAAAGGTTTCAGAAACTGCCAAAAATCTATATATTGTTTTCTATTCGTATAATTGCACTGGACAGCAAAAAAATAATTTTATGTTTGCCCTACACGTGTATGCTATACAGAACCTACGTAATCTAAGATCTATAACACATAAATATTTAATCAAAGGTCACGTACAGAACGAGGGAGATTCAGCGCATTCTTAAATAGAAATGGAAGTAAACAAACAGTTAAGATCTGGCTCCATGTATAGTCCATATGCATGTGGCTCCATGTATACTCCAAAGCTGCGAGAAAAAAATTACACCTTTTAATGTCAACGAAATATGCTATGAATTTTAGGATTAAAAAGCGTGTGTGGCCAAATTAATTTTGGGTAACCAAGGCGAAGACAGTAATCCAATAAAATTCACAGGAATAAAAGTAATCAGTGCTCGGAAGGATGATCCTCATGCCATGTTTTTTAAAGAATCTTATGCTAAAGAATAATTTCGAAAAGCTACTGTCATAAAAAAAAGAAAAATATTAATATAGAATTAAAGAAAGCATTCACTCAGAAATCTGGGCTTGCTGCAAGGAAAAATTCTGATCTCATAAATTTAAATAACAAATTTAATCCCAAGGTATCAAACCTTTTTATGAAACTTTGTAGTTGTACCTATATACGTTTTCTGTCTTTACTTTTATTAATTTGAAGGTACACAAAACTTTTTTTTTTTATTATAAAAAAATGATACCAAAAGTTAATCCTTTACTATAAATAGTTGCGATTCTTGTGATTGAGTCTTTTATGAGAGAGAAACAAGTAATTCTCAGTTTAAGACTTATAGTATTGTGTCATAAATAACCTAGGTTTAACATATTGAATATTTGGCGTTAATTTTGTAGAAATTCATTATTCACAATTAAATGAAACTACGTGATGTAGTATTATTTCTACTTTCTTTAATTTCTTTACCACAACCTAGGTTTCGTTGTATTATAACATCTTCAGGTGGGCTATTAGCAAAGATCTTTGCTTTTTCTTTCTTTTCAAAGATCTTTTGCAACAATCTTTGCTAATAGCCCACCTGAAGATGTTGTAATACAACGAAACCTAGGTTGTGGTAAAGAAATTAAAGAAAGTAGAAATAATACTACACCACGTAGTTTCAGTTAACTAGGTTTAACATTTAATTTTATTATAAATAAGTAGTTACAGAGGTATATTTTGTAAGCATTTTGTTAAGTAAATTATTGAGGAGGAAAACAATTCTCAATTTTAAGACTGTTTTAACTAGTAGTATAATATGCCATAAAAATGATCTGTCATTTAATGACCAAAAATAATATAAGATCTATTGTTGTTTTAAAAATTTATATTTTGTACTAGATGTTTTTTAAAAGTGACCTTTATAATAATGAGTACATCCCTATAGTTAAGCACCTATTATGGAGCAATGATAAGTCTCCATAAATAAGCCAATTGTTACCGATTTTGGCTTTGTTTAGACTTTATTAATTTCTTGTGTTACTCAAAGTATTAAAATTATAAAGTGTTATCTAACTTAAAAAGTGTTAATTTTGATTCTTATGTGGAGTTATTGTTACAGTAATCTCAGATTATGACTTTCTAAATAGAAAAAATATTACTACAATGTCATTGTGTTTTATTGAAATAAATTAGCAAACAAATTAATTTATCACTATATTTTCTTAACAAATTTTCAGAAAAAATATGACATGTAATATTGATTAATGATGTAATAATTTTTTTATATGTCTGAATTTAAGCCTTAAAATTATGACACTTGCATTCATTTTTCAATATAAATGTAGTATATTAGGTGAACTACACTTTAAATACAGGTATACCCATTGGTAAGCTGCTCAACCGCATTTGTTAAATTTTTAAAGTTTAATATTTTTCTCCAAAATCACTCTTCGAAATAACACATTGTTCTGGTAAATGGCCTATATACATATGCCATTGGATTTGTTTTCCTGTATGTGATATAACTTTTATTCCTTTAGCATATGAACCAGTACTCTATGTTTCATAATGAACCCATAAACCCTATGAAATCATAATGATAGCTAATTTTTTTGTATAAGTGAAAGATATTGTAAATATGTTTTATGTTTATAAAATTGATTACTTTTATCCTTGTACTAAGACGTTGATAGTGGAGATAGATGTTCAGATGCCAATAAAATGTCCAATTATATAACTATCATAATCACTGGAAAGCCCCTGGTACGGCTGACAGGAATTAATTGAATGACTTTATATTTGTTGCCAAATAAGTAATTATATTAAAAAAAATATTTGTAATTAATATTAAAAAATATTCATATTAAAAAAATATTAATTATAAATACTAAGTAATTTCATACATATTCAAAATCATTCTATTATTACTCTATTTTGGTAATTTCTAGCCTTTCATCAAAATATCCTACCTACCTCCTTAACGTGTTCAGGTTGAAACTCTTCTCACACAATGCGTCACAAAGCAATCGGCAAGTACATCACCTGCCACGCCGACAGATGATTTGTCAGAAGATCCACACCCTAGACGCATTTTGGAGACGGTACTTGCTCTAGCCCTTTGCCACAATGTCACGCCTGTCTACCAAACTCAACCTGGTGCTGAATCAGATGATGCATCAGTTGTTGGATCAGGTATGTATTTTGGTTTATAGACAATAAGTCTCAAAAAAGTTAACGTCATCTTAATAATTGGTTTTTTATTAATAGGAATATTTTGAATTTTTGATATTTTATCTTATAAAAATATTTACTAAATATGTATAATAGGTAGCCATGCTGGTGTGATACATTGAATGGCTTTTATGTCACCATTTGTTGTTTTTTTACTATTTGCAGAAAACAAAGTTTGTATTTACCTCTGTTTATCTACCAATATTATTTCTAAAATATACATCAATCGTAATTTCCAGGTATCCCATATGAAGGTGTTGACCAGAATTAAAACATTAGAATAATACATCACTTGTTACTTGAATTCAATTATGTTACTGAGACAGCCCCATGTTTCACAAGCTATTGTGCAAGTGCACAAAGTACTTTCCGTTTCCGTTAAGTATTTTCCGTTATTAAGTAGTTAGTTCAGTACTGCCTGATTAGATTAACTAATGAACGGAATTGGTTTGGTTTTTTTAGAAATAGTTTTCATATACTATATTGTGTCTTCATATTATAATAAAATGCTTAGTTAAAACTTGTAGTTTATTAGGAGTGTCAAAAAATTTTCCTCGGTCAGTTGATTAATTCCTGAATGCTTATTTAAATTTTGAGAATCCCTGATTAAAGTGAGTACTGTCTTTCAAATGTGTCAAGGGTAAAGCCACTTGATTTTTATAGGAAGACAATTTCTTTAGTTCTTAGAATTACTACGTAAAAATTTTCATTTCAATTTGTTAAATAGCTCTTGTGAAAGTTCACCTATCAAATTAAAAGTTGAGAATCGCTTAAATGTTAAGTAGCTCAGACAAATACTATAATAATTATATAGACTAATACTATAATATTTCTACTCAATTAATTTCATTTAAATCAATTAAAATGTTACCATGAAAAATTTGAAAAATTTGTATCAGCCTTCGTACTACATAGAAACTGAAAACCGAAGGCTCTTTTTCGAACTCACTGTGAGTTGGTAATTGAAACAAACTGTTTTTTCTTCCCAAATATTTTTCTTTTTTCAAATTAAATACTGAAATGATCAGCGGAATTTATTCTGATATTGATATTGAGACAATAAAGAATTAGCTTGTCTTCTGTAACAACTTAAGAACTGTTTATAATTGTATAAGTAAAAAGTAGATACAAAGAAAGAAAATATTTAATAGGAAAAATAAACATTTAAATTTTTCAATCAATTTAAAATGTTGCTCCCAATTTCTCAGAATTTGAACTGATCTACATCAGGTTTCAGTATTTTATTAATTAGATGGTTGTGGAAATTTATTTTCAATATTCCCAGTTAGAAAAAAAAATTTAATTATAATTTGGCAATTTTTTTTATATTAGATATGGTTGAATCTATCGTGTCGGAGAGTTGCGGAGGATCGGTACCGCAGCAACAGTTGTGTGACTACCAGGCCTCTAGTCCTGATGAGGTTGCATTGGTTAAATGGACTGATATGGTAAGCAAGTAATTTCCTATTGATAACTGTTCATAATATGATAACTCACACTCTGACTGAGATGTACCTTCTTTTGAACCAGATCATACAACATGTTTGGTTATTTTAAAATGTTACAGAGACATTCCAGCCAGTGGGGTGCGCCTCCCTAGGGGATCGTAAAGAGATTGTAAGGGGAACTCAATGTGTTAGGATATTCTAAAGAAAAATCCATTTGAAGTCTTAAATCCATTCATTAATTAATACGGTCGTTGTTCAACTTGCAGTGCTTCACCTGCACTCCCGCTCCATTGACGGTTAATAATTTTACAAATTCATGAATACTCTACCATGGAAGATGACTCGTGATATTGGAGAAGTTGTGAATAAGATGTTTCTTCCTTAATCCAAATGTTTCCTCTCTTACTTTGCGAATAATTGTGCCGTTTTCCTCCACTTACTTATCTGAGAGTGATTTTTAGCATTGGTCGAAATTGAAACTAAGCGACAAAATCATCTTGCCGACAATAGTGACTTGACGATAGCTCTGGCAAAAACTAAACCTGATATCGACCGACTTGTGCCGAACGTTTGGGCACATTGCTTTAATAAAATTGTATTATTTAATTATACTTAACTATTTTTAAGAGTGAACACTAAAGTTTTTATTTATTACATTATGCTTGTAATTGAGAAATAAACGTCGTGAAAATTATGTGAGTTTTTTTGTAATGACGAAAAAAATTGAAAGGAGGAGGAATATATTTTTTTTTAATCTGGGGGGCTCAACGTAAAAAAGGTTGGGAATTCCTGCTTTAGACAACATGTTGCCTTATTGTGCGCTCCTTAATATCTACTAACTTGCAAATATAATTTTGATCATTTATTTGTCAAATGCAAACTGACTGCTGATGTTTTATATTAGGCAGCCATCTTGATTACTCCTTGTCTCTGAAGCATAGGTAGTATCCATTCCAGTTTAAGCACAGAAAAACAGACCAATATCATTGGCATAGTCTGTGCCTCTAATATTACAAGATCCGACCGCTTATTTCTGCAGGTATCTATTTTCTTAATATACCTTGGTTTTAATGAACGATGAAAGATAGTATAATACGTAACTGCCGGATTGCCTAGAAAAATTTAGCAGCGCTTGCATTCCTTCTCTATCGCTCAATCATCTAGAACGAGAATAATTAATTCAAATTATGGCAACCAATATTTGCAACTATTTTTTACAGGCAACCATGTGTTATCGTGTTCAGTAAAAATTAAACTTTAATTTGTAATTTAATTTTCTTGAAAAACACGATCAGCATAAGTAATTAACAATAATATATCTATTTACACCTGTCAACTTAAGGATCGCGGCTGACTGAGCGCTGGCAACCATTTTTTTTTCATTTTTCACATAATTTTCTTTCAATGACGTTAAATTCGCTTGAAACATTTAGTCGGAATTAATTAAAGGTTGTTATGGCTAAATTTTTCTAGGCAACCCGGTAGTAAATTATTACACTATCATTCGTCATTCATTAGAATCAAGTATTATTAAAAAACAGATACCTGCAGAAAAAAGCGGCCGGATCTTAGACAATAAAATTTCTTGAAAGCTTCTCGGGAAGGGTTCTGGATTGATTAAAAGTTTTTCAAGGCACCTGATAAAAATTTAACCCTGTTAAATATAAATATAATACATAAACACCTGATAAATATAAATAGTTGAATTTTTTAAAGATAAAACCAGATATTAAGTATAGAGAATACTAAAAACTTTTCAGATGTATAGATTAAGCATTTTATGTTTTTTTAGACCCAATATTGGTTTGAAACTTTTTTCAGAATTGGTTAAAAACAAATATAGACTATGTTTCCATTTGATAATGTAATGAAAATAAATCAATCTTCTCATTAACCATTACCTAAATCAGATGGGTGTATCACTCTACCATCGCGACCTGCACTCCATCTCGCTTAAGGTACGAGCGACTAACAATTACCGTCACTACAACATCCTCCAGTTATTCCCCTTCACCAGTGAGACCAAGATGATGGGGATCATTGTCGAGGTTTGATTTTTGCTCATATTTATTATTAAGTTTTTATTTTTTAATTAAGTTTAATATTAAGCATAATAGTCATCACATTATTGTTATTATCAACATTTAACTGGTGATCTAGAATGTAAGAAAGTCATGGTATAGTATCCAGTGATAGGTCCATATATTTTAACAATATTTATCTATAGAAAGTCACAATGTCCGTTTCTCTTTAGTCTTAAATTTTGCGTTATATTTATTTTCCATCAGGGTTCTGGTGAGTTCACGGGGGTGGCTTTGCATTCTTTTACAGTTTGTTTTCAGGGAGACCTTTATTTTTTGTTTCACAGTTTTAAATCTTAGTCGTGATGCAGAATTAACAGTTATAATGTACAATGGTGAGCCAGTGATCATGGATAATTTTGATATCAGAATCATTGCAGAATTTCGAAGTTGGGGTTAGAACTGTACCCCACAAAGACAGAACTTATGTCCATATTGCTTTGGAAATGTACTCACACAGTAGGAGTTTATTTTCCAGGATTAGTTTCGACGTATGTTTCATCGTAATAAGTCGGTACAATTTTTATAACTGTTTTCCAAGCATTTTCCTCTTTGGAAATATATCTTTGGTCCATGTCAGACGCCTCAGTAGACTCTCAAATATATAACATGATCTGTTGGGTAGTTTCCTTTGGTTTAGTTCCATTTCAGGCACTTCAGACCAAGTGGATTTTACTTGCACTGATTCAGATTCATTGGCTCTAATCCACTAGTCCTTCAGCCATTTGGTTACTTCATCAAGGCTTTTTTGGAGTTTCATCTACAAACTACAAGAATAGCAATATCATCAACAAATATTGCTAGGAAAACATTTTCATATATACCAAATAATGTTTTGGACTTATTATGCTACCCAGAGGGTAGCTGCCTGTATAAAACGTTAGTTTGTCATGCCATCATTAAATTTGATGTAAAAAGTCACTCACTGAGTAATATGAATTGATGACTTCATGAATTTATAGTAGTTCTGGCGTTGTGTGCTTAAAAAACAGCATTTACGAACATTGTGGTGATACAGTTTATCCATAAAGTTCCATTGTAGATCTGTGATAAGAATTTTATACCTGTATCAGGTAGCTCTTTGAATGATTTGGCAATGATCAGGTTGTATCCGGGAGCTTTATGAACATCTAAATTATTGATGACATCTATAACTTCTACTTTCTTAAATTTTCAGATAGGCAAATCCAATTGGTATGTTTAGTTTAAGTGTTTCAATATCTCTTCAGATTTGGTGGATAAAGTTGCAAAAGTTTAGAGTAAATATTTTGGTGAGGGTTTCCAAAGTTTGAGCTTTATCCAGGATTGCTTTTTGTCCAGGAACCATCTTCTTTTTTAATAGGAGATTAACGAATAGTTCTATTGAGTCTGTTGAGTCTTTTTGTTATTTTCCAGAGTAAGTATCGACTTGCCTGGCAAGAAGACTTTTTAAATAAGTTTCTTTCCACTGTTTCCGAACATTTTTGGGACTTTCTTTAACTTAGACTCCAATTTATTGAAGTTTGCTTTGTCTCTGCAATATTTCATTTGTTGCCACATTTGTTAGCTCTCTGTTTTTCATTTATTAATTTGTGTATAGTTTTCGGACATGTATAAATTTCTGCATTGTCTGTCAGATTTGGTGTGGTAGCGCATGCAGCTTTTTGATGCTAATGGTAGAGGTTTACAGCTTGGGTGATGGGTGATATCTTCATTAGCTTAAGAGGTATCACATATTATACAAGCTCCCGAAAATATGGCCAACTATATTTTGATGCATAGTTTGCAATAGTTGGTGATATTTGTATCTTTACAACCCAATTGTTCTATAACAGGTGGTGATTAGACGTCAGTTCAAAAGTGGAGCTGCACTTCAAGGATGGGCTGGGCAATCCTTTGGTTATTAAAACTCGCTCACAGATCAGGTTTTTTATTTACATTTATTTTAGTGCTTTTAACAATTCATGGCCTTTTGGTATGGACAGTCTTAAGTCTAATATGGTGTGCTTTGCATTATAGTTCCCTCCACACACGAATTTATTTCTAAGAGTTTTGAAGCACATAATTTTTGCATTTCATATTATACTTTGGAGGAATGTATAATGCAGATAAATTTAGTTGGCCTTTAGTGTCTATTTATAATACTAATTGCTTCGATTTTATCTGAACAATGGGAAACAATTGCATATTTGATTCGTTGATTTGTATAGTTGAGCTACAATGAGCTGTACCATAGTGGTGTTTTGAAGTAGGTTTTGATTGTAAAATGTGCTTCAGACCAATACCTTTCTTAGTAAGTTGACTTTCCCAAAAGCAGTGCTTTTTGTGCAAAGCAACTTACTAAGGAAGGCACATACAGGGCATATAAATATGTATATTACGTGAAGTATATTTTTATTTTATTTTTACCAAAAGTCTTCTTATCAAAATTCTTGTCAATCTATTTCTTGCCTCACTTTCTTACTAATTTGTCAATTTCAATCACCGATGATCAAAAACAATCACATAAACACATATATTAATGCACATGGTGTTAAATTTTGAACCAAACAAGCACATTGAGGTACACGACATCCACACTTTGCATTAATATGTCATCACTATTTTTCGAAATATTCTGCTATAATGCTGTTTATCAGAATTTGTCAGATTACTTAAAAATGACATGGCCAATTTTTGTATGGGCCTCTCTCTAATTTGCTAATTTCGATTTGCATTAAAAATGTTTACTGTTTTCAACCAGTTTTGTTTCATACAATAAGATACTCTGTGCACAGCCTATTCATTCGTGCACTTTAAGGCTAATTCTTTAAGGCACAAAATACAGAACAACAAATATTGCTCTATGCTCTTAAATTCATGTTTGCAACAATAAACTAATAAAAGAAATGTGGACAGGAGGCAATGACAAATTCAGAGAATTAAATTTTGCAGGGCAAAGGCTGCAAATTGACTGCTTAAAATGACATAATCAATGTTACTTTCTTATAGAAAGCTTTCACCATGAGAAGTTCTTGTAATTTCTTACTTTGTGAGATAGGAATGAAGTATATTTAAATATTCACAAATATTTGTTGTATATACTAGATGTGATCACAAAATACAATGAACAAATTTTTATGGCAGCTATTGATACTACATCTATTTGAAGCAATAAATCTGATAGATACTTATTAAGAGATTAATTAAGAGATTAATTCAAATTTATCTCCTTCAAAGTATTCTCCTTGGCTAGCAATGTACTTATTCCAACATTGATTCCATAATTGGAAGCATTTCTGGAAGGCTTCTTTTGCAAGGGTCTTCAGCTGCTCTGTCGTGGCCCTCCCATGTCAGGAATGGCATCAAGAATTTGCCTTTTAGCACAGTTTTTATTTTCGGGAACAGCTAGAAGTCTCATGGTACTATATCTGGAGAGTAAGGCAGAGGTGGACAGACAGGAAATTTTTTTCAGCCAAAAACTTGCAGATCAGAAGCAAGGTACGTCATTGCGTATGGCCGTGATGAAGGAGGAAGCCATCGGTCCATTCTTCTGGCCTCTTTCCCCTTCCTCCTGTCCACATTTGTTTTATTAGTTTATTGTTGCAAACATGAATTTAAGAGCATAGAGCAAAATTTGTTGTTCTGTATTTTGTGCCTTAAAGAATTAGCCTTAAAGTGCATGAATGAATAGGCTATGCACAGAGTATCTTTAATTGTATGAAACATTGATTCCATAATTCCAACATTGATTCCATAATACAAGCCTATTACTTTGTTCATAATAAAATTATTTACCGTATTTTTTGATCGCACATTGTATATAAGATGTTTCAGTGTGAAAACCCTAGAAATATGTCATCTTTATTCGTTTCTAGAAATATTAACCTTTAATACATAGTCTGCATTCCATTGTACTAATTCGAGCTCATCGAATTTTTAGATATGACGATCATTAGGTTTGTTAACAGATTTGTCATAAGCACACATTTGATTCAAAATTTGCTTGAAATTGGTCAATGTTGTTTCTTCTTTCAGAATTATTTGCGGAGTTTTGGGCATGGTTTATACGTTGTTTGTTCTTAACAATGTTTGCATAGCTTATTTCATTTTGCTGTACTGGGCGCTGTGCCTTTATTAGAAGTGTGACTGTGACTATATTAGGTCTTTATATATTTTGCAATGTTTTTAGTTCACTGGGTGACTGTGACTATATTAGGTCTTTATATATTTTGCAATGTTTTTAGTTCACTGGGTTACTGCTCCATTAAAAATGTTTGTAGATACATGATTACCAGCACATTTTATACATTTTGATTTTACAATGACATTTCGTTTTTGTATGACTATATTGTTGGCAATTTGTACACTAGGATATGTAACACATTGATCTTGGTGGTTTTACTCTAATATGGAAATTTAGAAGATTTTTAATATTGTATGTTTACTTGTTACTTTTTCATAATAATTTAACAGTAAATATGTTCAGTGCAATTTTTGTTACTATGTTTTTGATAGTCCATATTATTAGTAACATCTTGTCCCAATCCTTTTAAAACTTTATTGCTTTCTAAACTTTTTAGATAGATGGATTTTTTTAAAAGAGCATTTGTATTCAGACTTGTATTTGTAAAATTCCGTTTCATTAATTTCTAGCTATTTCATTATTACTTAGTAGATATAAGATATTTTGGTTTGTATTTTTACTCTATTGTTATTCAATATTTTGAGTTCACAAGCTTTTAATGCATTGTACCTCTAGAAGTAATTTTAATGGCTGGATATTTTCAACTCAATCTAATCGTAAGAAATTTTCTCTACAGGCTGTAGGATGTGGTTGTCGTCTTCAGGTTAACTTCCATATTTAATTTCTTAAATGAATAGATGTCTGCTTTGGTTGGATTAGCTAATAGCTTTAGTCAATTTTAGTCTGCCTATGGATCATGTAATTATTGCTGTCGGGACTGTTTCTGGTGTGTTTTCTGCCATTTTCTAGATTCTAATCATAAACTGTCTTATTGTATATTTTTATGTAATTGGATTCCATTGCTGAGGGATTATGAACACTGATTGAGATCTATTTAGTTGAATTTTTAAAAAAGCCGTTGTTCACATCAGCTTCTTTAAAAATGTAATTAGGCATTTTTTCAATATACTTATAATAAATATGTTTGCTTGAAATAAATTATTACGAAAATAAAATACCACTTTTTTGTAATTTAAAGTATGTATCCACCTTAGGATCTGGACACGGAGGAAATAGTATACTACGTTAAAGGAGCGGACGTGGCTTTAGCACCTCTTCTGGGATATCCTGAGTGGCTAAGACGCGAGAGTTCCCGTTTGGCTGGCGAAGGATTACGCACGCTCGGTGTTGCCAAATCGATACTATCTAGGGCTGAATATGCACAATTTGAGGTAGGTCCAATGAAAATTGCATTGCTTAATTTAGACAAAGTGACTCAATAATTTTATTGAAGTTTTAATTCAACCTTTAGTAGGTTTAAAACACAAAGATTTCATATTTAAATTTTGTTTTTATGTCGAAATGGTAAGGTTTCTTTAATTTTAAAGGGTCTAAAAATTCTATTCGATTAAAAGTAGAATGAGTGATTTAAAATTTAGCACCCATTTTGATTCGCAGTTACAATAATATACAAAATTGAACAAAAATTGTTTGATCTTGAAATGGGATAAAGTGATATCCAAAAAGTTTTTCATGACGTAATCACATACATACATGTATTGGGTTAACAACAAAGTAATTTTATTTTGTAGTGTGAAATAAAACTCAATTTTTCTTGTATAAGGAATGAATGTTGAACAATTATGTATTTTCCATTTCATTCAATGATCTTTTGCCATCTTTCTGGCAATCATAGAATGTCTCATGCGCTCATAGAATGTCTGGTACTTATCAGCAAAAAATTTCATTATTAGTGAAAATTTTGCCATTCAAAGGATTTTGCAAATTTCGAAATAAATAGTGATCTGACGGTGCAAAGTCAGGGTTATATAAGGAATGTGTCATCACATCATGGCAGAACGAGATTCCTTTGCAATTTACTACTTTTAACCATTTTTCTTTGATTACTTCCTAAATTGATCGTTTGGTTCCTTGGAAGCAAAGTTGAGTTGCTTCCAAGGAACCAAACCATCTTGTATAATTATAATTCTACCAAATTGATATTTTTTGGTGCAATTCTGCTATAGATTTGGTTTCTTACTAATTTATCACTCTTGGACCGTGATTGCTTAAATTTGATGTTATTGTTGACAATCCATTTTTTGTTTAATTGAGGTAAATGAAAAATGTATGTTACAGTTATACAAAATTATATAAATATATGTTACATGAAATAGAAATATGCTGCCACTGAGAGAAAGAGCCAATTTTTTCCTACACTTTCTTAACCTATACTGAATGTTTTTGACATAGATTGTAGTGTAATTATATAAGTAAGGAAAAAAATGTGTATAAAAATGGTCTATTTTACATCTTTATTCCTGAAATGTACAAAACTCTTAAAAAATTTCCATACACTTTATAAATATTATATTAAAAAAAATTATATGGCGACTTCATCATACAAACCAAACTCACAATTAGCTGTTATTTTAATGCTACTAATCAATAGTTTTCCTATCTAGTAGCATCTATGTAGTTTGTTTATCATTAATGAATTTCAGCACGTTGTTTATTAGCATGTACATAATATGACCAATATGACAGGGGCTTGATTTGGCTAAAACTAAAACTTATGACTGCACTAAGAGAAGTCAGGGTTTGAAATTATTATGATATGCTTCGTGATAATTACGAATATCATGGTAATTATCAAATAATTTATATATCAATTGATTGTTATATAACTGGTATTATCTATCAACTTTTACATTAGAAGCAAGTAGTTTAGTAATAAATAATATACATGGAACAACCAAGGTAATCTTTTATTTATTTTGGCCATAATTTTGCGATTAAAAACTTAAATAGACAAAATACAAAAATAGACAAAAATCAAACTTCATATTAATAAATAAATTTAATGAATGGAAAATTATCCTCATCCTCCTCAATGGCATCAACTTTTTGAGGAATGTCTGAATCTGAATTCAAAATAAGACTTAAATCTGATTTCAGATTCAAAAGGGGAGTGACTGACAGTTACAGCAATAACCAATATAAATGAGCAATTACTGACAGTTTGTCAAAACTCAGATTTATTTGATGTTTTATTAAATGGAATAGGTACTTTTATTTATATGCCATTTATTGTAACTTCATTCTTTTATGACTTTTTTTGCTAATTGCTGCTAGATAGAGATGAGTGTAATCATACTTCTGCAAGTGACGCCTCCTTAAATTTAACCAGACTAATGAGATCATCTTGATATATTTAGTTGTTCACTTTTACAGACCGACTATAAAGAGGCACGGCTTAGCTTGACAAATCGAGGTGAGCGCACCGCAGCTGCTATGAGCAAGCTGCACTGCAGTCTAAGACTGCTAGCTGTCACTGGTGTAGAGGACCGACTGGCTGACAATGTGTCGCACACACTGCAACTTTTGCGCGGTGCGGGGATTAAGGTTAATAACTATTACAGTCAATCACTTCACCGGGGAAAAAAATATTTCAGCTGATTGATCAAACTACTTCTCTCAAAATTGTTTAATTCCACAATAGTGTGGGTATTGTTGAATGAGCTAATAACAATGTATCAAAAATTTTTTTTTCAAATTTTAAATATATCTTCAGAGTGTACTCAAAAATATAAAAAAAACATTTTCTCTACTTGCAAGACTACTGAATGCAAAATTACGAAAAAAAAACAGTTTTTAGAAGCAATGGCGTAGGAAAATTATAGTGATTCTAGATGTCATAATTTTTTAAATATGCACCACGTTTTGACGCCTGTAAAAAATATAGTTGGCACTATATTCATTATTGTGAAAAATAAATATTTATAAATAGTTTAATAGAAATATTAAATACCCTTAAATGTTTTATAAGTGCTTAAATATTTACAGAAACCTCTTGGTGCAATTTCCAGTTGTGCTTGACAGGTTTTTTTTGTTTATATTATGGCTGATCTGTATGCTTATTTACACGGCTAGGACATCTTTGAGATTAACAGCAAACGAATATATGGTATTTGGATTAATATTTCAATCTTTTTGGCAACTTAGTGTAATTTACGCCTTTTCTAGGTATGGATGCTCACCGGTGACAAACTGGAGACAGCTCTCTGCATCGCTCGCTCTCTGCATTTAAATGGAGTAGGTGGTACATGGCATATTGCGGATGTATGCCACTCACGTCATGACTTGCACAATCAGCTTCAGCTCATCTCACAGGCCTGTTCCACATCTGGTATTATCATCGGTGGAGATACACTCGAAGTGGGTAATTGAGAAAGTGGTATTTTTAAGTTTGTATTAAGACAATTGTTATATGTGCACAACAGTTGATGTGAAAAAGTCTTTAAATATATTGTATAATATCGGTAACTGTAATGGTGACTAGGGAAAAGGTATGAAAATTTATCATGGGACTTTTCACAGTAGGGAGAAATAATCAGTTATCTAGGTTTCATTATGTACGCCTCAAACAAATACGTTTTTTATTCATTAATAACTGGTTATTAATGATGAAAAACTCTTTGTTATAACAATATATTAGTAATAGCATGTTCATAAAGAGTAACTTTAACCAGTTAATGTTCTAATTGTAGGTTAAAGTCATTCTTCATGACCATGTTATTTTATAATCGTATAATTTCAGGTACCAGATGTACTGGTTTTTATATTTCATACAGATAGAAAGACAAGAGTGTATGGATTAGAACTTAGCCGTCTAGACTTTTTGAACTATCTTAAGGTAGCCCAATTCTAACTTGATGTCGAAGTCTTCGAAATTTAGTTTTGGATCTCTTACTGTGGAATGTAATGGTGATTTTACTAGATAGTTCACACACACAAATTTATTAGCACTTCTATGTTTTCTGTTATTATTTTATTTGTGATATGATAAAGCACTATCATTGCAACGTCACTGGACAATCCGTGCCATTCCCCTAAGTATCAATAAATGCGATTATGTTTGAAAAAATAATAAAAACAAGTTGTTTGGCTTATAAATATTTACAATGTGAAAAGTTTGAAAAAAATTGTTGGTTATTCTTGAAAAACAAGTTTTATTATTTATCATGAAAATTGCCTGAAATTATGAAGTTAAAAAGAAACTCCTAAATATAAATACAATACTTTATTATTTCCTTATGTCTTGTGATCCTGATACGAACTCGACAGGCTTTTAACACGTAATTCTGTTTTTAACCCAGTAGCTAAATATAAGGTTACGTTATTTTTCTTTAACATGTTGGTAGTAAGGAGAGTAAAGCATACACGAAACACTTAAACTACAGATGTGTGTCGGCGAATACCCCGAGGAGACAATGGGTGCACTGGAGCGTTGCTCTTGTGTGGTAGTTGCACGATGCTCTCCTACGCAAAAAGCCAGTGTCGCCAAGATTCTCCGTGCCCGCAAAAAAGCTGTTTGTGCTGTAGGCGACGGCGGGAACGATGTTGCCATGATACAGCAAGCTAACATTGGTAAGAATTGATTTGTTCAGAGTTTGGGAGTTTGTTGTTTTATTGTTATAGGAAAATTGTAAAAAAAGTGTAGCAAGCATCAAAAATTCTACATATTACAAAAATTTGAAGATTGCAATTTTCTGCTCTGTTAGCTATTGATACGACATTAAAAGCACCTGATTGACATGTCTATCAATTTCAAACCTTATCTCTAGAATCAATAATAAATTTTATTCAATATTTAAAAGTAGAGAATGTGCTGTCCTTTTCACACTCATGGTTTTACTTACCCAGGTGTAGGTATAGAGGGAGCGGAAGGCCGTGCGGCATCATTAGCAGGCGATGTATCGGTGCGTCAATTCTCAGCCATGGCCCGCCTGCTACTGGTGCACGGTCGCCGGGCCTATATGCGCTCTGCCGCACTCAGTCTTTTCATTGTGCATCGTGGGCTTATCATATCTACTATGCAGGTGGGTGTTACATTCTCTTGGCGTCATGAATGGGTAAGTGTGATAGATGAATGGATAAGTGGATATAGAATATTTTAGAAGGATTTTAGGAAGATGCAAGGATTAATGAAAATGGTAAAAGGCTACTTAAAACCATATATAAAACATAGCCATTTTGTGGTAAGTAATATATTTTGCTACAAAAATAATGCTTTAACATAAATCAACAATGACGATACGTATTGTTATGGTTGATTTTTGGCGTGGAGATAATTCGTGGGGTCTATGTGTCTTTTATAGATTTTCAATTTAAAAGTATTTGGATAGTGTTTAACAGTTAACTAACCAGTTATTTCTTCCATACTCCGGCCGGTTTTCAAGAGAATAGAAGTTTTAAAGATTGTAGTTTTTTCAATCAGTATTACCTTTAAAAACATTATTATTTAATAGAGTGATATTTTCAAAAAAATTAACCTTGTCAAGTGGAACTTGGCATTATTTGTATGGACCTGCTTTCAAGTCTTAGTGACTTAAATTCATTGTACAAAAAAAGTGCAAAGAACTCCTTACAGATTTTGCTATTTCACACAGAAAACTGCCAAGCTCACCATTTTAAAGGTTACAAATGTACTAAAAAATACAACCTTATTAGCAAAACTGCGTATCAAGTTTAACAGATAATTAGTACTATAATTAGTGGCAAGAAAAAAAATCCTGGAATATATAAAAATGAGAAACTAACATAGTGTAATAAAAATTAAATTGAAACTGTAAATTAAATTGTGGCCCGTTCATTAAGTGTTAAGATAAAAATGAGTGAAAGTGCAAAACAAACATTAGGCCTCATCAATAAAAGCAAAATATGAGGTAGGAAAAAGTTGAATAATCATCATGTAAAGTTACGTACAGAATATATAGAACCTAAAAGATGGGAAAGAAAGGTAGACATAAAAATAGAAAGGTAAGGAATGAAGATAGAACAAAAATCTTAAAATTACCATGGACATATTAAATAGGGTAAAGATATTTCGAAAATATATTAGAAAATTTTAGAGTTCTTAAACAATTACGGTTCTATGGAAGAAATCGCTGATTACGGATAGATGCTACTGAATAAAAAAGTCAGCTGTCAAAGTCAGACGTATGGTAAAATGAATGTTGCTTATAAGCAAGTATTGAAGATAATTCAGTTTTAAAATTGATTTGCATTAGTAATGTTTGGTTGTATTTATTCTTGTATATTTTGTGTTACCACTATATTTCATTTCTTTAATATGTTTGTAACAGAGCCAGTTTGACTGTCCATTTATTGCAGCTGAGTGTTTTTGGATTGTAAATTAATTTTAATATATTTTCATGACTCGATGTCGAAGTTTGATTATGAAAAGATTAAGTATGGATTAGTTTAAAAAAAAAAACATTTTAATTACAGAGCTGTACTGTTTTGCGAAGTCTGACAACGGCTAATGGTTCAAGCTTCCCGAGTTCACCAAGTCGTTATGAACATGTATGCTTAAGGCACATTACGCTTATTGTTCAATGTGTTATCATTAAGGGTCGTAAAATCAATCATAATTTAAACCAAATGTCAACAAATCTCGATTTACTATTAATTGATAGATTAATAGTTTTATCTCATATTACATCCAAATGGTAATTTTAATATAAAAATTACCTCCATTTAGCTAAATTTAATTAACTTTATTTGCAACTTGCAACACTGAAGATTTTTATTAAGTAAATTGTTTTAATATATTCGAATACTAAGTCAAAATTGTCAACAATCTGTGAATATTTGATTAGCAAGAACATTTTTTGTAGATATATATCTGTGTTTAAATTTTTATGTTACAAGAATGATTATGTTACATATTAATGTTACATATTAACAAAATAATGTTACATACATACAAGATAATGTTACATATTAGAAGAGATTATTTTATTCACCGTGTTTCATCTCACGATTTAAACGTAATAAGTCTTAGTTATTCTAAAAGTTAAAATAATTAATCCACAGTTTAACAATGTCCTGTACATGTTTGAACAGAATGTTAAAACCATTCAACAATAATACCACTTCATTACAATCACGACTTGCGTTTTCAATTTTATTTCGATTAACTATATGTAAACCTACGAACAAATAATGTAATTCTATTAATATTATGACCTATGAATATTGCAAAGAATTTTTTAAATAACCATTGAAATAATATGCTTACTGAATGACACTTGGTAGAATGATAGAAACATAAATAACTAATGGCCGGGTGGCTATATTGGCGCAATTAATCCACGAAGAGGAGTTTAAACTACATAATCCCACCAGCAAAAATAATCTAGAGTATAAACTTTCAAACTTACAAAATTATGACTAAACCGTCGTTTAAACCCACTTAGTGATTTAAAGTGTGATTGATTTTACGGGGCTTAAGTGTTTCTATGAACGTTATTAAAACCATTTTGGTTAGTTTGTTATACTAGTTGCAAATCTAAGAGCTTATTATTTTTGCCTTTTCTATGTGCAGGCTGTATTTTCGTGTGTTTTCTACTACTCATCTGTATCTTTGTATCCTGGCTTTCTGATGGTCGGTTATGGAACGTTCTATACTGTGTTGCCTGTATTTTCCCTGGTGAGTTTTTTTTTATCATTGGAGTTTTATGTTGACTTAAATTTTTATTATGTTAAATTAAAAGTATGAAACTTGTACATTATATATACTATTGTATCTTTTTAAATTAGTAAAGTTATATTATTAATATAATTTTCTTTAAGTATTTTATATTCTTATTTTTACTAAGTATTAATAGATTATAGAAAATAATTTGTTATGCGAATATTCACTACTGGCTGTGCCTACGACTTAGTTCGTTTTTTTCTTTCTATTTTGCTCTTATCCTGGGTATAAACTATCACCGTACCAAATTTCATTAAAATTCCCTCCAATAGCTACCAAAAATAAAAAAAAAAATTTCTGGCTTCCTTTTATCGTTCTAATTCAATCACTTTTTTTAAAATATTTTCAATGTACAGAATTCACTCTGTTACAATTTTGTTATATATATAGATTTAAAGTTTTTAGGTGCATACTTTCATTTCAAAGAAGTTCGGTGAAAATTGTCACCGCATTATGGAAATAGAGTATAATTTTTAAAAAGCTGATATTTTGTAAAGTATAAAAAAGCAAACAATTCAGCGATTGACAATTGGGAAAAAGCTGAAAATAAAATACAATGTGTAACTTTAACAAAAAAACTGTCTTCATGTATATTATAATTTTAATATATCAAGAAATACTAACAAGAAATAAAAATAACAAAAGTTTAATGAGATACATAATAACCTTTTAGAAATAATTATAAAAAAATAACAACCGGGTGCTTTCTTAATCTGTTGCCTTTATTTAAATTAATTCAAAATAAACTGTTTACTGACATTTCATTCCATTGTTGTCAAAATGAATGTTTTTTCTGCTCTTTTCGAGTTATACGTGGTTCTATTTGACGGTCCTACAAATTTCATGGATCGGTGTTACATCTGTATGTGAAGAATACAACAAGACACAATCTACACTTTCATCTTACTGGTTCAAAGAGTCTCGTTTTATAATATCTTTTTATTCCTGGTAACACCTGAGCCACACTATATTGACTTTTGCGGGGCTCCTTTATTTTTACACCTTAAGAGGCCTTAGATATTTTTTCAGATACTTCTACTGTTTGTGCATAAGTTTATAACCAGTCAAAATCTTAGAAATCTGCCCCACTTTCCACCTATTTCATTACACATATAATAGTTCGCTTTGAGATTTCTCTTAGTTTTTTTCTATGACAAAATCAGATTCCTTAATATCTTAATTTATCCACTGCATCGAATGCTGTATATTATTTTGGAACTACTTATCTTCAAGAAAGATTTATCTCAATTTTAATTCATTGAGCTTGGTAAAAATGGAAGCATGCGAAGGCAAAGCTTCTGCCAAAGCTAATTTAGATAGCTCTTAGTTAATCTTTCATGCATGCCAATTTTGTAAAAGTTATGTTAAATATTTTAAATGTTCGCTACTCTCTTACGGACGGTTTCTAAGTACTTTTTATCGAATAGTAGTCCATTCGATAAACATTATTCAGAAACCGGTCTTAGTTACATGGGTGAAGATTAGCATGTAATATCTAGTGAAAAATTTAAATACAAGATCTATTGCAAATTTTCACCACTACGATGTATTACTTATAAGTGACAGGTGATTTTCATATGAACATGTTATAATTCGCTATTGTCCAATTTTTATTTTTAATTACCTTCCTTTGTTTGTTCATCTGCTACAAATGTAGTAATTAATATTTCATCCACTTATGGAGGTGTTAGAGACTTGAAATTTTGCCCACAACTTGGCAGACATTATTTCCAGTGACAAAACATAATGATGATAAAGAGTCAGAATGTGACGATGGAGATGGAAGGTGAGCAAAGGATCTCCTTGCTGATGACTAGTAGGACCCATCGAGTTAGTGCTCATTTCACTTGTCTTCTTAAATCCTTGGTTTATGTTTCTTATTTTTGAGTACATTCAAAGAAAAGGTTTTTTTTTTAGAAAAAAATACTTTTTATCAAATATTTTATAAGAACAGCAAATATCAGTTGTAACATTCTGGAATATTTTAGGATATTGCCAGCATATTTTATCATGTTCGCTAATATATTAAATATTTGATTTTATGTAAGGCAAATATTTTAAAAATTGTATAAGGAATATATTTCCAAATAAATTTTCAGAAAATTGATCTTGGCTTTGTAAATATTCTGAAAATGAGACAACATGAGAGTATTTTAAATGCACAATTAATCCAAATACTTTTGAATATCATGAAAAATTATTGAAACATTCAATTTTCACAATGTCAAAAATAGAAAAAATATTAATATGTTTTTAAAGAATTATTGATGATTTTATGATTTTTAGCAAATTGTTCAAGATTTCTTACTTAAAATTCTTGCCCACAACTAGAATTTCAATATATTGAACATAATAAAGAAGCACAGAAGTTGAAATATAGTGCTGCTAGGACTAGAAGACACACAAAAATGACCAGTTATATGCTGATACTATCAAACTGCCATTCGTATTACAAGTGCATTTAATAAAGAATTTTAGCTTACAGGAGCCATTCCAATGTAATCGCTAATAAACTATTAACATAATCTTTTTCAACTTGAAGTGGTTTTGTACACATTCTCTAAAATGTATGTTTCGCTATTCTTTATTTAAGGTACTGGACAGAGATATACCAAGTGCGAAGGCTCTCAATCATCCTGGTCTTTATAAACAGTTATCTAAAGGACGTGCTCTCTCATACAAAACATTCTGGATATGGACAGCTATATCTATTTATCAAGGTGACGGTCAATATGTTCAATACTTTTGTAGTTTTTATTTTATGGGATATTTTTGAATAGTATACTGTATCTACAGGATTAATTAAAAAGTATTAAGTTTAAACACCAAAGATAAACAAAAAATGTTACTGTAAAACTTTGTATTTTGTAAAAAAAATTGTAATTTGATCATATTCATTACATATTTGTAAATGACATTGAAGAAGTTTTCAGCCCCTCAGGTGTTCGTAACCTTTGCCTGGGTCATTGCAACTAGCACCACTCAAATGTAAATAGTCAGGTTAAAATAAAACAAACATATAGGCAACTACATAGTATAGGACAGGAATGAAATAATGAATTGAATGGTACTACAGTCGTCTGTTGTTATTTTCGCCTCCATGATTTTTTAAAATTTATATGTGATTATGTTTCATTTTGAAAATTTTGTTTTTGTGATTATGTAATTATGTGTGTATCTATTATTTTTGATGCATAATTAATATTGTTCTAATCTCTATTTTGTATTTATTGTTGTACTTTTGTAATAAACAAAGTTTTTTGTAAACAGTTGAAATATGTGATGAGGATGCAAAAACACAATATTTTTATTTCCAAATGATATTAGTATATATAATATTATTGAATTTTGCATATTTGAATAAAAAAATGCAATAATTACAACAATAGTTTATTTATTATTTGATACAGTAGTTTTCTATTTTTTTTGTATATTTATTTGATGTGTGCAAAATGTTGCCTCCATTTTCCATAGAATTTATCTATTTCATATTTGTTATTTTTTCTGTGCAACTTATTAAATTTTGATTATTGTTGGAAACATCATTTTATGCCATAGATTTTTAGTGTATTTTCATTCATAAATAAGCAAAATGTGTAATTTCAGAACCTTTGAAAGTTTTTAAAGTATTTTATAAATGTTATGGTATTCGTTTTAATTCATTCCTAATTGCATTTTACATTGTATTGCGTTACCATGGCCTCTTCTGTTTGTTGTTTTCAATTGTTATATTTTACAGACAGAACTGAGATGACTCACCAAAAACTTAATGATAACATAATTTTTACTAGGATATTGCCTCTTATTAGGATATTGATTCTTTTGTTTACATTTACATTTAATTATTCTTTATACTTATTTATGATAATAACGAAAATTGTATTTTGTAATGAAATTTCTTTTATAAGCTTTTTTTCTCTTTCAATCTTTTTTAAACCCTTAAATATAAGTATGAGTACAAATGCTTCGACTCTTATAACTACACTTCGTCTCTGTGTAAGTAGAAAATTTCATCACAATTGAATAAAAAATTTTCGGTTATGTATTATTGATCACAACCGGTGATCAAACCGGCACTGCATTTTGATTCCGGCCTCTCCAGGTTTTAATTAACACTTTTTAGGCTTTGGTAGTGGAACTAGGAACACTTGTAATTTTCTCATGTCCATCTTTCCATCTATCTATTCATTGGTCACAGTCCCACAATTTCTACAGTGTTAGTCCTATGTATGTGACATTTTGTATGTGAGATGCTTCTAATGAAGATAAATATTTTTTAATGTAACTTTTTAAAAATATAACGTTGGGAGAAACTTTTTTTGGGTACCAGTGGGAGTATATTGAAAAGATGTTTTCAAATAAAATTGAGATTCCCATTATTATTTTTTAAATTTTTAAGCGTTTCCTAAATGTTAAACTTTTAAGTGGTGTGACATGTGTGCCTGACTTTTTAATTTTGAATCATAGATTTGGAAAATGTGAAAATTTTACATACAAGGATTTGATTTTAATTTTTAAATAAAACTTCCATATCTCTGTTAAATTGCATCAACCATTTCAAGAGATGGGAACGACTTCTGAACACTTCTTTATGCATATTTTAACACTCGTTTGGCCTTTGTTTTCAAAGACAACTATATCAAGAAATTATGAATTTATAATGAAAATGTATTTCTTATAATATCACATTTGAAGAAGATATTTATAATATGAGCGAATCAAGATGTCTCATTCTGTCATAGATATTCAAGGTGTTTTGCGCTGAACAATGAAAAATATTTGTGTAAATTTACTTTTTTAAGTTTTGACATGTTTACTGCACCCACATATAAATATATATGTGTGTATGTGTGTGCGTGTGTCCGTGCGTGTGGGTGTGCGGGCGTGTGTGTGTATACACATATATACATATTCATACATACTTAGCTCATAGAAACCTTAACAAAGCCTATGCATAAATAAAAAGACTGTGTTCTTCTAGGAGGTGTAATAATGTATGGTGCCCTGGTCATGTTCGAGGATGAGCTAATTCACATAGTCGCCATCAGCTACTCTGCGCTCATACTGACGGAGCTGATCATGGTTGCACTCACTATTGACACTTGGCATCGGCTCATGATTGTGGCTGAAGTTATTAGCTTCATTTTGTATATTATCACTCTCTGTGTGTTCAACGAATACTTTGGTAAGTTTACAACTTTGCTGACTCTCTTTTTATTATGAATACTTTGGTAATCTTAATCTCCCGCTTCCATATCTACAAGGGTAGCATTAGAAGTTCTTAGAACTGGCCACTTTTCTTTCAATATTTTCTTGCGTTCTTTCATATACTTTTGGCTATTATGGTTTGCACACAAATTTTTTGTAATATTTATTTTTTTTGACTGTCTTTTTTAATATTCACATTTCTTTTTAAGTAATTTCCACACTTATGCCATTTTTCTCAGTTTTTTCACGTTTGTTTATTATCTATTTCATTTTCACTGCATTCATCTTGCTTCTGTTATGTGAAATTCGTGACTCACTCATATGTAAAAGACTTGTTCAAAAAAAGAGGCAATCCATGAATCGATTCAATTTTTACAATCTTCATAAGAAGTAAAATTCTCCCCTGACAAACCATGAGCCATGGATCAGAACAGGTGGTAGTCTGAAGGGGCAATATCTGGAGAATACGGCGGGTGGGATAGGACTTCACTTTTTTTTTTTACATTTCAGTGTTTGTAGATAAGTTTTCACTGGTTTTGCAACGTGCGGTCGAGCATTGTCGTGCAGCAAAATAATTTCATCTTGCCTTACGCTCCATTCTGGCCGTTTTTCTTCAATGCGTCGTGCATTGCGCATCAAAGCATCAAGCGCATCAGTTGTAATCAGTAATGATCTCCAGTGATAGTTTTGTTCGGTTTTAACAGTCCACACCCTGTTAATCCCACCAAATACAAAAGGAAGAGCTTAGACCCATGAATATTATGTTTTGCCACTGATGATGATGGTTGTCCGGACTTAACCTGCTAACATGATTTTTTATGCTTGGGATTGTCATAATGTATCCATTTTTCATCACTAATAACAGTCTGATTTAAAAAACTTTTTCTTTTGTGCCGTTGAAGCAGTAATTCATAGTGTTGAAAGATGTTTTTTAACCGCGATTTTGATCAGCCACAGTTTTTTTTTAATGTTCCTTACTGGTATAATTACATAACTACCATCTTTCTTAGATTGCTGCTTTGGTGTCACATACTTAAATAAACTCAATCAAATTCATTGAGTACGTGATGAATTGTATCAGTTATCAGCACAAAAATAGCGATCTTAAATTTTGGGAGGCAAAAAAGAAACTTCAAGTCTTGCACGTCAGAAACATTGTTTCGACTTCAGTGTCGCATCGATTAAAGTTGAAAATGTCATTGTTGATCAAGGCTCTCGAACAAGCACCTTGTCGAGTAACCCGCAATCTTAATGTCAAGATGTCTAACCGATGTAGAACGCAAATTAAAGTTGTCAAAGTGACTGGCAGAACTTCTAGGATCTTGATTGAAGGGTTGGAATTGGTTACAACCTAAAACAGAAATATGCTATTTTCAAAATCATCATGGCTAGCCCGTCACCCTCTTGTGAGAAAAAAGGTTTGAGAGATCTGATGCAGATCAAATGTTTTGGAATTATGTTAGGCTGCTTAGCTGCTAGCTTACATATTAAGGTTTCAGTATATTTTGGTAGAGTCACATTTATTTACTTGACTATTTGAAAGTTAGTCTAAAGACTGTACTTCCACATAATGGAATGAGTTCTCCGCACATAATGCCATATGTTAAACATGGTTTCAAATTTTGTGGTGTGTGTGTATCTTCTTTTGTTAGGACTACAATTGATATATACAAAACTTAAGTGTTTTCTTTTTAAGTAGGATAGCAGCTAACCATCGCGTTAATAAAGAATGGCCCTTATAAAGTTCACTTACTCCACAACAAAAGAATATCCAGAATTCTCCCTTAGTGCAACTTGATGATGTGCTATTAACCCCATTATATAATGAACCTAGATTCATGAAGAATTTTGTAAAAGCAGTGGATTGAAATGGTTCTGAATTAAAAAATAGATTCCCCAGAATAATTGATGCTAATATCATATTTGTAGGTCCTCAGATAGAGCAACAGATCAAGGTGAGGCGGCGATCACCGAGTTATTTTTCATTAGATTCCTTAATAATGCATTTATTTCCTCCCAAATAATTTTGTCGTCTTATGTTCTCCATTGTTTTATATTGTACATATGTATTTATTGTAAAAAAGTCATTGAATACACAAAATAATTTATTTTCAAGGTCTACAAATAAATTTCCGACTTTGAAGTTACACTCTATTCTGCTTTTTCTCATTTCAATTGTTCTGAAATTTCGTATATAACTGGGAAATTAATATCTTCAGTTTTTTTGTTCACTGGTTTTGACAACCTAGTACTGAATACATAAGTGTTTAATCTTTCAAATATACATACGTAAACTTCTCTATTACTATTCTTCATCGTAAATTAATAGCACTGCATAATTTGTACGTACCGGAAACGAAAATAATAGGTAATTTTATTCATGTGACTGTTAACTGTTCTATAAACTGTTCTCCTTTAGCTTTCTGTACAAATCAGCATTATATGTTGTCTATAGTTACTGTCCATTTCCTACAATTAAACATTCACTTAAGATGCTTCAGTTGTTGTGGGTGGTTTTCTATAGAATCCCAGTCTATTTCTTCTATTAGCTGGAGGAAGATGTTTTGACTTTTTCACTGTAGTAAATTATCCTAAGGAAACTCTACTCAAGCCTACATTTGTTGAAACATCAGATTTTTCTTCTCACTGACTTATTCAATTACACGGTCAAGCATATCTCCCTTTTGATACAAGGAAGCTATACTGTGTTTGTTCGATTCAGTTTTAAAGTTGGTTAAGTTCAGCACTCACTTATAACACTTAAGTATATCGTCTTGATCCAATGCTTCTGCAGGATAGTTAATCACAATTATGAAGTCAGTAGAAAACCTTATATATCTCTAGAAGAATCTGAAAGCTGGAAGCTAGAAGAATGTTATCTTTTCTGTAAAATGCTAACAATGGCATACTCACATGTACAATAGAGCTTTATTCTGTTGAAAGAATAAGAAACATCACATGGATTGACAAGTTCAAAGTCTTGATTATCCACTTTGTCTTTCAGGCCCTCCTTTGTGCAATCTGGCTGTTGTTTCCGACAAAAATTAACATCTTAACCAGACTCGGATCATCTTCAAATTTTTAGTCCGTAATCATTGTAGAGTCCAAGATCTCCTTATACTTATGTCTTCATTTTAGACCTTGGGTCAAAGTCTGCGAGCAACCTCTGGTATTTCGACCTAACAAAAATTTCATGATTTTTTATTATTGCTTCTATTATTAAGACTCATAACCTTTTTGGTAGATGGAAATACTGGATTCTGCATGTTAATCTTAAAGCATTAATTACAATTTGTTTTCTATTTTAGTAAAACCTTGTCACTTTTTTAACTAATCTTCAACTTTATTCCCAGATGCTGACTTCATTAAGAAGTGGGACTTCATGTGGAAAGTAATTGTCATAACAGTAGTTTCCTGTCTTCCACTGTATGTTGTTAAGTTTACACATAAGAAAATAGTGAAGAAACAGTTGCTCGTGGAGCCTATTGCATGATGTTAGTTTAAAGTTATTTAAAATGTAAGTAATTCATTAAAGTTCAAACCTGTATTCACTATATTTTGAATAACTTGTGGTATTATTATGTGTTAAACTCTTTAAATGTATTCATAAATTCCATATATTTGTCACATTTCTTTAATTTGTAGCTCAATGTCAATGCATCACTAGCTCTTGATCATTTCTTTCCGTTGTATTCAAATTGATCAATTAATAATGATTTATCCATGATTTGTAATTGAAAATGTATATTCGTTCTAAATTATACACCAATTTCAAATATGCATATCCTAACGGTTTTTGAAATAGTCTAAATACTGGAGACTAAAATATCTGGACATTCATGTCTTTATTTATATTGGTCGTGCCCGAAAATTAGTGTGGCCGGAGATTATATTTCCTGAGAATACGTGATAAATTTGAAATATCTATATCTTAAAAATTTATTTATTAACTAAAAAAATTTAATCATAGATATTTGATGCAATAATTTTTTTACATCTACGTCTATAGTTTACTATTACTATTCAGTTTGGTAAAACATCATTGGTAAAGATTTTTTATCACTAGCTGAAGTCTTTGAAGGTTTATAATATTGCAATAAAAATTTAACTGTCGAATAAATAATATTCAAATAATTAAGAAGTGACTTACTCTCCAATACAAATTAGAGGTATTGGTGTTTAAGATTCATATTGAATATTTTTAAACAATCAGAAGATGAATCTAGAACCAAAAACAACTTGAATTTTTAAAATTGTTTTTTACGTTACTTTTTAAAAAAGCTTTTTCTACTTAAAACAATAGCGTCGCGTAACGTACTTATGTGTGATCCATGTTTTTTACTAGGGGCTGAATGAAGGAAAATACTTTTTCGAGATTGTCATATATTTGCTTTAAAATAAATTTAAAAAACATTATAAATGGTTCAAGTTCTCTTCATAGGTGCTATAATTCTAAAGTAACACCATTGGAACATAAAACGTCATATTTTCTCGTACCCCATTAAGTGGAGCTCTAAGCACCTCGAAGCCAATATGCTAATAATATCGTTATTTAATAATTAATGTGTGTAGTGTTGTTCTACTATTTTAAATGTTAAACATATCTATTAATTTCTGTAACAGTTTTTAATTTAATTAGTTCAAAATACATGTTTTCAATAAACAATTCTTTATTTGAACTTCTCACAGGTGATAAATAAGTTCTTATAATTTTTGTCGCAGTCATTAGGGGCAGTACTTATATTTTTGTATTTTTAATTTAGAATGAATATTGTGCGTAATTAATTGGTTTTAGGTTTTGTATTTATATTTTTTTATTACAATGTTTTAATTAGCATGTTACTTGTTCGTATCTATGTATTTATGTTTTATGTGGTATGTAAATATATAATAGTGTAATGAAACATTTTAATATCTAGTAATGCCACCTTTGATGCAATTATGGCTTCTAGACATCGGAACATGCTTTCTATGCAGACTTTTGTTCATGTTCGAGATTGGTGTTGCGATGCTGGTAAGGCTGATAAGGCTTTCCATCAGCACTTAGTGATGATGACTGTCTTGGTGACTGCCTGTGTCATTAGTTTCCTCACGTCTTCATTGGGGTTCTTATTGGATGAATTCTCCACCCAGGACAAAATCCTAACATTTTTTCAGCCATGAATACTGTAACACTCCTAGTTTTTTGACAAGGTGCTTAGTTATGCATAAATATATACTCCTCATTATTCTTCAACCTGTGGCAGAGGCCAAGTTTCTAGTACTTGCTCTAACTGATCCAGCTCATTGTCCATTCCGCAATATATATCCGTCACATGCCCTTGGCTGAAATCACAGACCACACCTTGGTGCATCCTCTTCATAAGTCAGTTTGAGTAGAACTGTACTCCTGGGTCTCATCGAATGAATAAGCTTTTGTTGACCAAAATTTGGAAAATTGGTTTCTTGGAAAAGCAGACTTTGGAATATCACTTTGAGCAAAAAAGTCTTCAACAAAATCTCCATTTTACATAGAGTACTTACTCGATTCTACTCTTCAATAGTCATCGTTCAGTGTTGTATGGTCTATTGCAGTAGCTTTGTCTTCATAGTTTCAGTCAGGATGTTTGATTGGTCAATAACGATCAGGTTGTCTTCAGCCAGCCGTCTCTGGCCTGTTCTTTTGGACACATTGATTCTCACGTCATTTATCATTGCAGTTAGCGGAGCCACACTTTTCATGACTTTTCAAGTAAAAGTGGTTGTTTTTACGGTACCTATGGTGGTGATCCTTTCCCTGCCACATTTTTCAATGTGACCAGTGTTCAAAGGCTAGTTCTTAGTCTTATTTAAACCCAGTTAACCACTGACTTCTAAACTCCTGTAAGTGTTACTGTGTGTCTCATGGAACATGTAATATTGAGTAATAATGTCTATATTTCCCTACATTTTATTGGGGGAAATGTCTGAATGCCATGTAAAAAAACAAATTTGAAGTTTTTATGGCACACTGTTACCTTGAAGTCTACACGACTTCAATTTTGGTAATCTTGTAAAAAATTATTCATATAAAATATTTAAATGACACTTTAACCAAATGACAATCAAATGAGAATGACCCCCACCTAATTGACAGTTGATACAGACTGCTAATGTTGCCACTTATTATAAATCATAATAATGATACCAGCAGCAAAACCATGAAAAAATAATTCATTAGAATCAATTTTGTTTCTAAAAAAATTGAATTTAGAAATACAAAAATATAGATACTGTTATTAATAATTGACCATCAATCGAAAATGTCAAGCAAAAATTAGCATATTTACACTATTGCGACATTAATGTACATGATACTACTTTAGTAGACCCAATACTATCTAGACGCTTAATTCAACTCAAATAAGGAAATGATTCAAATTAGGCTATTAAAAATTTTAAATTGAATTAACTTTCTAATGTCTATTTGCACACATTAATTAAGTGCTTTTCTGGTTAAACCAGTACAGTTAAAATCGGTTATAAATACATTAATGGCCCTAGTCATACTGAGTCATTAAAATCGACAGTTGTAAAAACCGACATTCATATAGTTTTTAAAATTATTCTTATGTTGTGTTCATAAAAGTCCTCTTCATCAATGATATGAAAAAGATGCATAAATAAATTAAAAATATTTTTTTTATTTCGGGCTCTTCACACCATTTCGACAAAGCTTTTTTAATCTCCATGTCTAGTTATTCTTGCTCGTTTCATTTTCAATATCTTTGGTGTTATAAGTTGCTTCTCTTAAATACTAAAAACTTGTCTTTTTTTGTGACATGTGATTCCATAAAATCCTGTCGACTGTATTGCGTGTGTGTCAACGTTAAACAAAATCATTATTATGACAAGAGAGGTTCTTTAGAGAGGGCCCTAAACATGCTTTTGTTTGTAAGTTAGCCATTGCCGAAAGTGTTCTATATCTACCAAATAACAACAAGCATATGGTGTTGAGTCATCATTGATAATATGATTCTCCAAAAAACCTTTGAAAAAGATATAGTTAAATGCAGTATGTCGTTATAAGCATTTTTCAGACATGGCAAATATATGGGATCCAGCCAGGGTTTATAATTTTTTCTGTTACAACCAATTTCTACTGTATTCGTAACGCATTAAATATATATTTATCCACAAATGAAGTTTTTCATTATTGCAAAAAACTGATGACACAATTTTCCATTGCACTAATAAAAAACTATGTCATACTGATATTTATTTCTTCACAATTAAATGAAACTACGTGATGTAGTATTATTTCTACTTTCTTTAATTTCTTTACCACAACCTAGGTTTTGTTGTATTACAACATCTTCAGGTAGGATATAAGTAAAGATATAATCTCTGATATATGTGGTAAAGAAATTAAAGAAAGTAGAAATATTACCACATCACGTAGTTTCATTTCATTGTGAATAATGAATTTCTACAAAATTAACGCCAAATATGTTCAATATTTATTTCTTCATTTAATACAGTTATACTTTTAATGTTTAGGAGAGGTCACTACTTAGGCATCCACCATTTATGGTTAATGTTTGGGCTCTAATTAAAGGTCCCTGGAAGTCTACTAGAAACTATTTTAGAAATTTGTTTCACACCTAAAATTCATATCCTTTTTGAGATTGCTAGTGATACATTGATCTTATTAAACTTGATTATTCCAAAAGTATAATATAAACAAATATATAATATAATTTTAGCATGACATTAAAATATAATTTATTATTATTTATTTATAAATGGTTTGAAAAACTTTATCCTGCTTTCTGCAGTACAAATTTTTCATACAGCTAATCAAATATCAAATATTATATGTCATATAATATTTTATTATTACGTTGGTTATTATTCTTAGAGTCTGTCAAGTCAAAAATTGATTTGTTTCAAAGAAAACATTTAGCTATAACCCAAGAAACTATAGCTGTAATTTTGCATACTTAGAAGTGGCTTAATAGCAGTAGTTATTAAGCCACTTCTTAGTAGCACACTTTCGAAACTAGACTAATTCTATTTTCAATATAAAAGTATTTGTTAACAATTACAATTATACCAAGCGTCTTGTATATTCCAATAAGGTTATTACATTCCTGTTTATTTTGTATAAACAATTGTAAAACTCAAATTTTTAGACAATTCTTTCCGCTCCATATATTTGTATAATTTAAAATGTGTCCTGGTGAAAAGAAATACAATTCAAATTTTATTTGTACACTGAGAAAATACTCTTTTGTATCATTGTTAATTTGGTACAATTTCAAAAGTCAATGTTAGAAATATCTGATAAAGTCCCAGAAGTCCGTGTGCATAGAAATTTAAAAAAGAAAGGTGACTTATTCCTCCTTAGACATAGCCACTTTGAAATTATATACAGGCACTTTGAAATTATATACAATCACATGTTACACTCATGTAAAAGAAATAAAAAAATGGTTTCTGGCAACACTGACAACATTACAATATAATTAATGAAAAAAGTAAAAAATCAAAAAGGGCACATGCCTTCAGAAAAATACATTTCTTTAATTTGGCACTTCAAGTCCCTTTCAGATTTTACAATAATTTTTTTTAGTTATCCTGCCACTTTTGGAAACTGCTCTGAAAGTTCCGTTTTATGTGGCTGATGTTACGTTTCTTAGGTACATTATTCTTTTGATTCAAAGCAGGTCCCTTTTATGATCACTTTCAATTTCAGAAATAACTAAAGATCACAAGAAACAATGTCAGGAGATTATTTTTGATAATAGATATTTTCTAGGTGTTTAATTTGAAAAAGTTGCTACTATCAAGTCTTAACTATATAAAATTAGGAATAGTTAGTGGACTGAAGGAAATAGTTTCTCAGTTGTAGTTTACGAACAGCTCCTTTATATAATAAACACCATATTTAAATAAACATGTTAAATTTGAGTAAAAGTTTAAACATTTAAAAGCATATAGTATTTCTAATTAAAAGGTTTTGCAAATATTTATTATTACCTATATTCACTATGTAATCATATTCCCAGTACAAATTTCATAGTTTTACCCCTTAAGATGTACCTCTTTCATAGCTGTAGCAATTTGAAATATGAAAATTAAACCGATTTGGTTGTTAAATTCAAAGTGCTTTATTTATCATTGAGTTGTTTTCATATACTTTTAGAAGTGTTGAGACTTTAAATTTAAAAATTACTTATAAAAACTGCAGACAAAAAAGAATTTAAAATATAAAATGCCTATTTGAAAGATATAGAGCTGAATTTGAATACCAAACTACATACTTTAAGAATTTTAAGATAAGTTAAGATCTAAAACAATAAGTTATTTAAAAAATATGATTAGATTTCACTGATGCAAGAAAATTTTCAATGATGCAAGACAAAGAAAAAAAAAAAAATTTAATAAAGTTTTTTATTAAATTTAATTGTCATGAATGACAATTAAGCAACAACGAATTTGGAATGTTCGTAAAACTTAAGAGATTATGTAAGTCGCAATAAATGTTACGGAATAGTTACTGAAGCATAACACTTGTTTATTTTTTATAAACGGTTTCCGAGTGGAATAATGAGTTTATTTAATTGTTTAGTCCTTTCAATATAGATATCAAAACTATATAAAAAAATTTTTATTCATCTTTAACATCTAAATTGGTATTATAAAATCTGCTAATCAGCGGCCTGAATCCATTTTTTTGTAATAATTGATCACAAGAATACAATGAAATTATGGAACAAAGAAGGAAGGGCAGAAATGTTTGGATCCCAGCCTGGGAACCAATAACAATGAGCTATATGTCATCAGAAAGGTTTTTTTTATATTCTTCAACTTAAAAATAAAATCTCAAATCGTCGGGGTGAAAAGTTATGGCTAAATTAAAAGAGAGTTTATTAGTAAGAATAATAATATTTTAATTGCATTTCAATGGTTATTGGATAATAAACAATGGTTTGTAAACATTTTTTTATATTAAAACATATAAGTTGAAAACCAAACCTTGACATATTTGCGAAAAAAAAAACAACACATTGACTTGCCACGACTCATCCGCAGATACCTCCCCTTAGCCCCGCACCTGTTGCTGTCTCGTATCGGCTGAGATGCCCATCCTCCTTTTTTCCATTCAATTGATTAAATTTTTAATCAAGTTGCATTCAATTATGAGTTTAGAAAAGATAAATACAATAATTTATTCTTAAATACTATCCCATTGTTGCAATATTTTTGCTTAAATGATGTCCATTATTATTCTGTAATAAGGTGTATAAGGTAAATTTTCAGTTCAACATTCTCACGTGTGTCATATTTGCTATCTTTTGCCTTTCGAACATAAAAATTAAATAAAATCATATAGTATAAAACAAGAAAAACTATTGAAATGTTATTTTCACACTTTTACTGGTATTAGTTGTATAATTGAAATAATTTCCAACAACATAGGAAGGCATTTTGATATTTATTTAAAAAAAAAACAATGCAGTGGCATTAAAAAAACACACACTGTTACTTTAAGTCGTAAATTCATACTAAACGAAAATGAGTACCTCTTTTGAGGACCACTGTGCTAATGACGTCTGTTCAGTATAATGTCATTGATTATATTTGTCTTACTAAGGTGTTGCTAACAGGCAGTAATTATTTCTTTGATGTAATATGCATTTAGTGTGTAAAACTTTTAGATTAGATGAAATTTTATGTAATGTTAACCCCTGGAGTATGCATCGATCTGTGTTTATCTCACTCTAACATGACATTTACACAGGCGTGTCGCTAATCATTGCGTTATGTATATGTAACACGGACGCACAACGGTTTAATATATGTTGTGTTTATATATAACAAATAAAGGCACTTGTGGCAATTATTAATTCGTACAAAAATTACACCACATATAATCGTATAAATTTCACCTCACAATAATGTCACATGTACCTACCTTTTCTCACATTAGTCTTCTAAATATTTTTTATATGGCATGACATTACAAAATATTTCCTGGCTAATCCTGTTTATCGAAATCTCAAATTTAACCTGTTTAGTGCATTGACTTTTGAGACTAATTTTAAACTAGACTCTGTAGCTGATAAATAAAAGGTAAATTGCAAAAGAATTTAATATATTTGCAAATCGATAATCTTTCAGATGCTGAAGTCCACTTATAGAATTTAGAAAATATTTATGCTAATGTGAGCAAGTGAAATATGTTAAAAAATGATCTGAAGTCTTATATTTGTTTAAATTATCATTCACGTTCATTTGTAAGCTACACATAAATGGATGAATCAATATTTAAGCGAGTGAAGAGGTTCAGTGTTTAGGTAGTCGAGTAAAACTACAAGATGTTTTTAAAATATCAAATTTATGTATTTTTTTAGACATCAAGGTTTTTAGGCAAACAATATTAAATTTTATAGTAACCGAACTTTTGCTCGCAACTTAATTAAATAGGACCAAAGGCACTAATCAACCGATAATTCAACTCTACAATCCTTTTATTACGTCTATAATATTTCTTTGTAGATGACCTTTTTAGTTCTTTTGTTTTGTGCTAATATAACCATGGTTTACTGGGTGAGCTTACGCTAGAGCAAATCACAGAAAACTAACTGATCACGTGAGAAGCAGCCCTTTCTCAAGTCTACCCTGGCCTATTTTAACTTTTATGTTTTTGAAAAAGTTAATTTTGTAACATTACTATAAATGAGTGGTCACTGAAAAAGATTATACCATAGATGATTATATAAATTTTATTACAATACAATACATTTTACGCTATGCATCAAGGACTACAGTTTAGTAGTAATTACTTATTGTGGTGCTTAGCAATCTTGGTGTCGTAAAAACCATTTTTTTTATAGAATAACAATAAAATGATTTCAATTTTCTAGAAAGCTTGACGTTCTGAATCAAAATTGCAAAATCGGGATTGATTATTAGTAATGTTGTTTAGCCATGACTGTTTTAGGAATTAATGCATTGATTTGGATGGAATATTTTATGAAATTAAAATCAAATTTAATTTCTTCTAATCTATCTTTAAACTACAAGCTTTAAAAACAGGAAATCATATTTTTTGCTTAGAAATATTTTATTAATGCAAAATAGCAAATATAAAAAAAATTCATAGTACAAAAAATCTCAATATAATTATAATATACAAAATTAAGCATTTATTTACTCTTTAAACAAATACTCACCCATTACGTATTCCTTATCTTATTTCCAACTTATGATGAATTCATTATAAGGCTAGTTGCAAATGAACTCTTTAATTAAGAGCCAATATAAACTAGCTGCAATTGAACTGTGTTATTAAGAGCCATTATAATTCGAGTTGCGAATGAACTGTGTAATTAAGAGTCAATATAAGGCTAGCTGCAATTGAACTGTGTTATTAAGAGCCATTATAAGGCTAGCTGCAAATGAACTGTGTAATTAAGAGTATTATTGTTAAATTTGAAGAACTTTTTTTTATAATGATATCCAAAATACCATTCGAATAAGACAAAAACGCCACACTTGGTTGATACGTATTTTGAAATTTCTTATATAACATTGGCATTGTACGATATATAATGTATAATTTAAATAAGGTGCAAAAATCAATCTTTATGGAAAAAATTGTATTTACTCAAATAAATTATTTGTTAAGTGCTGTGATTTATTATTAAATTTACCCTAGGTCAATTACAGATTTATAATAAAGTTTATTATTAAATTTACATTTTGTGTTATTTATCCATAATATTCTATGGTTTTTTCACCATTGAATAGCTTATAATTTCAATGTAAACATGTATAATATACATTTCGATTATAAATTTTTCAGTTCAGTCCTAAAGCTTGTAAAATCTTTTTGAAGAAAATATTTATAACATCCAGGTTTGAGAAGGCTTTCTAAGAAGCTTAGTATTGATAAACCTGGTAAACATGACATGCAAACTATCTAGAAGATTGTAAGTTTTTTGAGTAAGTACAGAAAAGAGATACATGTAAGTATGTTAGCCTATATTCTTTTGCTACTTTTTTGCAAAATTTGCTATGCCTTATAAATATATTCAAAAAGCTGTATGACCACTTGTGCTTGTGATGTTATATATTATTTAATGACGGCCTTATCATCATTGTTACTAAAATTCTCTTGTTAAGTTTTTATATTTGCTTAAGTTTATATTTCCAAAGCTGCCGTACACAAATCCTGAAAAAATAGTTGTAGAAATCTTCTACTCGCTCTTTCAAATGTTACGACTACACATGCACAGATCATATACTAAATACACATATGCTGAAAAGTTTTTTCCGTGGCTTCAATTGCCTATACAAAAATTTACACATAAATATTTTTCATTACTAGGTACTGAGATATATTTAGGTTAATATGCTTTATTAAATATCTATGTCAAAGGTTTTTTGAGAAAAATGGTTTTAACAGACTATCAACGAGAGATATGAGTGACCTAACGGAGATATGAGTGACCTTATAAAGACTTTTTTTTCGGTTTGAAGCACGTTTCAGTGCCTAAAAGGGATAAAATGAAAAAAATTCCTTTTTTGTATATATATATATATATATATGTATATATATATGAGTGACCTTGCACTCGTATGTTTTTTCATAATTTATAACAGTTGTTTATTAATAAAGAGTAAACTTTTTGTTTCATGAATCCTCAAGAGCAAAAATTAAGAGACATTAAGTCTGATAAATTTGATTATTAGGATCTTGGTGGATATTCAACTGTCGAACCGAACAGGCAAAAAGTATGGAAGTGCGTTATCAAGAGATATCTAAGAAGTTTAGAAAATATTCTTGGTTTAATCTGTTAGGAAGTATGTATAAACCAAGAAGTTGGTCATAGATCGTCGGCTATATTTAATGAGAATTTTTGTGAAATGTTGGATGAACTAAATGAGAATTTTTAAAACAATGGTTCGTTATGCCCCCTCTAGTAAATGTGATATAAAGAATAACTTTTACCAATTGAAGTCGTTAATAACTTTGTTGTCGAAAATATGATGAAAACATCATAGAACGAAAATGTTCATGTGTTAAATTCATCTTGAGGTTATGAAGACAATGTTGAAATAGCCGACAATTTGTAATAACGAATGAGAAATTAGAGCGAAGTATCTAGATGGTTTAAATAAGAATTAAATTCTCTAAATTTGAATTATTTCTTTATTATCATTATTAGAAATCATCAATTCTAAGGATTTTTAGTACTACCCTCGTATTATTAGTATTGAATACATTAAAACCAATATAAAACACGAGAATGTAAAAATTTTAAAAAGTAAACGACCATTTGTTTTATTCACGAGTGGGCTTCAAACAACTATCTTCCTCTCACTCGTCCATACTCGCAAATTCTATCATCTATAGATTACTTAAAGAATAGATGTTATTATTGAAAAAAAAACGATTATCTATTTGCATAATTCTTTTTTTATATTTGTTACAATTTTAAGAACATGAAAGAAATGTAATTTTAATAAACTTTCGCTAAATATATGTCTTTGAGTGGGAAAGTTTATTACCAAAATTACAAATTTCCAACATTTTACATGATTTATTTCAAATTGTTTGTCCTTGTAATAAATAGATTTCATAAGCTAGCATGTGATTTTTAATTTAATCAAAATAAGAAAAATAATTAAAATGTGTTGAGCACTACTATTAAAAAATTTCTATCATTATAATGTGTACATAGTGCTTGCGTTATAGTTTATTTCGATTTGGTTTCAAATATCCAAAGGTTTAAAGAAACTTTGGAATGAGATTTTACAAAGAAAAAATTATATACTAATGTTCATACTATACCATAGTATGAACATGTTCAAAACATTTTGAAGAAAAGTTTAGTCACCTTCATAAAAATTGTCATTTTTTATTGTTTGAAGCAATTCCAACATATTATAAATGATGTGTTTCAATTCAATTGATTAAATTTATCTAGCTATCAATGGATTACTATTTTAACTGGCAATGTCTTGCAAACCATCAGGACAACTAATACTAGTTCTTGAGATATGTACATAGAACTTTTTGAATCTATTATAAAATAGTACATATTCTCTGATTGTTCTTAAAACGAAATAAAAATACTTCACTTATTTTAAGGTATTCCTTCAGTCTTTGTATCAGTTCTGCACATATATCTGAAACAATATGGGCTATTGAATAGTCAAAGCCTTGGAACATATACATTTAACTATAACACGATTGATCAGTTACCAAGAACCGAAAAGTGCTTGCTAATCTTGTATTAATTGAACTGCTTTGCTCTGAACTTTTTAAAGAACAATTGGTATTGGGGAGGGTAAGGAACAACAAAGAGTTATAAGAAATTGATATTGCTTATTCTCTTTCCAATGAAAATACTTACAGCACTCTTGGTTATTAGAAGACAAACATATCATCAGCGTAATGCAACACACGATGGACGGGATCGATAAAAGAGTTAATCCTGTATAAGTATATACTGAAAATTTGTTTGCGGAACGACAGGCAGTAGTCAAGGCCCCGCACTTGACTATTCCTGGATTGGAGAATTCAATGTTCACCAGTTGTACGTCACGGTTGCCTATGTTTGACCAACTCATTGGGTCAATTATCAATGAATACTCCTCGTCGTTGTTAAACAAATTATTATTTATTTACTAATTATAAAGTTTACTGGTACTGTAGTGAACTAGAAGTTGAACTCGAAGTCGGACTATTGAACTGGTCGAGGACTATGATTTTGTAGCATCATGACCCCTCTTATATGCAGCTAAGCAATTCCTTTGTACGGCTGCCGGTTGTCATGCCAGGGGTTATAAATCCACGGCCACCCGATCGTCGTATAGGTCAGTGCGCCCATCTAGAACATCTCTCCTGCCATGTATCGTTTGTCTGGATGTTGCATCCATTTGTTGGTGGAGGACGGCCTAGGAGGTAGAATCACTAGCATCTTTGCAGGTCTTCTTAAAGTGCCTCCCTTGGTGCGCATGTCAGCGGTTTTGATAATTCCGTTTGTGCCTGGATAGGTAGCTGTCACGACCCCCTTTGGCTAAGGATTCTGTGGTAGTGTGCTGTCGATGATGAGGACCA
Source organism: Druceiella hillmani (assembly GCA_039881145.1). Classification (NCBI taxonomy): domain Eukaryota; kingdom Metazoa; phylum Arthropoda; class Insecta; order Lepidoptera; family Hepialidae; genus Druceiella; species Druceiella hillmani. The sequence goes on from JAYKKI010000035.1 coordinate 21,988,585, forward strand.
CGTCGCCGATCTTCTGGGTTGAGCCGCGACTGTGAGGCTCCCGCCGGTACTGTAGTTCGGGAAAGTACTCCTTGACCCACCAGAAGAGATCGGCAAGGCACTAGGAAGCCTGCCAGTGAGTGCATCCGACGAGATCCTTATCATGGAAGATGCTAGGCGTCGGGACTCGAACCGATTCACCGAGCAAAAAGTGATCGGTGGGATTGACTCGGAATCTTCAGGATTTATAACGCTGTTCGCAGTGTATTCAATTTCAGTCAGAAGAGAAATGAGAACTTCTCCAGTAGGATGGCGGCGCCCTAGTACTGCTACATACAAGGCTATCTTCGTCGTTCTCACTAGACATTCCCAGGCGCCACCCATGAACGGCGCCACCCAGGCGGAATGAAACCTTAGCTGATCATTTTCTCACTGGCCTCCTCTTCTGTTGTCTTGTCAATTGCCCGTCGCAGTTCCTCGTCTGCTCCACGTAGATGGGTTTTAATCGGTGCTATTATCCGACTATATTTCTGTTGGGCAGCCCCGTCTGGCTATTATACGGCGAACAGCCATGAAGGCCGAGTTGGTGGGGAGTGAGGTAACCAGTTCCAAGTTTATGACGCGTATTGTTAGACATGTAAAGATATCTTTTCTGAGTCGAACCCTCAACGGTGACTTTCAATAGACCGAAGTAATCCATCCCCGTATCGGCCAATCTTTCCATTGCGCTGCGAGGTCGGAATCTATTTTTCTGTCCCACTATATACCCCGTCGCCATACCTCTTGGAGTATCTGTTTGGGTCGGATTGTGACAGGTGAAGCTAGACCGATCGAATCGAATAACGATATAACAATTTTCAATTATTCGTGCTTCGTAGGCGCCTCGCTTAGTAGTACTGCAGGCGGTAGTCACGACTACCGCCAAGTCCAGGTCGAACCCGCGCTCATCTGTACTGGGTTTCCAAATGAATGCACTCTTTCCGTTTTTGCTCTGTCGCTTAGTTCGACTGTCGGCTTTAGTGACGTATTAAGACATAGCTCTCGTAGTACTTCTTGCGAGTTTGAAGTCCATTGCTGCAGTTTTGATAGCTTCTTCTAGAGTTTTATAGGTGTTTAAGTAGTCGTCAACATAGTGGTTATGTATTATGGCCGAAACGGCTTCGGTTGTTCGGTTGCTTCGGTTCACAAATTTGGTTGTCGAAGATGAACACGTCGCATCGAAGATGAGAGAGGTCATTCTATACACTCGTGATTGGCTCCCATTGTGTTGATATCCCCCCCCCCCCCCCACAGATACCTGAGTGTATTTCTGTCTTGTGGTTGTATCTCGGCTATGTCAGCAGAGACAGCAATGTGGTGCTGTCTGAAGCATATCATGAACCCCGGTAGAGATTACAGGAGATTCGGACCAGTTAGAAGGTGGTCGTTGAGCGAGACGACCTTGGTTTTCGCTTAGGCATCGTAGACAATTCTTCCATTTCTCGGCTTTATCGGATTCAATACAGTTCCCGGACATGTGGCAGGTCTGTTTACCGCTTTCGTTCTGGAGCGAGCTCGGCGTATTCGTTTTTTATGAGAGCGTCCATCTGTTCGCTGTACTTCTCCCTTGGGATTGGTTCTCCGTTAAGCATATATTCTGTATCTCATATCATTCTGTATTTATCAGTCGCTTCATCGCGTTATCGTAGTTGTTAGGCAATTCGATATTATTGTGTTTCCATAACAATGGCACTTGGTAACACCCTTCTTCTGTCTCTGTCATACAATCAATAAGTAATTTAAGTGCTCGTTCAACGGGATTGCTTTACGATCTCTTCGGAGTTATTGTGAGAGCTTCTAGCGCAAAGTAATGTTTCAGTTGTTCGTCCATGTTTTCTTCTACTGATTGCATGTGGTGTACGAAATTACACATTGTTTATTAGGAGACTGTTTACGGCTGCTGTTTACGGTTGTCCGGTTTTGACGGCGAAGGTGATCGCAGACGCCAGTTCGAAGCAGTCGACTTGGGGTTGGAGCGTAGCTATAGCGTTGGCTTTCACTGGTGCAGGTTGCAACTGCGCGACTATAGTGCACTCTTCGCTCTGCAGATACGAATTGATTTGTACCGGCACTGTATTCGGCTGGACGTAACCGACCTAATTTTGTTCCAGCCGTTGGGTTTCTGTTTATGTGTAGTCGAATTGGTAATCGACACCGACGACGGCGTCGTCTCCTCTATTGTAGCTCACTCACTAGTAAATTTGATGACGGCCATAATATCCTCTAAATCCGGCTCTAAGGACCACAATATTTGGGACGAACAGGCAGAAGTCAGAGCCCCGCATTTGACTGTTGCTGGATCGGAGGATTCGACGTTCACCAGATCGACGTCATTGTTGACTATGTACTCAGGAGAGAGCTCGCTGGTCTAATACTCCATCGTCGTCGTAAGACAATTTCTTTATTATTTATGTACTAATTATAACATTTACTATTACTGTAGCGAACGAGAAGTTGAATTCGAAGTCGAACCGATAAACTGATCGATGACTATAATTTTACAGCGTCGTGACTTCTCTTATATGCCGCTAAGTGATCCCTTTGTGCGGCCGCCGGTTGTCACACCAGGGTTTACAAACCGACGTCCGCCTGATCGTCGTATAGGTTAGTCTCCCATCCGGAATAATTTGGGACTTAAAACTGAGCTCGAAGGTGTTCTACACAGTATAATTAAAAAGCGCAGTAAGATGGAACAAGAGTTCTTTTTGGCGAGCTATCATTCAACAAGCATAGGTCTAAGTTGTCCTCCAGCTCCAGGAAATCATACCCTATGGGGTTGCTTGATATGGAGCTCATAAAGATCGTGTACATTAAAGCCTCTCTAGGACATATTTGGGCCACAAAGGGAGAATAGAATGTCCCGGCTCGAATCCTATAGAAATGGCATGGAATGGAAATATATACATAAAGGGAATGGTGATATTCCTGACCTTAGCAGCGACAACATTAAATTAATAATTGCGGGAGACAAGGCACACTTGATTATTAAGACTACAGTCATTTTTCAAACTCTGGAATTGTGAAGTCTGCTTAGATTCTTTTCACCCTGAACGTTCATAGTCCTCATTGGATAATGTCGAAGTGTGGAAATTAAATTTAATGATCACTGATTTTTTAGAACACGTAGGTTGGCAAAAAGTCAATAAGTTTGGTCTAGAAGCTTGAGGATTACTGTATCACATGACTTTCTCACAGGAACGAATCATTTTTAAGGTTACTGCATAGGACATGTTCTTTATCTTTATCTTTGATTATATGGCATTCTTTATCTTTATCTTTGATTATGTGGCGTTAGTTCGTAGGACATGTTTCTTTTAAACATTGTTAAATATTTCAATTTTTTTTCCTTTCACATATAAGGTAGTTCCCATTCGCAATGTCATAGTTCCCACTGCAAACGGCTATTTGCTTTGTTGGTCGTTAGTGGGCAGTTTCTTCTTCACCACATCAGAAAAAAACGTTCAGAAAATCGACATTCTTAGCCATATCACCAAACCGACAGCATTTAAAACAGGTAAAAAGGAATTATTTTATATTTTATTATGTACTGCTCGATATAAAGTAATTACTGAAATTAACAAATTAAAGTTTATATATCTCAAATAAGTGTAGATATTATAAAGCCTTTGAAATGTTTGCTCAAATATCTAAAACAAAACTAATCAATTTTATGAATTTTTGTGATTTATAAGATTAATTTAAAGATGTTTAATTACTTCACTATAACTTATTTACAGTGGGGCATTATTTCCAAAAATTAAATTAGTAATAAATATTGATTGCATTTCTAATATATTTATTCACATTCACCTTGAAATTTTAATCTATTTTCAATATAACTTTTAAAATGTCTAGAGTGTGTTTGTTTGGCATATTAATAAAGAGACCGTATTAATGTACAAACAACTGATAACATTCACTACCGTCAATATTTGTGTTACAACCAAAAATCATATTACACTAAAATTACAAAACTTGTGTAAATTGAATTGTGACTTGTAGATTATCTGTTCTAGTTTTCATAGTTGACTACTTGTTTCCAATTGAATTCATTCGCTGGGTTTTAATAAATAGTAAATCCAAAGTTATTATTTATGATTGCAATTTTTTTGAAATCGACAAAATTCATGCCTTTACAATTTTGTCTGTGAAATATAACTTGAGAATTTGAGAATTTTTTTTTAAAGTTCCATTTTCTAGTGCCAAACGTTTAAAATCGTCATCATAGCAAACGTTTTAAATTTGATTTAAATGGCAACATAACATAGTGGTGGTTATTTTCTACGTAGAAAATTTGACCTATGGTTTTGACAGCGCGCGTAATGTATTCCAAACGTATCTGGACAATTAGTTTATATTTATAACTCATACTAAAATACTTATCACTATTGAAGAATATATGGGATACTTTCAAGATGCCGCGGGTTTCTATTTTATAAAATATTCGTGTCACTAAAGGCGACTGTTTATTTCTTTATTATTAATACATTATTAACAATTTCAGGATATAAGGTCTTACATTACAATTATTCCTAAAGGAAGTAAGCAGTCAAACGGTTCCTTTAATAAATCTGCATCAGCGAATAAATTTGGGGAAGATGAAATAGCTGATTCACCTGCAGCTCATAAATTACAGGTGCGTTTCAACATCTATACGCACACTATAGAAATTTATTAGATACACTGATGTTAGGAAAGTTTAAAACTAGTTTTCAAAATTTTTTCATAATTTTTAGTATGTGTGGAATTCAAGATATAACTGCACTTGGCAAAAAGTGAAAATGTCACTGTGTTTTTTATTGAATCAAAGAATTAACATAAAAACAGTGTTTTTTAATTACAAAAGCCGCGCCAGATTAATTTCGTAAAAAAACCATTAAAAATGCTTTTGTTTCTGACGTAATGTTGTCAAATGTCAACTTTATAACGTCTTTACAGAATTTTTTTTACATGTTCTACTATTTATATCTTGGGTTTCTTATGATTATTATTTCAAAGTAAACAAATTTTTAAATATTTGCCCAACTTAGAAAAGGGAAATTTTATGTTTCACCTGTGTCATTTTTTCAAAGAAGAAATTTTTATGATTCCTTCACCTGTAGTAGAACCTTCATATTGAAGGAAAGGGTAAAATATTAAGGTATCATCCTTGCTTTAATAATTGTTTGCTGTACATAAAATGTTCAGGGACAAAAAAAAATAAGGTTTGGAAAAGCTATAAGTAGTAATTCACTGACAAGAACATGATTTGCGAAAAACTTTATTGTCAATATTTTTATTCTAAAAAAGGTTTAGTATAAGTTTTCTTTAAATTAAATAAAAGGAACTATTGAAAAGTTAACTTTTTGTGAAGTAAACTTATTGCATATCAAGCATAAAGTACGGGCATAGTGAAAAGAAAACTAAAAGAAATAAAAAAAATGAAAACTGAATTTAAGTGAGCAATAGGTAGTTTTCTAAGAACTAATTTCAAAGAAATTTTACATGGAAATAAACAAGATATATCCAAGGAACGTGACATGTCTTCAATTTTATATAAAGCAAATTAAACTCGGATGTACTTTATATAAAAGTACAATTTTTATTGGTTCTTGTTTTATTTAGATACCAAAGATTGCTTATGAATAACATACTACTTCTTTCTATGTAAACTTATTTTTTGTCCAAGTTTTAAGACTCTGTAATCAACTTGGTACTATCAGGTACTAAAATTAAGATTATTTCTCATATTTGTTTGGTACCACTGTTGAACAACAAAGTTGTGATGGTATAACTAATTAAAATATTTTTCTTTTATTCACTTTAGAAAAGTAAAAAACGCAGGCGAATTATAGATGATTCAGATGATGAAATATTTGAACAAAAATCTACAAAAACACCCAATGAGTCAAAAAAAGATAAAAAAACGCCTCAATCCAAAAAATTAAAAAGTAACACTGTTATTAAGACCGAAGTGCAAGCCGCTGATATATTTGGATCTCAGCCAGTTAAGAGAACTCCAGTATTAAAAGAAATAAAGAAGAAAGAAGAGAATATTGTGAAAAACACATCTAATGAGGAATTAATCATACATTCAGATGATGACTTTCAAGATACCCTACGTGCAATTGATTCAAAATCAGATTCTAAAAAGATAAAATCTCCGGTAAAGTCACCAGCCAAAAAAAACAAAATATATGATGAAGCTGATATTGTAAAAGTGAATGGTGATACACCAAAAAATAAGCAGGCGGAAGCAAAATTGAACAGCATCAGTTCTTTTAAAAATGAAAGCAATGTAATTGAGGGAAGCCCGTTGAAAGAAATTAAAAAAGAAATTAACCATTCAATTTCATCTAAAGCTAAAATAAATTTAGAAAGAACTTTGAAAATCAATAAAGATGACCATAGAAATTCAGAAACAAAATTAAAAAGTGCAAATGATCAATCTAAACTAAATACTTCCAAGTCAGATGCAGAAAAAGATAAAGATGAAAAAGGAATTTCTCAGAATAGTTCATCTGAAAAATTGAAACCTACTAGTAGTAAGAAGAGAGCAATAACTGAGACCTTAATTGGAGATGAAAGTCACAACGAATCTTCATCAAAGGATACAAAGAAGCAAAAGAAAAACGACACATTAAATGAATCAGGTTAGATTTATGTATTCAGTCTCTATATAGCTTTTTCATTTTCTTAAAATGAAGTTTTCCACTGATTTTTTGGAGTACAAATACAAAATATATATTCAATTTCATGAAAGAAATAGTTTCAATAATTCAAATTTGTAATGTTTCACTTTCTCACAGTTTACTGTCTTCACAAAAGTATGTAAAAATATAGCGATGTATAAGATAGGATTTGTTGATTATCATAATTACATAACAATCCAAAACGTACCGATTTCAAGAAGACAGCAGTACTCATGATATAGTCGGTTCCCTATTATCAAATATGATTTCTTTACTTGATATTTAAAATTCATGGCAAATTATGCGATCTGGCAAAAAGATATGACCATGTCTGTTGATAAATAAAAAATTTAAGTGATACAGTGTCAGATATTTGGAAATTTCATTTATCGACAGTATTTAAGTTAATGCAGTCACATTACAGAAATAAATATTTAAAAATCTAAAGTTTGTCCAAGTGCCATCTTTCGAGATCAGTTATAGGTTTATTCATAGTTCTTATTTATATTCATGAAATTTAGGAACATTTGAAAAACTAACAATTCATATATTAAGATGTTTTACTGTAAATTAAAGATATGTGTTGCCGTTTTGATTCAGGAGATTACAGAAATTATATAATGTTCTTATATGGCTTTCAGCAAAAGATCTGAAATATAAAATTGCTTCTATTGCTATCCAAAATTATTAAATGCATAAGGCAATGATAAAATGAAGCACGAGAGTTACCTTAGACAGTAAATTACAATAGAAAGATCATATAAATATTTTATACGACAAACTGTGATTAGCTAAATAGCATAACATAACTCTAGAATTTCACCATCTGCATAAATATGCAGTTAGTGAAATTCCAGACATATGTGGTATAGGCCTGATCACAACTCTGATGTACAACTCTGGAATTCCAGGATTATGGTTTAACATTCTTGGAAAAATATCATATATTCACAGCTATTACAACAGAAATAGAGACAAACCTCTTCATTCAAAACATCAATTATAAAATTTTGACTAGATATACTAATTTTCAATAGGACTGCCCTGCAAGCTCGAATCTTTTTCTGACCTTTTATAACCAAATTAAAAATGAAGATTTTCTTAATGAATTTGATTACTTGTTTATATTTCTTTTTCTTGGAGTATAAATGAAATAACTTTAGATTTTATTTCGATTATTTTGACATTTTTAATTCTATTTTAATACCAACTAATATTATAAATTCAAAAGTACTTATGTTTGTTTGGATGATTGTTATGCGATCACACCATAATAGCGGAACTAACTTAAATTTGATTCAGAGATTTTATATTCTGGATAAACGAAAAGTTATTTTAATTTTCGTTTCACTTTGAACTTTTTTATATTTATTCCTTCAAATTCCAAAGTCAGTGTGCGACACTGTGAGTTAAAGCTGATTTCATATATTTTAAAATTTGGATTTATGAATTATTATCTTAATATTTTCACATTTTTTTTCTTAAAAAACAATTTTACATTTTTCATATAAGACTTTAGGCAATTGTGCAAGTTTTTAATTGAAATTTAGTTAATAAATGTGACAGTATCCTTTTTCGATTATTACGTTGAATGTTCTGGTAGATGTCTTTATGCCCTGTTTGCAATAAGCTGACTCCATTTTACCGTAACGTTGAGTTAGCTGTATTTTTAAATACGGGTATAAACATAATAAAACAAGCTTGCTTTTACATTAGATGTACACCAATTAGAAATAAATTTTTTTTCGCACACAAACTACATTTTCTAAATTGTTTTATTGAACTTATTTGTATATTTTCTTTTCTCGCAGTACTGTCTGATGAAGATAGATTTGAGCGAAGGCGACATTCAGCGGCAGCTTATCAACATTATTTAAATAGGAGCGGACCCAAAAATTTAGGAGCGAAGGAAATACCTAAAGTAAGTTAATGTATTATACATTTAATATTCTACAGTTGAATAAATTTAGTACTTTATGGATGTTTTTAACTAGTTAAATTCCGATAGATCTATTATCTTTTTTGATAATAGTGGTGTTAAGATTATCAAGATAAAAAGAAATTTACTAATTGCTTAGAAACAACTTATGACTAAGTTCTGCCAAAATTAATTTTACTGTTAATCGCCTCCTTCAATGGTATATTTTTATTTTTATTGTGTGTATTGATGGATAGATTAGGATGAATTAGTTGAGTTAATTGTTTTTATTATTTTGTACTATAAGGTCTTTAAAAATTTACTTAAGAACCTTTATTAGTTGTCAAATATTGTGGAAAAATATTTTGATGGATTAAATTTTTTTAATTTATATATTAATTTTTATAAGGGTGAACCAGACTGCTTGAAAGGATTTGCGTTTGTGGTAACTGGAGTATTGGAGAGTTTTGAACGTGAAGACATTGTCGATGCTATCAAGCAATATGGCGGTCAACTTAAAACTGGAATTTCGAAAAAGGTATCTATTAATAATATGGTGGTGTAAGTTTTGAGCTATTTTGTCATTTCTTATTACAAGACACTCGTTGTATATTGCAACAGTTGAGGCCAAAACATACTTTATTGTCGGCTCATTAAATTCTAATTATAAATAAAGTACAAAATAATTGCAAAATCACATATATCAAGATTGAAGTGCAAGGAATACTAGTGGTCAAGTATTTTTTGTAAAATTGTATCTGTGTAAACTTGCATTATACTAAAAAAATTATTATTTACAATTATTAAATTATTATTAAACTATTTTTAGTTATTTAAAATAATTTTTTTTAAATATATCCATACATTAATTTCATTAATAAAGTTATACCAGGGTTTCTATTATTGATAACATTAATTCTTCAAACGTATATAGTTCGATTAAAAAGAGATAAACATGTAGATAATTATATATGATAAGAAAGAGAATTAAATAACAAATTGAACTGTGTTACACTCATCTATGGCGTACCATTATTTCGGCTGCTATGATTTTTGCTCTGCGTGAGATGCGAACGGAACCGGGATGGCTAATCAAAAACTTAATGATAATATAAATTTTTATTAGATTAAGTGATTTTTTATTTACATTTACGTTAAATTATTATCTATACTTTTTTCTGGTAACAACAAAAATTTCAGTTTATAAAGTATTCCTTCATGAGCCTTTTTTTATGGGATGAGAATTTTTCTTACGTCTCGTTCATTATTTTTTAAATAATTTAATTTATATCTTCTTTTTTCATTATTCAGTTCATTATTTAATTTATATCTACACACGTAACATAATGATTATGTTGAAACTACATCTACACACGTAACGTAATGATTATGTTGAAACTAGATTTCTTCTCTATCTACTTAAAAAAAATTATTAAAATAAAATCAATACTTTTGAAGTTGTACATTATTTTATCGACGTGGCATAAGTGCTGATGTTAATTAAAGGTGGCTTGCACGTTTGAGGAGTTAAGAGATCAGTTACAGGTGTTTTTCAATTTCAGGTTACTCATGTGTTGGCTGGTGAAGACGCGGGCCAAGCGAAATTGGCTAAGGCGTCAGAATTACATCTCCAGGTTATAAATGAAGATCAATTTTTGGCATTGATCAAAAGCACGTCACCTAAAAAACGAGACAAGGCCACAACGAAAGATGCTATTAAACAGTCTAATGAAGAAAAATGCTTGCCTACTGTATTCAGTAGTGAAGCTGCACCCAAGACTCCACCTAAAGTTAAGGAAAAAGAAGAACAAAAAGTGACGAAGAAAGTAGTGCCAGGTTTGGATTGGTTATATTATTCAACAAGTATTTCAGAATCATACTGCTAAGGTTTAAAACAATTTGGATACATACATATATATATATATATATATATATATACACATACATATATATATACATGTGTATATATATATATATATATATACATATATATATATATATATATATATATATATATATATATATATACTCTAAATGTACTCCAATAGATACTAGACAGTGTTAAACTCGAGAATACCTAATGTCATACTGTAAGAATGATTAGTTACTTAAATATTTTGTTATATTTACTAATTTTCACATGGAACATTTTAGATTCACCAGTGTCCAGTGTGAAAGTCGACACAACCAGTACAGCGGGTGCACAAATGTGGGTGGAAAAGTATAAACCAAAGAATCTCAAACAAATTATTGGGCAGTTAGGCGAGGCGAGTAATGTAAAAAAGTAAGTCACATTTTTTGTTTAAAGAATGGTAAACATTATTACTCGCCAATAAAGTGACCTTTTGAATACAAATTTAAAAATGACCTTAATTATTGAGAATGTTGATAAGATATGAGATTTTTTGAGATAAAGATTACTTGTGATAAAATATCACTGAGGAAAAAGGAGAATGGTGAAACTGGGCCTGGTTCATTACAAAATTAGAAAATAACTTTTAAAAAATGCTGCTATTTCTAGAATTAAAGAAACAATGAATTTACAGATTGACAATCACGAAATAGTAAAAAATAAAGTAACTGTAACGTAAAACAAAAAAGATATCACCATAAATGCGTATATAAACTAATCATAAATAAAATAGACCCACCTCATCCATTGTGAAAATAATGTAGTTGTTTAACATGTTGCCTTGTTCATTAAGGGGCGTACTATAAACTAGGGTAATATGTAGTACAATTATTGTAATACAAAACAATAGACCGAACGATCATCTATATTATAAGCAGATTACTATTTTGGGTTTCATGTATTTATTTCATGAAAATTGACTTTTTGCTCATTCCTTGCTAAATCACTAAAGACTTAATTTGACACAGTCATTCTGGTTAGCTGACTTGGTTGATGGATGAAATTTTATAAAACCTGATATTTATTATTGTTCTATCGACATAATTTTAATAATACTGAAATAAATAAAATTGGTTATCAAACAAAAATAAAACACATTGTTATATTAATTTTAATATAAGCGATCAAGATTATATTATTAATATATCAAGAATTTTTAATGAGTAATAAAAATCTAATATAGTAAGTACATATCTAATAATATTTTAGAAACTACTTTAAAAATAATTAATACTGATTGCTTTTTGAATCTTTAACTATTGCTTAAATTAATTACAAATAAATTTTTTACTGACATTGTCATCTGTTCTGTTGTTGTCAACGTAAATGTGTTTTTCACTGTTTTCAATATTTACGGGGCTTTATCAACCACCCTGTCGGTCCTACGAGTTTTACTGAATAGTGTGTTCCCTATATGTAGAGAGGATACAACGAGACACTATCGACACTTTCTGTCAATCTGCTTATTCCAAGAGTGCCACGAAAATAGCATTTCGAAACTATAAAATGAAAAATTATTCGACTCTTTATAAAAAAATGCAACATTTCTCATTGAGATTTAAGTAGAACTTTTAAGGAGCTTATTTTTTCATTTTTTCTTTTTAACGAGTGTCATTTATAATTCTTAAAACACTTGAGCCAACATTAATATGATAAAGTTAGTAACTTTTGTCCATTCTTTATTACCTCCCTAATTATTTTAAATATATTCATATAACAGAGTAATTAATTACGTTGATGGAATGTAGGGTATTGCTATTACTGGTAATATTTACTTTGTTAAAGAGTAAATACTATCATCTTTCCTTCTCTCTCTCTCTTAGGCTTACGAGCTGGCTCAGTAAGTGGTACATTCATAGAAAGGAAAAGTTATCAAAACCGAATCCGTGGGCTAAGAATGATGATGGTGGATACTATAAAGCTGCATTGTTGTCGGGACCACCGGGAGTTGGTGAGTAATCAATATGTCCTTGATATGATTATTCTTAGTGTAAGGAGCACCTTCGTACTCAATAATAAGAGGTATCTTCCTTTTTCTTATATAGAATTATTCATTTCAAAATCACTTATCTTCTGTTCACAGTATTGACATCCGGTTTTATTTTAATATTCAGATATGTTTATTTAATATAAGTTTTTTGGTATTGCTTCTTGGTATTCCGACATTACGCCTAACTAGGAACAGATTTGATGCAAGTAAAGATTACATATATTACTAGATACTTTTGATACAATATGAATGAAATTGGAATTGATACATCTTTATTTCGTTCTGAGAAAGTATTGTGATAATGAATTATGAGAGTATTATTGTATGAGTATTAGTATATAAAATCGTGATAATGAATTATGAGAGTACTATATGTTATTTTCGTAATATAATACAGTGACATAATAATTATAATACAGTGACAGATTGAAACTTGATTTAGTTACCTTAATTGATATCATTGTTTTATTTTATTGCTATAAAGTGATCCAATCGTAAGAAGTATTTATTAAATACAATTCAAGTGTAAATATCGAAACTTCATTAGTATTGAATCAACTGTACTCTACAAATACAACTCATACCAACGGTGTTGTTTATTGCTTATTTTTATACAGTTGTAATAAAATAAGCATAATACTCTAAAAAATAAGTTAAGTAACTTTATTTAATGATATGTTATTATTATTTTGGGTTAATCATATCGATAAGTAAATAAGATGTAAAAAATATTTTTTCGTATTTTATCATTATAATATCAAACATTTTTTCATCAGTTTATTTTATTAGCATTTACCAAAAGTTTTAACCAGCTTCTTCCACAACGTCATGGTTTATGTTCAATAATTTTAGTTTTCGTGAACCCTCTAAGAACCACATCGGCCACTATCCAACTTAGACATTCAAAACCTTTTGTTTCTTTAAATAGTAAAATTTATCATCATAAAGGGTTCAAGAAAATTTATTTAGAAAAATAATGGTCTTCGAAAAGTTAACCACCTATGGAACATGACAAAGTTATTTATATAGATAAATGTTCTGTAAGAAAGGTTGATTGTTGAATGCTGGTCCCCGAAAGAGATATATAATTTTATTTTTAGTCATTATTTATATTCATAATCTTTAAAATCCTTATCATTGATCACAAATATTTTGTTGCATGTCGAGACTTGTATTAATTTAATATTCGTCATGTTTACTTTCATATTATCTGTTATATTAATACCAACTGATAAGAACTAAGACGAGTGATAGAGCGATGACATTAAATCTGAAAATTAAAAGTTAAAGACATGGTTGAAATATTTTACAGGAAAAACAACAACAGTTGGTCTGGTTTGTGCAGAGCTCGGTTTCCACATGGTGGAATTCAATGCATCCGACACGCGGAATAAGACTTTAATAAAGCAGCAAATTACAGAGATACTCACAACCAAGACTCTCTCGGGATTCGCCCAAGGTTTGCCGCCTTCCATTTTTAATTGTTTAGCCATTATAGTTCATGTCTTGCGTATAGTATCAAGAATACTTATAGAATAAATGCTTTCTGACCTCATTAGGAAACTTTATTGCGGAGGAATGGCAAGATAAACAATGAGGTGAAGTGATTAATACAATGTCTTTTGAAGACCAAAAGTATATAAGAAGGCTGAGAAAGATTTGGTAGACCAAGTTAACTCTTTACCGCATGTCGTTCCATATTTGTAACACTAACGAACTATTGAAATAATCTTCTAGTGACATATATCTGTGATGTGATTATAACTGTAAAAGCTCTACGTGTGTATCCGAATGCAATAATAACAGTTGTGCGGCTCTAGTTTATCTGGTTTTTTATTACAATGCAGAACTTTGACATGTCGGCCATTTTGTACGAAGAGCTTTTGGAGTCGTAACTGAGACTAGTTTTTTCAAGTTTTGAGCTATACTTATTAAGTTTTTAGCTTTTTATTACTAGAAAAATGGACACCGAAATATTCTATGGTAAAACATGCAAGTAATGTCAATTATGTCTTTGTCAAAATCTATTGAAAACTTTGTTCTAAATATGACATAGTATACATCAAGGGTAAATATACTGTTGTGTCCAAAAAGTAAGACTAGTTTTCAATTTTTTTTTCTAAGTTAACAGCATTGTGACAGACATCTGTGACAAATTTTATGTCAAAACATTCATTACTTTTTGCTTTATGCTTGGTTTTGTATGACGGTAAAAGTGGGGGACCATGTTTTGTCGGAAAGGAATGTTTACAAGTGGTATAAACAGTTCAAAGAAGATTGTGAAAGTGTTGAAGAAGAAGAGCAATCTGGACGACCATCAACCTCTACTGATGAACTGTTAAAGATCTTGCTGATGCTGTTGGTATTTCGGAAAGATCTGCTAATACCATTTTGAAAGATATTTTGGGCCTGAAACGTGTAAAATCTCGACTAGTGCCAAAACATCCCTATTTCTTTGAAAAAGCGTGTCGCATTAAGATCTGTGAAGAGATTTTTTTTGACTATCAATCGGTCACGAAACGGATTATTACTGGGGATGAGACTTGGATTTATGCTTACAATCCAGAAACCCTCAACCAATCCAGTGAATATCATGCAAAAGGTGAAGCCAAACCGAAAAGATCGCGCCAAAGTCGATCGAAAATCAACGTTATGTTGACAGTTTTCATTGGTTTTCATGATATTGTCCATTCAGAATTCCTCCCACCGTCAACAAAGAGAATTATTTGAGAGTTATGTGTTGTGAAGCTATTCGCAAGAGCCCAGAATTGTAGGCAGACAATTCTTGGTTTTTGCATCACAATAATGCACCTTCTCACACTGCACTCCTTCTTCGCCACTTTTTCACCAAAAATTCGATCCATATCATTCCACAACCACCGTATTCGCCTGATTTAGCACTGTTTGACTTCTGGCTATTCCAAAAACTCAAAGAACCACTGTGGGCAAATCGTTTTGTGACGATAGAAGAGATACGACAGCAATTGCTACGCGCTCTGAAAGCCATGACTTTAATTCTTGTTTCAAGGACTTGAAAATGCATTGGCATAAGTGTATTGTTTCGGGAGGAGATTACTTTGAAGGTGACGAAGTAAATTTGCAAGAATAAATAAATCTTTTTTGAAATGAATAAAAACTGGTTTTACTTTTTGGACACTGTAGTATATGGGCAAATATAGAACATTATGCATACAGTACATACGGAACTGTAAAATCTACTACACAATAATAATAAAATTTTAAAATATATTTTATAATACATATTGTTAAATTTGTGTGCAAAAAATTGTGTCAGCGTCTATTTGTAACACAATAACACATAAAATTATCATTCTGATGACAATTGTATGAAAAAATAGCACGAACATCTATTAATTATACGTTAATACAATTTTTTAGTACATAAAATACATATTAATACACCCTCGTGCAGAAACAATGAATCACCACCCGTTTTTTATATAATAGAATAAAATTATCATTCTAATTATGACAAAAAAGCACGTGGTGTAATGATCTTTTCAAAATTACTAATAAAAGTTTAATCACAGATACAATGAAAACAAACGGGCACATTCTTTCATTACCTGAAAATAGTGACACATTATTTCATTACCTGAAATTATTTCATTACCTGAAACGATGATGATATACTTTACCAATGAAGAGAAATATAAATTTGGAGGACGAACAAATCCAAGATGACGAAAACAATAATTCAGAGGTACCATCGACATCTACAGGTGTAACAAACAAAGGAACTAGAAATGACCAAACAACCACAGGCTTCACAAAAAAGAGCAAAATTGATATGGACCGAAAAGTCAATTGATTACGAAAATTAAAACGTTTCCTTTTTAGGCTGCGAAGATGACCCTGAAGAAATAATAAATTTCGAAACGCCAATGAGCTTTTCCAAATATCTTTTCTCAACAGAGGCTTTAAATCTGATACATGAACGGAGGAATTTGCATGCACAACAAGTTTGACCTGAAAAAGCAAATACTTTGGAAAGGGATGATATAAGTAAATTTATAGGAGCAATAATTTCTATGTCCGTAATTCAATTATAGTTTACATAACACTACTGGCAAGAAAGTACGTATGTTGAAAAGGCGGCTTCGACTTTAATCTGTAACAAATTTTAAGAGATCAAGAGATTTCTGCACTTTTTTGATAAAACTAGAGAGCTTTCAGGCAACGATCTGAACTACAATAGCTCAAATACCTAGAATTCCCAAAGAAAAGTTCTTAGCCGTTGATGAACAAATGATACCCACAAAGTCAAAAACTTCAGGTATGCGACAGTATAACACAAAGAAGCCACATAAGTGGGGATGTCTAAATTAAGTTTTGAGTGGAGCTAACGAATTCAGCTATGACTTCGACTTATTTATGAGAAAAAATAGAACAGATTTACCTGAAAATTGCCCTGATTTGGGTGCTACAGGAAATGTGGTAACAAGACTGGTAAATACAGTGCCTAAGAATTTAAATCACACGGATCTTTTATTGTATTAAAAACACATTCACTGGGTTTATAAAGTTAAAGTATTACCTTAATTTTTAAAATAATTTGCTTTATGAGATTTTAAACAAACAAAAGGTGTAATCAAAATAATTCTCCCTATTATATCATTGGAAAAAATATAATTGATAAACATTTAAGAGTTAAAATGCAGCGAATGAAAAATAAAGAAAATCACATATTCCTTAGAAGAAATAAATAAATGGCAAATTTGCCATTTTCTTTAAATCTTTCATCAACATGTTTTCTTTATTATTTAGCCAATAACCCGTGTTTATTAGTATCTCTCTTGATTGGTTTGTTTCTAATATTTTACTTCAATAACACATCAAATTTGTTTCGGTCTGTTTATGATCATTATAAAAAATTACAAAATTCTAAAGCAATCAGTAAAGCAAGTAAACAGCCCTAAGTTTACGATAAAAATTTGGATACAAAATGCAAATCAAAAACTGATTCTGTACTTAGTATAGGTCACAATTTACAAGAGCTCCTTACTGCCCTGTTTCCGTGGGTTCTTTAGAAGGAAACGAAACAATTGGACACGTATTTAGGATTCTTAAAAAGTACTTCCGATCCAAAGTGACCGTCAAGTTTGATGCATCGGTTCATTCTTTCCTGAAATGTTACCCTATAAGTAATATTGACTCTGTCACTGAACGGGATATAGATTTACAACAATATGTCATTCAAAATAACATAAATTATCGGACACCTTAGTGGTGTATTCAATGAGCATACAATTTTGTTCAATATATATATGCTGGAAATCAGATAAGTATTGGATGAAAAAGTTCATAGCAATGTGTGCATACTTCAAAACGGCATCGGTTTAAGTTCCTGTAATCACCAGTAATGCATTGTTTTAAATACCTGTTTTTCTTTTGTCAGTACTTTTGCAAAGGAACTAATGATTATCTATCTCTATATGACAATGCCTACCGGAATATGAAGGGTGTATAATGTGACTTGGCTGAAATAGGAGTAAAACTTTTCTACAAGTCAGTTTTTTACAAACACATAGGTTACATAGTTCGCCACGAGAGCTACATTAATTTGTCTTTAGTTGATCTTTCGGGTTCGAAGCACTCGAAGAAGAAGAAAAGCAAGCATTACCTAGAAAAGGTAACAAAAAAAAGCAGGAAGCAAAAGTGATTGTGTACACTATAATATAAATAATTGTTTACATATTATTTATATTTTAAATGTGATTACACAGGATAAAGTTGCTCATTAAACATGCGTATATTGGCTGATTCATGATAGTTATTGATGTATTTGTAAATACACAACACGTATTTTATATTAGTTTAAATCAAGTTTTAAATAATATTTTTTAGTAATTGAAATTTAATAGTGGTCTATATAATGAAAAAACATTTATTTATTGTGAATCTTCGTGGTAGAAATAGTGCTTAAAAGCTTTTTAATTATTAAATTCTAATTATTGCAATTCTAGATAAAATCATCAAATATTTTTACTACTCTGTATGAGAATAAATTTTAATTTTTATATTAAATTTTTAATGAAATAAATTAAAAATTTTTTTAAATTTAAATTATTTAATAAAATAAATTTCATTATTTGATTGAATTTATATTTTACTTACCATTAATGCTCTATTCCTTTTATTACTTTATTTCCATATTTTTGTGCTAAATAAAGTTATTCTTGTATTATGCCAAAGAAGTATAACTTCTAATGTGCGTACATAAATATACTAACATTTTTTTTCCTTGTTGATACATTAAAAGTGTTTAACACTTGTAATATGACATTTTTTAATAGAATGACCATTTTGTTATCAAGATGGCATAGAAGCAATTAAGATTTTTAAGTGTTCATTTACTACACATCTACTTGGCATTAGCGAGCAAATACTTCACAAATGAAATAGTGAAGATATTATTGAGCTATTGTTGAGCTGTAGTTACATCAATTATTTTTTAAATACCAATCTAAACTCAGTTTTTTATTTCTAGGTAAATCGGACAAATCTGCTGTTACTAAAAAGAATGTTCTTGTGATGGACGAGGTGGATGGCATGGCTGGCAATGAAGATAGGGGTAAGTATTTATTTTATTTAAACCCTACCATATTTAGATTAGTTGTTAAATAATTTTGTAGATTTTGTTCCTGTTCGCAGTTTTAAAAGTGAACAAATAATAAAAAATTACTATATTTGCTTTTTGTGTTGGTAAAGTTATTGTAGGTTTATACTTTTGTCAATGATTGTTTAACACTAATTCAATAGCTCATTTATAATTTTTCTTAATATAATTTCTATTTTAAAAAGTATTTTCAGCAGTTTACCTCTTATTAGTTTGTGCCTTGAAGGTTTTATGGTTTTAAAGTTTTTTGTTTTATTGCTTTGAACATTTTTAATTTTCGACAATTTTCCTTAACATTGCTTACCATGAGGAGGTAACCGTCTTTTTATTTTTCAGAAAAATCTATTTTCTTAATGTGGAGGGCACATGGTTGTCCTTTCAGAATTACTGTTATGCTTACTATCAATAATACTGGTGCTTAATTTAATGAACTTTTCCATGAAGATTCAGTACGAAGCTATAATCCAAATGCTCCTTTAAATGTAAAAGTCTTAATCAAAACCTGTAATTTTATACACTCACTTTTTGCGGTGCAGATTCTCCAATCGAAATTGTGTCCAGGGGGTTGTTACATATCAATTTTTTTCACATAATTCCCATCAACTGTTCATTATCATTCTTCCTTTCCAGAAGATATGCTTTGCATTCCCATTATCACCAGAAGTAAATTTATGTCCAAGAGGTCTGAAGAGTCATTTATTGAAACCAAAATCTATTTTTTCATCTCTTTCCCTTTTCATTACCATTATTACTTTCAAGAAGATGTGCTTTGCATTCTATTCATCAGCAGCAGTAAATTTACGTCCTGGAGGCTCAAATAGTCTTCTATTGAATCCAAAATCTATTTTTTCATCTCTTTCCCTTTTTATTATCATTCTTACTCTCAAGAAAATGTGCTTGGCATTCTATTCATCAGCAGCAGTAAATTTATGTCCTGGAGGCTCAAATAGTCTTCTATTGAATCCAAAATCTATTTTTTCATCTCTTTCCCTGTTCATTATCATTCTTACTCTCAAGAAGATGTGCTTGGCATTCTATTCATCAGCAGCAGTAAATTTACGTCCTGGAGGCTCAAATAGTCTTCTATTGAATCCAAAATCTATTTTTTCATCTCTTTCCCTGTTCATTATCATTCTTACTCTCAAGAAGATGTGCATTGCCTTCTATTCATCAGCAGCAGTAAATTTACGTCCTGGAGGCTCAAATAGTCTTCTATCGAATTCAAAATCTATTTTTTCATCTCTTTCCCTGTTCATTATAATTTTTTACTTTCAAGATGATATGCTTTGCATTCCAATCATTAGTAGCAGTAAATTTACGTCTTCTTAGAGTCATCTATTGAATCCCAAATCTATTTTTTCACCTTATTCCCTGATCATTAACATTCTTCCTTTTCTAGAGAATGTTCTTTGCTTTCCAATCACTACCATCAGTAAATTAGGTCCTAGAGGACTAAAGAGTTATCTATTGAATCCAAAATTTATTTTTTCACTGGTCCTCATTAAAATGTGCTTCGCATTCCAAACGTCATTAGCAGTAAATTTATATTCTAGAAGCCTGAAGAGTAATTATATTGAATCCAAAATGTACTTTTTTCACCTCTTGCTTTGGGTATTATTATTAAATATATGCCTTAGAGGCCTAAGAGTCGTCTACTGAATCCAAAATCTATTTTTTTCACCTCTTTCCCCTGGTCGTTACCCTTCTTGCTTTCTGGAAGATCTGCTTTGCATTCTAATCATCACCAGCAGTAAACTTATGTCCTAGATCTCTGAAGGGTCATCTATTGAATTCAAAATGTTTTTTTCACCTCTTTCCCCAGTCGTTATCATTCTTGCTTTCCAAAAATGTGCTTTAGATTCCAATCGTTACCAGCAGTAAACTTATGTCCTAGAGGCCTGAAGAGTCGTCTATGTAATTCAATGTAAATTGCAAATAATGAAATTATATCCTGACAACTTGTAATATCATGAAGTCTTGAATGATTCTATACATTACTCCATGAGCCATAATAATGGTTTGTAAAATAACACTATTTATTAACTTCTTAAGACAAATGCTCTGTGATTTTCAAACAAAATTAAAAAATCGAACTAACATTAGTAAGTAGTAGTTCCAAGCCGTTATGTTCCAGCTCTTAGTTACCACTGAATTTTATTGACCAACCTTGTAATTAAGTTCAGCGAGTTTGAAATTTTTTCTTTTAGGTTATCTATTCTTGCCGATTGCTTCATTAAGGGTTGTTCTAATGAATTGGTCAAGCGAGATTCATGTCAGTCATATTGAGATATTGTTAACATTGTTTAGCTTGTTTTTTCGGACGCAATGGAAACAAAGGGTATAATAAAGTTTTACTTTAATATATTGATGGAAATATTAATAAGTAAGCTCTTAAAACTTTAATAAACAGATCTAAAAAGGGAATTATAAATTTTTCTAATACCTATAGTACTAATTAATAATTTGTAATGTAGATTTTGTTTAATATTTTCAATAGCCTTAGAGCAACATCTTTTAAAGAATCCATTTTTGAGGATTATGTACCTCTTTAAAGAAAATAAAAAACATTATCGAAATATACGGACTTGATCTAGTATAAAATTTGAATATAGCCATAACACGATTCAGTGCGGTATTAGTATACGTAGAGAAATATAGTTTATGTGTAGAATATAAAACATAAACCCCAAAATATAGATAGAACCCCAAAAACTTATTATAAACTAACTGCGCCTATGACTTTGTTCGCGTGTAATTGGAAATATGTAATTGGAATATACCATACCAAATTTCATCAAAATTCGTCCAGTAGATGTTGCATGATACTCGCTCAAATCAACATACAGACAGACAAAAATTCTAAAAGAAGTGCTTCTGTCTTCTGTTATCAATCTGTATGGTAAATCAATAATTTTTTAAAATGTTTTTTGCATATACAGAATACAATTAAATATTCACTCTTTCGATATTATCTCAAATTCATGTATGTATGTAGATGTATGTGTGTGCGTGTGTGCGTGCGTCTGTGTGTGTGTGTGTGTAATATATATTTATATTTACTACTAGTTACCCAGTGGTTCAAATTCGACCATAATTTATTTTTTAAGTTTGAAAGTTATTGACGTTCTTTTGTCAAAGAGTATCATGGCATAAAATAAATGTTACTTTGTAATCTTGGCATAAAATATTCTTAATTTTGTTTTATGTATTTGCAACACATAATATATATCAATTTTAGCTTTCTGCACTCCTCCATATAAACTTTAACTGTGCCAAATCTCGCACGCCTCTGTGCGCGCAATATGTTTAAAAAAGGGTACAAAGTTTCCTCTTCACATATTAATATATTTGTGACACATTCTTACTTGTTTCATATGTTAAGAAAAATATAGATATTACGGTAATCCCTTGCTACCATAGATTAACGTATCAATAGTTTTAGTTTATAAAAAAATATTTAAAATATAAGGAAACATTAGATATTGACAACATTTTTATGTGAAATGAAGGACTTACACTTTTTTTACTTAATGTATGTGGGACACTCACCGAATGTGGTTCCTTTAACTACAGCCTTTCTACGGAACTTAACAGGCAATAAATGGGGGAATTCCATATAATTATAACATAATTATTCACTCTCCATTGAACACTTTGCCAGTATTCTATTCCTATGGCAATTTTATGTTTGATGTTAATATTTTTTCTAACATTCAACAATTTTTCCATTCATTGATCCAGGTGGTTTGCAGGAACTAATTTCCCTCATAAAAATAAGCTCGGTGCCTATAATATGCATGTGCAATGACAGAAATCATACGAAAATGCGTTCGCTTGTAAATTACTGTTATGACCTGCGATTCAACCGACCACGAGTTGATCAAATCAAGGTATGTTTAATCACCCTTCATGTTTAAGTCATTCGATGGAATGATAATATTATTTGCTGGGTAAATATGTTTAATATTTATTTACATAATATGATTTCAAATCCTGTTCCATTTTACAGTATAACTAAAACGCTTTATAATGGCCATTTTTTCTACCTTTCTCCTCACATGAAAAACTTTGGATATACGTTTTCATCATATTCAGAGATTCAACCCGCAGCTGTTATGTAGTTTATGTTTATGCCTTGGATTTTTCTTCAAAAAAAGTATGCCTTGTTTAAACTTTCATACTATTTGAGTTTTAACAAATGTGTCTATTCTGAGTATCTGAAAATCCTAGAATTTTCAGTGAACATCTTAATTACATAGAACTTTTACTAGAACATTTTTGTTTCAGGGGGCCATGATGTCCATTTGCTACAAAGAGGGTGTGAAGATACCAACTGATGTGGTCACCCAAATCATTGTCGCATCCAATCAGGATATTCGACAGACGCTTAATCTACTTTCAATGTGGTCTTCTTCCGATAATTTAAAGAAAGATGATAAAACAAGTAATAAGAAGACAAAGGATATCAAATTGGTGAGGACACATTCATTCATCGCACTAATTTACCTATAATTATATGGGCTTGCGTGTTCCAAATTGGACTTGTGATAAATATTATCCTTCATAGGCACCTAAACTAATAGTGATGATTATATATACAAAAACAATTTGAAGTTGATTTATACATAAACTAAGTTGTATGATATATATCACTGATTCCCGAAGTAAGCTATGTAGTTATATCGAATCCCAGGGGTCGATTTCTGAATCAGTAAAAAAATCTGAATTGGTAAAAAGACTGGAATCAGATCGACCTTAATGACTCAGTGGTTAATAAATCAACAGACCTGTATTGGTCAAGATACACTGTATGTTATTCAATTCCAAATCTAATAATATTATTGTCTTAGATTACATTCTACATACGTTGACTTTCTAAATATATTGTAACTGACTGATTTTCTGCTGTACTTTGCATTATTAACCAAATGTACACATTGATTTTGCGTGATAACATTACACTTTAAATTTTTTACACATTAACTTTTTGTCTACTGTCAAATGGAACGGTAGCGAACTTTGAAACTTGGCTGCAAGTGGGTTTTCCCACCCAACATTCAAACAGGGCAAGTTAATGAGTGTCTATATAATTTAAATGTTATTGTATAAGGTGGTATGTTGATAAAATGGACATTTTTCTGTTACACCAGCGTTTAGGTCATCAGAACTTTCATGGTTTAGAAAACATTGTAGAAAATGCTGATGTCGTACAATTATCCAAAAAGGATCTTCATGTATAATATATGTAGAAGGTAAACAAACATAATTGCCTCTTAAATATAAAGGATCAAGGACTACAAAAAGCTAGAATTAGTGCACTTTGATATTGAAAAAGGCATTTACTTACTTCCTACATAGAAAATCAAGAGTTAAGGAAGTAGAAAACCAGATAAATGGCTTATTAAATATCTCAGTTCAAAAGATAGACTTGAGTATATAAACAAAGAATTTTCTGAATTCCTAAAAAATGCTGGGATGATACAGCAAACAACCAATCCATATATAACTAAACACGAGTGGCAGAACGCATTAATAGAACACTAGTTCAAAAATCAAAACGCTTGCTATTTGACACTAATCTACCAAAACAACTAAGGGCAGAGGAACTCTCTCACTAACAACTCTGACAGAAGCATTGGAATATAAAACTCCGGAAAAAGAGTGGATTGGAAAAAACCAGATATCAGTCACCTGAAAGTGTTTGAATGTGAAACTATGATTCATCTGCCAAAAGAAATGGAATCCTAGAGCGAGAAAAGTACCTTTATTGGATACTGTGAAAACACATATGGGTACATCCATATACCATAATCCCAATCTCAAAATAGTGTTAAAAACAGAGATGCGGCCTTACTGGAATACCATAAACAAATTTATCAAAGAGAATCCACCATAAAGAAAAATTATGTCCTGATAAACTTGACAGTCCAAGCGTGAGTATGGTACCCCGTATTTTTCTAAAGGTTCCCAAAATACATCAGAGTCAACAGCCATAACTATAGACTGAGATGCGAGTTTAACGTGGAAGATATGCCTTAGAGTCCTCATCACTCGAAAGCTCATGTTAACCTAACATACAAATGGAAATTCATAATATTCAATGAATATGATAATATGATGAATAACTATGAACCACACTCAGACCACTAAATTATTTACACCACTAAATTTCACACCATTAAATTATTGAACATATAATAATAAGAAACAAGCTAGAATCTCATAATTTAAATAAACCACAGACACTCATAAAGAAATATCAAAATATTAAGGCTACAAATGGGTTTTTCGCATCAAAGACGAGCCAACAGCTCCATCTTCTAAATCTTGACTCCGTACAAAAGAATATTTGCACCAACCAATGGGATCAATTATGACGAAACATTTTTCCTAACAGCTAGGTGCGATTTGATATGCTTATTATTGTGCATAATGGCCGCTCAGGAAAATCTTACGATAATGCAATATGACATCACCACAGCATTCTCATATGGTGACTTAGAAGAAAATATATACTCAGCTTAGTTTTAAACAAGTTTAGCTTTACCAGAAGTAAAGCCGGTCAGTATATAGGACAAGTCGACGGAATCAAATGTTATCTGTATAAAATGTTACGTTGATTATTGACTCTTGTTTTCAAAAGAAAAATATTTTCTGAACAACGTAATCACTAATCTTCGAGCAAATTTGATCGGCCACCAATTTTGTCAGTACACAAATTGTAAAACACAGCACCTACATTTTCATCCATTAGAGCAAATAATTAAAATAACTAAATTTAATATGAGCAAATCCAACCCCAATAGTATTCCTGCCGATCCCCATGTCAGATTGCAGAAAAGCAGTGATCCATCTGAGAAAAACTACATACAGACAATCACTGATCTTTACTGCGATTGCCAGTAAACCCGACGTCCTTGTTCTCAGCAAGTCAAATAAGCAGATATTTAAACTATTACAACAAATCCTACTGGAATGCAGTTAAGAAAATATTAACATACCGAAAAGAAACCAAGGGACTCGGATTGCGCTATTTACGTAATGCAGATACCACTGATTTGCACGCCTATAGTGACTCAGGCTATGCAAACTACTTTCATACCAGACACTTAATAATTGGGTACATATTCCTCATAAATGGAACCACTGTCATCTGGTCCAGTTGGTGCCAACGAAGTATGGTGCTGTCCACCCCGAAGCAGACTTCATGGCAGTGATTCGAATCTGACAGTCGAATCACGTATGTACAAATAATCAATGTGCTGATATATTCACAAAGGCCTTAACTAGAACTAAATTCAAACTCACAAAAGAAAAGTGGGATGTTAAAACAGTTTAAGATTAAGCCACCTTGTAATCTGATCTTAATAATATTTTATTTTCTCAGCCCTATTCAGTATGAAGGATGTTATAAGTATATTGTCAACCGTCAATTCTTAATTCATCAATGTGTATTAATTGTTGTTAATGCCGTTCATTGTTAAATGTGCATTGTTCAGTGTTACAATAAATTGTTTATTGTCAACCACCAATTCTGATCTGTTAATATGATGTCAACACGTCTTAACTATAGGATTTAATGTTAAGTTTGCACTACAATTGTTTAATGTTAAGAAAATTGTTTAATTTTATGAATCTTTCAATACATGTCTTGCAATACATAACGTGTAAAATGAATTTTAGATCTATAAATTGAAATAAAATCAGATATATAAATATCTATGTAAATTTATAGTAGGGGTTACTATGAAGTTTATTTTTAAATAGATTTTTATCTATGTTTGCTTATCTGATATAGAAAGCCTTCATCTGTCAAGGAGGTTCTAATTATGTGAAAATGTTGAAATATTAGAAGATGGTAAAGTCGCCTCTTCTGTGTGATCCTAATAGTCTATGGTGGAGGATATATAAATAGTGATCTGTCACCATACTTCCTTTCCACTCTAGAACAACAAGGTTTACAGTGGCTATTTGTTCGGAATCCTCATCAAGAAATATGTCAAGAATCATCCACGTGCTTCCACCAGCCATATACTAATTCAACAATTATATTATTCTGATTGGTATCCAATTGCATTGTTCCTTAAACGTTGATTATCTACAACAGGGTCCGTGGGATATTGCACGTAAAGTATTTTCAGCTGAGGAACATAAAACAATGAGCATATACGACAAGTCAGATCTATTTTTCCACGACTATAGCCTTGCACCATTGTTTGTCCAAGAGAATTATCTTCATGTTGTACCGCATCCCACCAATGCTTCAAGGTAAATTGTTCTAATTATATTCTAAAGAATGCGTAATGAAAATGAAACTTAGTAATTTTTAAAATTGTTTCTAGTGTTTTAATATTAACTTATTATTGGGTTAAATTTAATATAATTTGCATTAAAGTTACGTTATTCTATATCATCTCAATCATTAATCTATCCCTCTTCTTGAGTTTTGTTTATGTTGTAATATCATTACATTTGCCATTATGAATGCTTTCAATAAGAATTCCGTTCTATAGAATCATTAACAGCATACAATGTGCCCAGTTCAATAGAATCAAACACCTTGTACAAATTCACAGTGTGTTATTATTTTAATTTAGTAGTTACAATTTTTGGACATTTTTATCCTATTTGAGTTCGTAACATACTCTGAAGGATTTTTTGATAAATTCAAAGGCTTTATTGAAAGTAGTTACCTCTTAAACGATGCCTGAGCTGGTTTGAAGTCAATAGCAAAACAAGATTGAGACGTTTTTGTCAAATTGGCAAAGATTAATAAGAAATTAGTACTTTATGAGATGATGAACCAGCAAGAAACACTTAGATGAAACAGACCAATTTTTTCAAAGATAATTTGGCATTTCTCATTATTAGTTTGTTAAATCTGTCTCTTCATAATTAAACTATTCCAGAATAGAAGTACTGAAAAAGGTTTCTAAAGCGGCAGACAGCCTTAGCATTGGCGATCTTGTTGAAGCAAAGATACGAGGTAGTGGCGCTTGGAATCTCCTTCCAGTACAGGTGGGTTTGTTAGTTACTTCTTTTAATAATACATCTGGATGTATTCTATGACCATTTGTTCATTCTGTCTGTGACTGACAAATTAGATAATGCATGAAAAACACAGCCCTCACTTTGCACTTCATGCACGGTGGAACAAAAATAGTTGATAATGTGTAAATCCTTTAAAATTGTTCAAAAATCAAAAATTGTTTCATTTTGTGACAAACAGACAGAGCCATGTCACAAAACATCTGTCTGTACTTTTGTGATGTGAACTCATAAGACTGATGGAGCGAGTCTGCAAATTAATCCTCTGTATAATTAACAGTACAACAAAAGACACATGTTGTGTTTTTATACACTTATTAATTTATTTTTCAGGCCATGTATAGCTCTGTGATACCAGGACACGCAATGAGTGGACACATGGGAGGTCAGATTCAATTCCCTGCTTGGCTTGGAAAGAATTCACGTGCTTCGAAAATGGCACGCCTCGCCCGCGATATACATTCCCATATGAAATTGAGGTAATTTAAAAGATTATGGAAGCAAAAAATTGTTTGATTTCTTACGTAATAAGAAAAATCTAAATCTTTTTATACATCATTATTTTTAGATTTGTTATTTATCTATTTATTTAAATGCAGTTATGGAAACATTACAGTTATTACACTTATGTGTTTTAAAATGATAACAAGACAAATAAAATTCAATGACGCTACACAACATAACAATGACACACCTTAAGAAGCTTATTCTACTTGCGACAAATATATCACACTCTGGTTCAACTGTGATCAATTGTTTGAGCAATTGTATAATATGGGAAATTCAGTTTTAGATGCTATATATATATATATATATATATATATATATATATGTATATATATATATATATATATATATATATATATATATATATATATATATATATACATATATATATACACATATACATATATATATATATATATATATATATATATACATATACATATAAATATATATATACATATATATATATATATATATATATATACACACATATATATATATATATATATATATATATAGATGGATGGAAATTCAGTTTTACATGCTAGGGTAGCAAAAAGATGATGGTTACGCGAGCATCGGTACGAAAAGAGAGAGTTTTTAAATACATTAGGGCACAAAAATTTTCCATTTAAATATTGGAAAATAAATTTTATCAAAGACATTTCTTTTTGCTGCTGCAACATATGACAACCCTGCACACCCAAATGAAAATCAGTAGGAAATAGAAAAGGGAAGTAATCATATTATCTCGTGCACAAATATCAAAGCAATGTGTTTTGGATCCATTCAATCATCAATGTATTTAGTATCATGTGGAATAATAGGGCTTCTAACTTACTTGACACTTGAGTCCATATATAAGGTGTCCGGGAATAAGTGTCGGACAAAGAAAGACCTTCACTGAAAAATAGCAATAGACTTGTTATTCAGAAAATTGAAAATAATATTCATAATTAATTGTCATCTTTTTCGTACACACACGTACTTGGGCACATTGTTCAGCGCCGCTCAAGGGAATAACCTGCGAACACCTGCAAAGACATCGCCACTCGGGTAAAAACTGTTACGTTTTATTTCAACGACAATTTATACCTTTACAGCCAACGAATAGCATCTTTCTTTGTCCAACATTTATTCATTTCAATTTATTTACTGTTTGGTTTTTAAGTTCATAATTGCAATTTGAATGGTTCATGGTTCATTCACTATAGTGATTTGTATTTGGCCTTTACTGCTTGCATTTGGTTTTACATTGCTTTAGAGTTCCTTTTTTTAATGTGATTTAACTCGTTTCCTGTCGTGTCTTATTGACGTTTTTATTATATTTGCTTGCTAAATTTGTCCTAAACTATGAGTCACACAAGTGACATAAAGAAAGAGATTTTTCTGCATGTTGGTATTACAGAATATTTGTATGTTTTTTAATCAATGACTTTATGTAGAAACGTCATTAGCACTATAGAAGTGGTTCTTAAAAAATAGAACAACCTATTCTAAATTTATTTCGCTGCCATTACGAGTAGTATGAATTGTGATTCATATGTGGTTATCTATTATCACTGCTTTATTTTGTGAAAATATTTTTTAATCAATGACTTTATATAGAAACGTCATTAGCACTATAGAAGTTGTTCTTAAAAAATAGAACAACCTATTCTAAATTTATTTCGATGCCATTACGAGTAGTATGAATTGTGATTCATATGTGGTTAGCTATTGTCACTGCTTTATTTTGTGAAAATATTCTTCAAAATCCTTCCTGCATTATCAGAAAGTGTATTAATTACACGGCTTTCACCAGAAAATGTTCAAGATGAAAATTTTTCAGCAAATACATACAAATAATATTTCATTTAACTTTTTTGTGATTTTTTTTTCTTGATAATCCTGTAAATCTGGTAAGTAAATATATCAATTGTATTACTCTTTTGTAAAGCAAGTGTTAGCTGGCTCTTTCCAATGAACTGTTCTATAAATGAACTAATTCCTACTTCCGTTGACTAATTTTAGTTCTTGGACTTTTTTATTTTGTGACAATATTGGAATCGACATTTTTTTGTTCTGTGACAAATAAATAGAGCTACTAGTGGAATTGGTAACTGGGCGGAATTAGAAGTAACTTTTTTTATTAAACTTAATTCTCTTAAGCATAGTGCTGGTTATGCATGGCATCCATTAAGTATTTTACAGTGGCTAGCTGATAATTGAATTAAACTGAATTTGTTTTAAAGAAGAAGCTCTCAGTAGGATGGATGGATTCTTAAGTTATGTATTTTCACAATGAAATCTTCTTGAAATATTACATGGAAACACGTTGAGCTCTGAAACTAAGGAATATTCTTAACCATAGCTGTAGACTAATGTTACGACAAATTATTATTTATGGCGTAGCTATCAGGTAAACCTATTGTAGTGAAAGGGTTAAAATTTTATACCTATTTTACAGAGGAAATATTTATAATTTTTAATTTCTTTCAAATTATCTGGAAGACAGCAATGCAATAGTAATAGTTATTCTTTTCAAGTGAATTCTGTTGTTTTAGAATGATTCCTCTATTTTCTACGGAGGATGGGCTAATCTAACTCGTGTTACTGATTTGCTACCCATTCACACATATGTCGCACCCGCTCACGTCCAAATTATAAATATCTCTTTTTTATATATGTTTTATTGACTCTACATCTCATTCCATTCTTCATGTTATTTTGTATTTAAATATATGTGTAAAATTTAGTAGTATTTGTGTAGTCACTAGCTGAAACTATATCTTTTATTTACTTTATAGTGGTGTATGGTACTTGGATAAGACTTTAATTGATAAAGAAATTACTTTAGAAAGGTTAACAATCTAATTATACTGTAAATGTATGACATCATCCTTGAAAATACGGTCGTCATCGTGGTGTGTTGGATTGGTCACAAGGCATACGGCCTTTGACCACGTGGCGTATCGCGGGAACCCAGGTTCGATTCCCGCCCGCTCGTCAAGCGGGGCTGGAATGGTGTTATGGTTGGCTGTAAGAGATTGCTTTCATAGCAATAAGTCCGCCATATGTATCAATGAGATACATTAAAAGTAGATAAAAAATAAATTTTATTGGTATACATATGTTATGTGACAATGTTGAAAAAAACCATAAGTTGATCATTGATAGATTTTAGATTTTTCCTCACCGAAAGTTCACCAATTTACCTCTAGGGATAAAGAATTGCTTAATACTAAGATCAGCATGATAGAATTAGTTTAAAACATATGCATAGCTGTAAGAATCAGTTTTATGCATATGCATATATTTCAACTCATAAAATATTTGTACCTTCACCATATACATTTCCACTATGAAACTTTCCTAGCCACTTACGTAAGAAAAGTTCAGCATTCAAATGAACATTCACATAAACAGCACATCAGGTTCCAAAGAAGCAGTAGTGCTGGACTATGCTACCCATCTACGCAATGCGATTGTCCAACCAATGGTACAGTTGAAAGGAGAGGGAGTGGAGCAGTCATTGGATATATTACGCACTTACCATCTTTTGCGTGAAGATTTAGACAGCCTGAGCGAGTTGTCACTGTGGCCCGGACAACGGGATCCCATGCTGTTAGTCGACTCTAAGGTGAGAAAAAAATGTTTTTATGGAAATATTTTATTTAATATGTCAGTGCTGTAAACAGCCTGGTAAAATGCTAAGTAAAGAAGCATATTCCTTCCTGATTCTATTATTCCACAACATACCCAATAATGGACAGTGCTAACAACCACTATCTATGCAATAAAGAACAAATTAAATATTTAAGTTTACCTCCAAGACAAGTTCACAAAAATTTCACAAGGAAGTACAGGTCATATGATCAGCTGTGTCATTATGGAATGCCATGATTGAACAGCCACTGGATATATTCTGTTGCTCTTATCAAACTATAATTGAAATGTCTATGTCAGTAGCTAAGTAATTATTTCAGTCACTACAGCCTGAGTGTTCTATTTCCACTGCATATTACATTATACATTGGCTGAACAAATTCCATGGCACATATGTACCAACTTTTGAAACCTGTGTGTAACTGGAAATTTTGACAGAGTAATATAATACTTTAATAAATTTTATATTCCCGTCCCATAGGATATTCTGACAGTAACAAGTCCACCAGTTTTTTGTCTATGTTTACAATAAAATATTGTAAACAAATAAAAATAAAGTTTTCAGTGATTTACAAATAAATTTAGTCTCAGTAATGAGTTCCATAAATGTTTTTCCCACTATATTATACTCTGATGCTAACCAAAATGAAAGAGAAGTGATTTTGTCAAACTTCATTATTTTTCAACATGTTCAACATATTGTTACTGTTACACTTGGATTTACTGCAGTCTGACTGGCAATATTAGCTCTTAAGAGACAGATGCATTTAAAATGTTGATTGCTTACCAAAACCAAAGTCACTCAACACTGTGAATTATACTTCTGCTATTTATCTACAACTAATCAACGAATTTGAAAATCTAAACAAACATAACGAAAAATAAACATATATATTTATTAACAAAATACTTAAATTGTATAAAAAATAAATAAATAATCTAAATATAGGAATCACAGATGAACAATCACAGAATAGAAATAAATTTGATTTTCAATAAATACTCAAATTTCCAGCAAAATAATTACAATTTTTAAATATTAACCCAAGAAATAAAATCTGTGAAAGTTTAAAAGATATTAATCTAGATCTCCTCTCAGTGAACACTTGACCTGCCTTTGAGAAGATCCATTTGCAAGTGATGGAAGTGGCCAGGACACACAGCTTTTTTTTCAATAATTTTATATAGGTGTGGAGATTTATCATTATTTAATTGCCACCAGTCGAAAGAATTATGATCACTCAGATAATTATTGAGTTTAATTATTCTGGCTAGTGTGGTTCCCGATTACCCATGGAACCACCACTGGAGATAAAACCTAGGATCAATAATTACATCTTGCCTTTTCCCTGAGTAAACTCGTATAAACGTTTGTATAACCTCCGTCTCTATAAATGTTCCATATTTCGCTTTGTTTGCAAGGCGACATAATAGTATTATTTGTTAAAAAAAGTAATTAAACCTGCTAAAGTAAGTAAAAAACCTAATCTGATTTAACAAAAAACTCAATATTCCGATGCATGCATAATAATGTAAATAATAGAAGTGAACATCGAATGCCATTAAAATGATCTACAATCAAAACAAAGACAATTGTTGATTGAGATTTGTATTCTATTGATTTAAATCTTTTAAAATCGATACATTTTGATTAATTGATTCATTCGGATTGAATGAGATTGAAATAAAAGCGACCTGTGACCTTAAGGTTCATCAAGTACATTTAGTATTCAGAAAATAGTTACATGCCATCTTATTGTTACGCGGGAATTAGTCTGTGATGGTAACGTGACAAGTAAGCAACATATGGCAAATATTGTTTGTTTCGAACTTCACAAATGTTTTTTTCGACTCATCTAATACCCATAGATATACACATATTTAAATGTATGTATCTATATACTATAATACGTAAACAATCAACAAATACAATAAAACTGTGATTTTGAATATATTTAAAAAAAATAGTTAGTGTATATCGTAAAGGTAATGGAACACAAAAATATTGTTTTGGAGATTCGTTTGGGCATTATGCCAGACACGATGAGGAGGAGTATGAGGTTTTCACTGATGTGTTTTGTATAGCCCGAGATAACATATAAGCTCGTTTTTATGGCAAGTGATTATGAAAAGAAGCTAAGAAGCTACTACAATTTCAATACAAAGTGCACTTACATGAAAACTGTTTATTATGAAACGATTATATAGATGGCGTTACGTGTATTCTAACTTTTAGTCTCCCAGTTAATTTCAAATATATTTTCCAAAGATCCATGCAAACAAAGTAATAGGCACGTCTTCTATAAAATATATTTTAATTATAATTAGTCACTATTATCTCAATACATAGTGTTATTTATTATTTAAGATAAAAGCAAGTATGACACGAGCTTACAATAAGGAAGCTACTACATTACCGTATGCACCAGCAACCAT
The DNA here is from genome assembly GCA_039881145.1 of Druceiella hillmani. Lineage (NCBI taxonomy): Eukaryota > Metazoa > Arthropoda > Insecta > Lepidoptera > Hepialidae > Druceiella > Druceiella hillmani. The sequence goes on from JAYKKI010000035.1 coordinate 22,023,373, forward strand.
AAAGAAGGCGCGTGCAGGACAACAGGATAAGACGGACGATTTTCTACCTGACGAAGAGGATGAAGAAGACCAGTTGAATGCAAGTGAGGAGAGCGATGTCGAAACTGATGCCTTGATTAAGGTACTTTGTACTCCTTATTAAAGTTTATGTGTTTACTAAAAAGTATAAAAACAGCAGATTGAAATAGAAATAGGTACGCACATATTATGTGTCTACAAAAAAGTTAGCATTGCAAAAATTGGAAGTCATACTTCAATTAAGTATTATTTCCGGCATGGTGTGTTGTTCACTTCTTTGCATGTTTATGTAAAAATCAAATATTTCTTATTTCATTAGATGTTGTTTGTGGAAACTCTTAAATATTGACGATTAGATGGAAGGTTTGAATATTTATTTTTCCCCAAATGATTACATTATTCAGTAGCAATTCATAGTAGAATGTTACATATTTTGAAACATTTTACTGTAAAATGAATCTCACTTATTGCAAATTTAACTTTATACGGATTAATTAAAGAAGACAATTTTACCGATATTGACAACTGTGTCTAAATCTGTTTCCAGCCACAATATTACTACCAAACATACTACAGACATTACTACAAACTTGTATATATTATTTCAGTCTATAAAAGAATTTTTCCACCTATTATGAGGCATACCGAATTAAAGCGTCTCAATGGAACAAGCGAATAAGATAAAAACCTGTTCATTGTGTATAGAACTTACACAAGGAGGGTGCCATACCCACTTGGTACACTTAAAAGTTTAATTATTTATATTTATTAATATTATTTTTCATTATGAAAGATGTTGTCTAGTGTATACTTCAAAGGCGTAACAAATTACGGTTTAATTTTATCTTGTATATAAACTATTTCACAAAGAATTCATATTATTTAGTGTAGTAAAACTTATGTGTAATATTGGAGCTCGTAAAAATAAATGTGAAATCGAGCTCTTTAACATTCTCCCACATTGTTATCTTTCGTTTTAAAAAAATAAAAACACTTTTACATTTTTCTCAAAGTACTCGTTTAAATAAAATGAATACAAAAAGTTTAAAGTAATCAAACATGAAAATAGTGTCAAAATTTCCGGTACTAAATTATACAGAAAAAAAAATGTCAATTGTTAGTTTGACTAGTTGACTGTAAGTTATGCAACTTACAGTATACTGGCACAATGAGGTAACAGTTATACATGTGTTAAGTATGGTGATGATAAATTGATTGGTTCAAAATTAATTCCAGCATTTTCAGTAGTCATAGTAACATTTTATAATTTCATCAGTTCAGTTCCATCTATTTACATGTAATGATTTCCATATTCTATGCAGAATTTGTTTATTTTGTTTTTGACGCATTTTGGCTGTTTATCTATAATGACATTAGTAATGACGGAACTATCTTTTTAAACAAATAATCATATTTTGTATAACACTACATCAAAGCTATTCTTGTCATTTACATGGATATGTATTTGTAGTTTAAAAACTAAGAAGCGACTAATCAAAAATTATTAGCGAAATTGTAGCTTTATGCCGAAATTTAAAAAGAAATTAAAGAAGTATATGCAAATATACCCTCATGGGTCTTAACTTATACAATAATTAATATATTGAGATAAAAAGGTATGCTTTATTTTCAACTCCATTTACATGTATCATCTGATTAACAGTTTTAGTGCCATTGTTTTTTACTCATATATACTTAAAAAAAATTATTTACCCTTGTCTCGAAAAAAAACTGTATCTTTTCCAAAAATTATCCAATTTTAATAATTTTTTCCATGTTTTCTTAATAAAAACTTGTACAAGGACAATAAAATACAAAGAAAACTATGAAAATATATATTGTGAACAAAAATTATAACAAAAACTGAAATCAAGGCCACATCGTATTTTCACAGTTCGGTACATCCTCCGTTTTAGCAAAATAATTGTTATCGTCACTATTATCACTATCACGCCAAATTGTGAGCGCACCACAATGTCACTCCCACTATCACTTTCTTCACAAATTGAAAAATGATCATTTTCACTTAAATTATTTTCGTATTCCGACATTATGGGTTAGAAATTTTCTTTTCCTGGATCATTTTTATATTTTAATTACTAATAATATTGTAATTTGAACTCTATGTAATACGTAGAAAGATAAAAAAATTAGCGATGCGTGCGAGCTACCTCTCCTACCGCGCGCTGAACAGCGATTGATTTCGCAAGCGCCATCGCACTCGTAGCAAATTTATTTAGTACGCACACGAGTGCGATGGCGTTCTTCGACACTCTAACGGTTAATATAAACCAAAATAATTTTTTAAAATTCAATATGATTTTGTATTATGTAAATGAAAATATAAAATATTTTTTTAATTTCAATTACTGCACATCACTATATGTGGTACTACTACTATATATACGGTTTGATAGAAAAATAGAGGCTGATATTTCTGTGACTAAAAGTCACAGAAACCCAAGTTCCACAAATAGCAGATTAAAAAAAGGTGGACCAAAAATTTATCTAGTACTTTTTATGATAAAAAACATTTAAATATAGTATAGCATTAGTTGCAATTAATTCATAGATTGTTGTATTTTCTTAATTGATGTGTGATAACATACAACACAAAAAATAGAAACAGGTATGGCATTCGTATTAACTATCTTATATCAGTCTGATATATTGTTTCATTTTTGATACATTAATAAGGTCTAAATATAATTAATGTACAGAATATACAAGACATGATACCTGAAAACATACAAGACATGACACAGCTGTCCGATACTACATAAAAATGCCTAAAGACTAAAACAACTATGGCATTTGTATTAACTACCTTATATCAGTCTGATATGTTGTTTCATATTTGATGCATTAATAAGGTCTAAATATAATTAATGTACAGAATATACAAAACATGATACCTGAAAACATACGAGACATGATACAACTGTCCGATACTACATGAAAATGTCTAAAGACTAAAACAACTATAGCATTTGTATTAACTACCTTATATCAGTCTGATATGTTGTTTCATATTTGATGCATTAATAAGGTCTAAATATAATTAAAGTACAGGATATACAAGACATGATATCTGAAAACATACAAGACATGATACAACTGTCCGATACTACATGAAAATGTCTAAAGACTAAAACTACTATAGCATTTGTATTAACTACCTTATATCAGTCTGATATGTTGTTTCATATTTGATGCATTAATGAGGTCTAAATATAATTAAAGTACAGAATATACAAGACATGATACAACTGTCCGATACTACATGAAAATGTCTAAAGACTAAAACAACTATAGCATTTGTATTAACTACCTTATATCAGTCTGATATGTTGTTTCATATTTGATGCATTAATAAGGTCTAAATATAATTAAAGTACAGGATATACAAGACATGATATCTGAAAACATACAAGACATGATACAACTGTCCGATACTACATGAAAATGTCTAAAGAAAAGTTTCATGCGTTTACACAAGTATATTATTATAGTAGTAATTGAAATAAATAACACAATTTGCATCTCATTTGAAAACTATTTCAATTTCCTTATATTTTTCTTTTTCTAGAAAAAGAAGTCAACGACAAATGCATCCAAGCAAGCAGCTAGCAGCAGTGCCACTAACAAGAAAAAATCTAAAAAGAAGTGAAATACTACCAAAAATGAAAAAGAATTGAATATTATTTTTAATTTTAATTTCCCACCTGAAAATAAAACGAATTTAACCAGTGACTTGGATTTATCAGATTTAAATATTGAGTAAACTACCTCCAGTAAAAGATTTCTATAGAAAAAATTTTAGTGTTATTAAAGTTTTCATGATTTAATCTTATATTGTGTAAATAATTGGCAAAAAATGACAATTTTTGTATTTTCCTTTTAATCATCAAATATAAAGTATTATCCCGGACAGTCGAGTCCACAACCTGCTCGTTAATACTCATTGTGATATGAAGTAAAGATTATATGTATATAAAAAATAAATATACAAGTCTGTAATTTGATTGGAAATAAATAATTAACTTTGTAAGGGTGCCAAATTACTGTACAAAATTGTATAATTTTGTTGGTTGAATTGTTGTAACGTATTGAAGGCAGCTAGTGACTGATAAAACTAAGTTATAATTGTTCTCAGGACCGCGTAAGTCAGTAATGATCGACAAAGTCAATATTATTAGGAAAACATAATTTTTTACTACAATGATGTGAAAAAATTAATGCAACAAAGAACATGCAAAAATAGTTACTTTACGTCTCTAACATGTGTGCTTAAATATTATATGTGCATATTTGCAATGTGCCGTGTTAACACACTACATATAAAGACAAGGTGAACCAGCACAGTCTTCACAATATGTCGACATCATTTTTGGCTGTTTTTCACATTATCCTCTATAGAGTTTTTGAATCTTTTTAATATATTTGACAAAATCGTTACACATTCTTGGCATTTTTTTTTTCATGATACTATCAGAATAGACTCACACCTAAAGATGGGCATCGTTAATTTTACTATCTCTACATTTTGTTAATGCATATATATTATCACTAGAAATTTTAATTTAAATGTAATGTAACACATGTATCGGTTATAGATAAAGAAATGTATTTTATCATCAGGAGGACTAGTACAAACGGCAGTAACATATATTCCGTTACGAATGTTCATATAACTTTATCTGTTGTGAATAATATTCCAACAATATTATTATGTATAACAAATTCATGTTGGCATTATAGTTGAGCTATGTGAAATTAGTATTCAACTAGTTGCTAAAATATAGTGAACAATAAAAATCATGCATTATGTCAATTAATATACATCTGCATTATTTGTATTTTGGTCCAAAAATTTTATTTAGACTTGTTCATGGTTAAAATTTTCTCATTTCTATTCTCCTGCATCGAAAAACTTAAAAAGTTATAAATTAAATTACTTTTTCTAAACGAGACTTAATACAGTTATTATATTTAAAATTTTACCTACTAGGGTGTATTAAAATTATACAAAGCGTCTCGTACATGTAACACGTTATCACTGATGATCTGTTATTTGTATAACGTTAATAAATAAACATTGTTCTTGGTTATTTCTTGAGGTTTTCTTAAAATTAGCAATGTTAACTTACAATTCTGTATTCCTACTTAACCCATTTATATATTCTTTTAGTTTCCCACTCATCCCCCCCTTAGTTGACGTAGTTTATTGCGAATTTTTCAAAATAATGATATGTTAAAGAAAACAATTATGTTTATCTTTTTTTGTAAACATAATTTTGAATTAGAATTTGTGTATTTAAAATATCAAGGTGTATACCTCTATATACTGTTAGTTTTCATCTTTACATTAGTTTTTGGGCAATTATCATTCGGAATAAATCAAAGTTACATATTATATTTCTTTTATTAATAATCAATAGTTATAAATTATGTTTCGTTGAGACAATGCTATTAAGTATTGTTTGATAAATACAAGAAGTACATGGTACATCTTTTATCTTTTTAACGAAAATTACACTTCGTCGAGATAAGCTAGCATAAATATGTTTCATGATAAATCTATTTAAAGTCAATACTTATTAGTAATGTTTCCAATAAAATCTTGGTTGCCACTTCTGATTAATTTGATGATAAGAGAATTTTGACACTTCGTCTAGCCACCAATTATCTTCCTAGACACCATTTTATTTGTTATATAAAACTAATGTTTATTTTATTTCTTGGCTGTAAATTTACTTTTGTTATTAATGAAAATGTAGTCGGTAAAGGTGTAAACATGGAAAAATCATAGGCTGTTAAAGTGTAAGTGTACATTTTTTAACAAAAGTATTGTCGCTAGTGAAACCTCTTAAAACTTGGAATAATGTGAGCCAGTACTATCATATAGTGCTGGAGTATCATGTTGAAATGATTATTAAAATAGTATAATTAAGGGATTAAATTTATTGTCATTATTTTAATTTTAAATACAAAAGAAAATTTGGAATTACCCAATTGTTTTATTTCATTCTCTTACCGCAATGGTCATTATTTATTTATATGACAAAGGGAAAAAGAGGGTGGGTCAAAAAGTTCACAGAATGGAGGGGATGGTAAGGAAGTGCTGCTTACTCATATAGTTGCTGAGGAGTAACTTATTATCAGATTATATACCGAGTTTCAGCTTAATTGTGTCATTAAACTTTGAGCTATCATTGATCAAACAAGTCATTCCGGGAGAAATCATAGACTGTGGAGAAAATCTAATTTCAAGCTGTTATCAAGTTCCTGAAAATGCAAGGAAAAACACCACAACTCATTTTGAATGAGATGTCATCTGTTTATGGGAATTCTTGCCTTAGTAAACCATGATTTACAAGTAGCATAATCTCTTCAAATAAGGCAGAAATTCAATCAGACGACCCACGCTAAGAACGGCCAGTCGAGGCCACCTCCTCAGACATTGTTGAAAATCTTGTATTGAAAGATGCCCAATTAAAGAAAAAGCAATTGGGAGAAATGGTTGGACTATTTTCTACAACCATTTTGAACATACTTCATTACCATCTTGGCATGTCAAGTCAGTGCAAAATGGATGTCTAAAGTGCAAAAGCAACAAAGTGTAAGTTGTATGACAAATAAGGCTGAGAAGAAATAATCTAAATTCTCTTTGGGACAATTTACCTTTCTGTAAGTAGAAGAATCCAATATTAATCAGAGATGTATGGTAAGAATCATTGTAACAAACCACACATCGCAATTTGTATAACACAGACCTATTGTTATCTAGCGCTATATTAGTGGTATTATGAGAGAAAATGCGGAGATATTTATTACAGGTCTCTTAATGAATGATGACAGTCATTCTACTAGATCTAAGGTCTTCAGTACAAATTTAGACACTTTCTGGAGCTCCACAATCCTGGTTTGAAGGTTAGAGCAGGAACAAAAATTGTTTAAGAAATATAAACGTAGTTGTGTGAATATTTTCAATCCATTTTTAAACGCAACGGGAAATTCCTGCCCCAAGTATATTCGTTCTATGTTCACTTCTTTATCTTTGTTTATAAATCTAACCGAAAGAACACCAAAGTAGTCTCCATACCCAAATTGGTAAAGAGTTATGGCTACAATAGTTTCAAGTTCTTTATGTCCATCAGCCTTTTTAAAGATTTTGGAAATAGTGATTACCAGGTTTGTGTATTTTTCACATAACAGACAATATTGGTGTCCTAGATAATAATGCTAAATTTGATGAAATGTTTTTTTCTCACAAAGAATGCATGTAAATATTGTCAATTTATAGCTTAAATTAGGATTAATATAACACAATATTCTCATACATAAACTTGCATTAAAATGACATCACAAGGGATTTACCAGGGATTAAAAAACTGGTAATTTTACATGTCATTTCTTCAAAAAACAACATTAGATGGGGAGACAAAGGGAACAGACGAGACCTTTTAGTACTAATCTTTGTTGTCAATACGAGTAGTTTATTGGTTTTTAACAACTTAATACTTCAGAGGCGTTTTTCATTATTGAAAAAATGAAAAATATGTTAATTACTCCTTTTCCTATTTTGCCTGTTATGTAAAGAAATCCTATAAGAGGTGTAATGTCCCAGTTGAAAGATTATAAATTCATCTATATATATATCAGGCTAATTGTTTCATGAAGGTAATCCTCTTCTGTCTTACGGCGGGTCTCCTGGGCCAAAAATCTAACAAAACATAATCGTCTCCTGCGTTATAAACAAACGAACAGTCGACGCTCAATTTTAGATAATTTTTCATTTTAACTAAAAAGAATTCTGACGAGGAAAACGTATTTGAAGTTCTTGAAGTTATTTTTCATACAAGAAAAAGAAACCGATCAGATGAATAAACAACAATGTATCACCTTTTTTTCAATTCATATTATCTTCAAAACATCATACACAAATATGAATATCGAAATTTCTCCGACTGATGATTTAAAGAAGAGGAGCGAGTGACTTGTGATGTTTGAAAGCAATGGCGGAATAAAAATTTCCCTTCCCCTGCAGGCGAACGGGGAGTGTTTCCATTCGTCTCGGATAACACGTTTGCATATTTTTGTTCGACATAACATCTGGGCCACGCCCCTATTTTGTTAGAAAAACATGTTAGGGTCCATTTCTAAGAAAAATATGGTCACAGGAGAACCGGCTTTATGAAAAGCGTAATGTCTTTAAAGAGAGTCGTCACTTTATGTGTGTAACAGGTATGTTTAAATATTATGCGTGCATATTATGAACCGTTGTTTTCATTTTTTCTAAACCAACCCCTCCTCACAGTGTCACATCTGTGTATCCCAGAAGATAATTTTTTGTAATTAAAAATTGCCACTTTAAATAGCAGAATGCGTACATAAGCATATAATAACAACTCATGATAACGTGTTAGCTGATGGTTACCTAAAACAATCTTTTTACACCATTTATTTGGTTATGTGCATTTCAAACTTTATACTTAGCCATTTCCAATTTACACCCGTAATCAAAATGTACCATATTTTTCTATTTTCCATGTGAGCCAAGCTGTTATTCCAATCTATTGTGAAATAAATTTGATTACAAACTAAAAGAATAAAATCTATAACAGATTTTTAAATCTATAACAAAATTGACTATCCTGAACGGAAAAATAGATTCTTGTTTACTCATGACAGAAAAATTAATTTTTTTGCATAATTGAAGTAGACACTTGAAAATATATTCACCAAAACTTATGCCAAATTTCACGTAGAGCAGTAATAAAAGCAGGTGAAAGCCCACTTGCCCTTAACTAGCTGCTAGGACAATGTGTTTGTTTTAGTATGAACCCTTTTTCGTCCAACTGTTTTTTTTTTTGGAAACACTAAGTTTAAAACTTTAATCAGAAACATTTTCATCAAAATTTTCAAAATAGTGATGTAAGTTTAAGCAAGGATGTTTTTTATCAAAAAAATTTCTATTTTTAATCTTCCTAAATACATTATGGAAAATTTTACTGATGACAAAAAATGTGATTGTTTTGTAAAGCAAATCACCTTTGTTATAAATTAAAAAAGTGCATTAATCTATAATGGATTAATTTATATTTTTTTTTAAACCATTATACAATTTTATGTTTTCAGATACCTAAACTGAAACTGTAGAATCGTGATTTCCTATCTTTTTATAATATGATCAAGATTTGCATCAATATAATTGAAAGTAAATTTAATTGCATAGCTTAGCCATTGTGTGATAAATATTTAATGTTGTTACGAAAAATACATTTCAACGACAAACTCCTATAATTACGAGTACAAGATATCAGGGCACTGTGGTAAATGCTGATTGGCAATAATCGTTGAAAAAATTAACAACTAGTAAAAAGCACTTTTAATAAATAATAACGTCCATAAGTTACTTTACATAATAATACAAAAAGGCAGTAAGGAAGGCTTTGTGTGCAGTAATGTAATTTTTAAATTGTAAAACAATTCCTAGGCTAATACTACTAATATAACATTACAAAACACAAGATTTGGAGAATTTATTAATGAAATTAAATAAGATGTAGATTATAAAATCAAGCTGAGAAAAATATTCAGAACATAATTAAGTTTTCGGAGAAAAGGAAACAAAGAAGCATATTTTGGAGTCACCCTGAAATTGCTGGATTAGATTAGCATGGTTGTATTAAAAAAATTAACTATTGTAAGCAGCAACATACAGTGGCGAATCCAGAAGTTTGGTTTGGTAGGGGCTTGAGCCAGATATATCTTGGTGAATATACATGGCTTGTCGCGAGTGGACTTAAATGCTTTTGACGAGGGGCTTGAGCTACTTAGACTCCCCCTGGATCTGCTACTGATGACATAGCACAAACTCCATTTGCCTATAAAGAGCTTTACTGAAACCAGTGCGAAGATCATTTTATAAAAAGGAATAGATAATTTTATTCCTTCTATGTCTACATCATAGTGTATTGGAACTAAATACTATAATAAAGTGATCATTGAGTTGTCTTAAAAATAGTTCAATGAAGCCACTCGTCAGGATTAGCAGTTGACGGGTTTAGCCTCAACTGAGTTGAGTTGAGTTTCAACTGTAGTAAGTCTACCAGCTTTTGAAAAAGGTTTCAAAATTCTTAGTTGACATTTGAATGTAGATTTTCTACACAATCACAACTTTTTGGACATGAGTCAGAGCACTAAATAAATCAATGTTTTTCTTTTTCTTTGGAGCAAAATGTATATAATGGCCAAGAGCTTACAAGAGACCAATAGACACTAAAATAGACTTGTATATAGGTTCAATTCCTTTTCATGGTTTGTGAAAACATTTGAGCATCACTTGGGTAGTTTACTAATTTCTTTCAAGGCCGACACAATAGGCACCAGCATTTTTTGTAAAGAAGAACTGCTTCAAATCTCTCATACTATCTTTTTTAACAAGAATTTTGGTCCTGTGATGATTGCTCCGAGGTGATAAAGCGTTGATCTTTTTTCTGAAATTTTTGTTCATTTGGTACTGGTTTTAAAGAAAGAATGTATTAATTCCTTTAGAGTTTCTGACATTTTGAACTTAAAATAAGTGAAATATGCATAGATTTAAACCGGGAGACATGCGATGCATGTATAAGACTTTGAGGTATTTCCTTTTCAGCACAGCTTTAACTCAACGCAAGTGTAGTGAATTTTTTCCCAATTATTCTTGCTAATCCTTCACCCATTCTCCATTAAAGCAGGTTGCTTTTCTATCTGTAAAATGTCAGTTGTTTCATCCATCAGGATCGTGAAACATTTACCCAGGTTTACTCTCCCAATTATATGCCTATGAATGAAAGATGCAATAGTCTCAATCAATTCATTTTATATTTCTAGACTCCTATATATTGCATATTGAGAGCCAGGCAAAAAATATTTTACATTCCATAGTATTAATTGTTTCTATCACTAGTTTCTTCTTCTTCCTATTTTAATTTGTTACCTACTAGAGACCTCACGATGCATTTATTTTTCCGTGGTATTTTCAGTATATGCAACTTGTGATTTTTTAAAAATTCCATGGCTTTCCTCAGATTGCAGAAGAATTATACAACAAATACTTGAGGCTTTTCACGAGAACCTTTCTAACATCTTCAGTATTACAAAAAAGCACAACAATAAAGTCCAGTTTATTTGAGTAGAATAATCATAAATACTCATCTAGCCATTTACACTGAATACGATGCTCAAATGTTTTCACAAACCATGAAAATGAATTGAAAACTTCATCTATGATCCATAATTACCATAAAATTTCAACTTTTTCAAAATTACTTGTCTTTGTTCCAAGTCCAACTAAATCTGCAATATTAATCATGAAGACTGTTGTACAAGGTCTAAAGTTGCTTTGAAATTCTCATTATCGCTGCTACTCAATTCTTTTAATTGAGCTGAACAACCACCAGCAACTTAGGTTTCGATCAAATTTTTTAACTGAATTCGAATTAGGTACACTTTTATTTATAAAATTTATCAATTACCACCACATAGATTTTGTTCTTTTGTCTTAGTATTCTGTAGACATTTAAAAATAAATACAATTTCAACTTTATAGTATACATAACAAGAGTTATTACAGCTTGACAAAGTTCATTCTCAAAAACCAATATTTAAAATTGTTTTTCAGAAAGTGCTAATGTTATAGCGTCCGTTACAATTTTTATTGAAAGTGTTAATATTGAAAGTGTAATGTTTTTTTACATTTTTTCAATTTATAGTTGAGAAATTAGAGATGGGGACATTCTGACAGCATCTTTGAGAGGATATATGAAACTGAAGAAGCAAAATTATAAAGTTTAGAGAATATTTATTGTTGCAGTTTAGGAAACCTACCCAATGACTCCACTCAAAGAGGTAAGTACAAAATTTTTTTGATGCACTTTTTACCATATTGGAAATTTTTTTCAATATTGGTCCAAAAAAATATTTTTTGAAAAGCTTTTCATTTCTGATTTTGAGTCTTCAATTTACATCTTTCTATCAAATTTACATCTCAACAGGTTTAAAAATTGGGTATAAAAAGGCTGTGACATACAGAGAGAAACTATCAGGGCTCCTGGTTGGCTGCGCAACCCTAAAAAAGAATAATTAGTGTAAGGAACCTTACGTTAAACTAACAACAATTTTAAAAACAAACAAATAAGAGCTAACAAAAATTTAAAAAACATTCCTGTTCAAATTATTAGTAACAATAAAATTATTTACCTAAATGACTTTATTCTTCATCATTAGATTGCTTACTTTTTTCTGTTGTACCAATACCGGTGATAAGGAAGCTTTACTACATTTGCATGTTATTTCATGATGTAAATTGAAAATGTAAAAATGTAGGTATCAATATTTTTAATATACATATTATATTCACTTGACTAGTTACTTTCCTCATCATATGTACTTTTCTACTTTCATTCTCCTATTTCGACCATTTAGATGAAGAAACCGTGAAATAGGAGAGGATTAACCGTTTTGGTTAAAACACAGGTTCCCTTTTTACAATTATAAATCTATTTAATTACTTGAAAATACCACAATTTGTTTTAAATAAACGAATTCATGTTTCATTTGACAAATACTTGTATTTTATTATGTACTCTCTACCAAGTAATAAAAAAGCAATATGTGGAGTTGACAGTGTGGACCTGCAGTGCATCATGAAGAAGTCATTATTATTACTGATTATACCATCAGTCTGCTGATGCTTGACCATCTCTCGTCCGTCGATTACACCACTTCAACCTACAACTAGTACACTGCTGTGATGCTCTCTGCACACACAAGTTGCATAGGTCGACTAAAGCTCTCCATATAAAATTAATCTATAAAAATATCAGGCAGAGATAGTTCGGGGGGCTATAGCCAATCAGCCCCCTTGATTATGTTTCTGATTCCAAGGTCAGGCAATATTTATCACTCCAATAAACTTATGTTATTTTTATTTTTTTAAGTTACTATGTTTATTGAGTTTTCTTTCAAATTCTATAAAAAGAAAAAAATTTCAAGATTAATAGTAAGTAAAAAGTATTTTGACGCAGGTTTCTCACAAGTTTATGAAATTAAATAAAGGTATAAGTGAAAAAAATATTTATGGAATTTTCTTTTATTAAACGCTAATCTTTAAGAAATCACAATTTAGTTATTTTATTACACAATTTAGTTATTTTCAAGGTTTGCTCCTTTAATTAATCCTTATGCACGAGCGATACTCTGGGATCGTCGGGGCGCATAATAATGTAAGTCGATTTGTATCTTCTATTGTCACCATTATTTTTTTTGTATTGGTAGCAGGCATATATACCAATCGCCATTCCAACGAACGCTATTCCGGTGCTTCCAATGACTTCTGGGATTTCATTCCATCCTTGTTTCAATAAAACTCCTAAGGGTTTTCTCCCAAGACCAGATATACCACCAGACATTTTGAGATTTCAATAATCGAAAATATGTTTCGTATCGTAAGCTGTCAAAGTTAATTTAAAAATAGGTTATGTAATTGTCTAATAGCAAGTGATACCAGGTTCTTATTTCTTATGTAAAAACAAAATTATCAATACCTGCCTCTATTCTAATCAAATATTTTATATATTCATAAGAGTATTTGTTATAATTTTTATTAAGCACGTACTACAAGTAAAGAAATGTACTTTACTCGTAGAGCAGGTTATTATATAAATAATATATCGTTATATTGTAAAATTAATCTTTCAGCAATCAAATCATATATCAATTTAAAGTAAATAAACTTAAAAACTATGTTTATATACTTTCAAACATATTTAACGACTATTCAAAATATGTTTATACATTTGAAAAATGTTTATGGTATATTTAAAAATGAATCGCGTTATTTACAATAATTGCCATTAATTTTAAATAAAGTTAATGGTATTATTGTAAATAACGTGATTCATTTTTCACAAAAAATTGATCACATTATTAAAAAAATATATTTTTTTTATTTATGCCTAATTTATTTCAGCCAAATTTGTTTGTAACATAAAGTAGTAAGATGTTCGGAACAAATTGTTTCATATTAATCATTGTAAAATTGAATGTTTTCTATCCAAATGTTTTCTTAATTTATATGTCGCTGTTTTGAATGACAATTTAATTTTGTAAAAATTTGCAGGAAGCAAAATAATTACTCAAATCTGTAAAATAATCTTATAGGGTATTGGACTTTCTTCTGGATATAATGACGAAATTAGAATTTAACCTAATTAAAAGTTAGTTTTTATATACACTATGCATATATATATTCGTAGTGTAAATATTTACAATATTTACACTACGAATAATTACGCTCAACTGTGTCAATAGAAAAACGAAGAATAATTAAGACGAAAAGTGCATCGTACTTAAAATCCTTATTTTAAAACATACTTTAAAAGTATTACGATTTATAAGTATTTAAATATTCAATTTGTCCCTTATTTTATACACGTTTCAAATATGAAAGAGCGAGAAAACCTGAGTACGATATGCGTAAGTGAAATAGGTATAACTAGGTAGGCAAAGAGTACCCTTCTTCTGACGCAGGGGTAGAAGCCGCAGTCCGACCAGAGTACGTTCCACTGGCCGCTTGCAATGCTCGCGCCCACGACCGCGATCATATCTAGTCCACTAGCTTGTCAACGTTGTTACTGTCAGTCCAAGTGGAACGAAATAGGAACGAAGCCTATTAGTATATTACTATGAGTAAATGGCGGGTATTAAACGAAAATCAAAAAATTATATGTTTTACTATATTAGAGCTTATATTTATTACGTTATATAATAATTTAGACTTACAGTAATTATAAAAGTGCAATATAATTTCTATAAATAATCTGATGATTGTACTTTTTGCGTCTTTTGGTGTCACCTTTATTTCTATTAAGTACATCCCAAAACTGCATAAAGTAATTCTCTCCGTCACTATGTTTAATCTTCAAAGATTATATAAATTTATTTACATAAATTTCATGTATCAATGTTTCAAAGTCAAATTGACAGATAAACGACCGCAACGGCCCACCTTGATATGTGGGTCGTCGCGGTCGTGAACAGTGACGGCATCAATGACGTTTTGAAAATATGTAACGATTCAACACCTACTCTCTAGTAGTCGGTGTTGAATGATTGTGATTGCCAGTGGAACGATACGTTTTGAGCGTTGCGATCGTCTAGAGGAGCGCACTCAAAGTGATCTTTGTACGATAGTCCGGTCGGCCATACCATACAAGTATTTACGATACCAAGTATTTGATATTTCGCGTATCGAGTACGTATTTTGATCTGAGATATCGAGTAGTTTTACCAGTGACAATAAATACGCCTCACCTCGTGTACGTCGTTCGGATTTATCCGGCTCACGCGCTTCATTTGATTGAGACAGTAAAAGGAGTATATGTATTCTATTTCTTTTGCCTTCCGCTATGGCGTTTTCGGGCAATAAACCCTTTTGAGAGAGTTTTATTGCTTTATTTGAAACTTTACGATGCTTATGAAAAGTTAAGAGTAAAGACTATATGGACAAAACAATGAGGGATAGTGTCTTTAATATTTTGACACAGAAATTAAAGGAAATAAATCCCAACGCCTGTTAGAAAAAAATAGAGAGCTTACACGCTGGTTTCAGACGCGAATTAAGAACAATAAGAAAGCCAAAATGTACCGGAGCATCGACCGAGGATTTCCATGAAAAAAACTCTGTGGTGAATTCAATTTTTTTGCTAAAATTTAATATTTACTAGTTATACCCCGAGTGTTAACCCGGGTTTTTTATCACTAATCTGCCCCTATCAACCATAACGTGTTGCTATATAAAATTTATCGCTTGCTAACACTAAAATAATTTTTGAAATCGAAAAACTGGTTCCATACATTAGTTTCGCGCGCAAATAAAAGTCAAACTTTTTGGCTTATTATATTAGTATAATTGTACCAAAAAAACATGTTAAAGCATTTTATCTACAATTGTTTTCTTAATGTCTCCTAATAATTTTGTTTAATTTAAGGTATTTCAGTTAATTATTATTCTTGACTGACGAAGAAGATGTGAGAATTGAAACATCCAATAGGACTGTTGGACATTCTACTTCAATCGATGATGATTCCCAAAGTGACATAACATGGGTAAGAAAAGGATAAATTCTTAAATACAGGATGTCCAGTGGCAGATTTCAAAGTTTGAACAAACATAGTTTCTGAACGCAACACATAAGAGGGGCGCGGGGGGCGTCGTTAGAAGCGCAAGCGGTGCGGATGTTTTAGTAGCCATGGAACAGTGGAGTGAAGAGCATCGCGCTTTTGCCGTCGAGGCGTACATTTCGAGTGTATTTTCGCTGTCTGTAGCACGCCGTCGATTTAATAATCGTTACAGTATTCGTCGATTACGTGATGGACCAGTCATGGGTAGCAAGGTTCAGAGCTACAGGATCAACATTAAATAGGTTCAGGCCAGGACCTACACCATTGGTAGCTACGGATGAAAACGTCGAGCGTGTTATGGTTTCTGCCGTTGAAAATCCCCATTTATCACAGCGTACACGTTCATCGATATTGGGAATTCCGAAATCAACTTTACAGGTAATAATGAGAAAAAAGCTCAAGTTCCATCCATATAAAATTCAAATTGTTAAAGATTTACACGATTCTGACTTTGAATTATTTCTTAATTACTTAACTTACGCGGAGGTGATGTTGTTGAGATTTCGTACTGCTACCCGGATGGGCAACATATTCTTTAGTGACGAAGCTCACTTTCACATTGGAGGATATGTGAATAAGCAGAACTTTCGTTACTGGGATGTCCACAACCCAAGACAAATGCATCAAGAGCCTTTACATAAGCCTAAAGTAACAGTCTGGTGTGCCATGTCGGCATCTGCAATCATAGGGCCTTATTTCTTTGAAAATCAATGTGGCCAAACTGTAACTGTGAATTCGGAGAGATATGACCAGATGTTAAATGACTTTTTCAGAGTAGAACTACAGAATAGTCCATCCTTCAACCAAAACACATGGTTCCAGCAGGACGGGGTCACAGCTCACACTGCTAATGTGTCCATGAATGCAGTGTGGCAGTTATTTCCAGAAAAAAACATATCCCGAAACGGTACCGTACCGTGGCCACCTAGGTCACCCAATTTAAGCCCATGTGACTTTTTCTTATGGGGATACTTAAAATCCGTTGTTTACAAAACAAATCCGAGCACTGTGACACAACTTAAAGAAAATATTCGAGCCGAAGTCAGTAGGATACCCCAGTCACTCTGCAAACGCGTTTTTGAAAACATGCGTGCTAGACTCGAAGAGTGTGTCAGACTCGATGGCCGCCATTTGGAAAACGTGGTTTTTAAAAAATGAAATCCGCATTTGTTTTTATAAAGTTAAAATAAACCTAATACAAAGTAGGTTATTTTTTTAGAGGTGTATTTTTTTTTTTACAATTTTTCAAACATTGAAATCTGCCACTGGACAGCCTGTATATCAACCAATAGCTTTATTTCAAATAAATATTGTTATGCAATTAAAAGGTTTAGAATTTCTTTATACTCATGTATTATTACATATGTGTTCTATTTATGCGTATCACGTTATCCTGAACTGGTACACGAACTTCGTTATTGAAGTAATTAGTGAAACTATTTCTATTTTGGTATGTAATTGCACCGGGTTTCAAGCCCAATTAGCTGTTGAATCTCTTTGCGTCATTCGCCATCGATAGCTATAAGATCGTTATTTTCATTATCAACATTACGAGGACGAATGTAGCTTAAACTTTTTTTCTTAGATAATTATATAACAAATAGAAAACAGTATAACACCATCAATATTATTTACATTGAGCAAAGATATTGTTTGTAATAATATTCTGAAACGTGATGCCAGAATGCCAAAAGACTTTTCCACTACTTTACTAGCCCGTCTCAAGCGGTAGTTGAAGAATTTTCTTCCTGTGACGGATTGCTGGCTAGATAAGATTTTATTATGTTTTCAATCAGTGGAAAAGCACTGTCTCCAATGAACACATATGGAAGACGCGATTACAATCCAAGCAGATTAGCAAGAGCAAGATTTAAAAGGAAAGAGAGAGGAAGATTTAAAAGATTTAATTGACCATTATTGAGTTTATCATAAAAATCCGTCTTTTATAAAATACCTCCATCTGACACTTTTCTATTAATACCTGTACAGACGTATAGAAATTCGTGATTTGCATTGACTATAGCAAATAAAACTATGCTATAAAGTCTGCTCCTGAATTTTGTGGTTATGTGGAATTTTGTGGTGTGGGTGGCAATGTGCTTGCCATCTATCGCCCCTATGCAATGTTCAAAATTCCAACTTTCGGCGAATCTTTCGGCAACTTTTAACCATTCTAGTTCAGTACTAGGGATCTGAAAAGGAAATTATTTATGAATTTTTTAAGATAAAAGATTTGCTTTTGTTACTGAGCGAGCCCAAAATTCCTGAAGGGATTCAACCGAAAAAGCAGAAAACCAATTTAAATCAGAAGAAGGCAAAATTCTTAGATAGAGCTAGTGAGATTTTATCATCGCATTAAGCTTTCAATGACGATGTAAGCAGTGAATTAAAGACAATGGATGAACTTAATTGGAAAATGGATGAAAAAATTAATGTCTGATGTCCTTTATTTGGTGAATTGAGAAAATTAAATAGAGCGTGTTCTGTTATATAAATAATAAAACAAAGTTCATTAATTTTTATCAACCGATTTCTAACTCATTATCAATCATAGGAACACCCAAAAACATTATCATTACACCCCGAGGCATCGCACACCAAAACCAACCAACAATACATATTTCCGAAACACAAAACCCTGTAGAAGAGTACTTGTCCTTTCCGTCTCCTAATTAGGTTTTTTTATCTACATTTCTATTTGTTATTTATGTATAAGGATAAAAATATAACCTTAAGAAATTAGTCTTTTAATGCCAGAAATAATCTTCAACAGGTCTCAGAATTAATTTTGCCCAATAGCTGAGGAGATATCGCACTGCTAAAGTTTAAGTCCTCGTATGTTCTTCCTGTCGCCAGAAAACGCAAAGTTACAGTTAACCGCTCGCGAGCACTGACTGATTCTCTCTTACGAGTGTCTTTTCTTTCAATTTTGAGAGTAATTACTTCTAGTAAATATTCAAACTAATACTATATCTATACGTAAATAGTTATACAAATCAGAGGGTTCTATGGTTTCCAATTCTTCAATAAGTTTATTTTAGTATATTTTTTCTTCTCCAGGAACCATTTTTTGGACCAAAATCTTTTGGTTTCTTTATTTTCTTCTGATATTATTACCATGCCTCCTATAAACGCATTGTTTTCCTGTAATTCATTTTAAACCGGCACTGAACTGTCTGCAACTGAGCGCTTCACAGACATAGAATAACTGATGTGTACGTAGGTGTATCATACCAGCGGATGTGTACAGGGAGCATATTTGTCGGACAGATCCATAGGTGAATGGGACGCTTTTGTCGGATGACAGTAATGTCATTCCAAAAGGTCATTTCTATTTTGCATAAGCGTAGATACACTAAATTGACATTCTTAATTCAATTTTAAACTCGGATAGTCGTCTAGTAGCGTATTACAAAATACTTACATTATGTCTTTATTCAAAGATGTCGAATTAGGACCCCCTATCGAGGTGTTTGCTTTAACTAGGGCTTTCACTGAGGACACCTTTCCAAGTAAAGTCAGCCTTGGCGCTGGCGGTAAGTTTTAAGTTTGTTTCAATATTTGTAATAATTGTATATTTATTATATTACATAAGGTACATTTGTTTTACAGGCTTTATTTATAAAAAAGTACAAATTTTCCTTGATAACCTTTATTTAACATGTTTTTAAATAGAAAAAGTTTATTATCACAACATAATATTAATTAATTTGTAATGTAATAATATTTTATATTTATTTTTTCATCTTTATTACAATATGAACTATAACTACTTATTGTAAACATTTTGTCTAAATTAAAATGGACCAATTCATATGCTTCAACCGCATTTTTACATTACATATTTTAATATATAAAATTGTTTATAACTATATGGAATTGTATTTAAGTGGTCGCATTATTTTACATCGTTAAATAAAACATGTGCCCGCTAAGTAATAAGAACTGTTTTAGACAAGTAAAAAACATGTTCAGATTAAAATAAGTCGTCCAAAACTAATTTTCATTCAATTATTTAAAATGTTATTGTTAAAAATTTTATTATATATAAGGGGTATTTTTAATATAACTTTTTAATTTATTAAATAATGCAGAAATGTATTATTAGCACCTAAAGTGTTACTTAAGCAGTGTTATTTAATTGTTGTTTACTAATATTTATTCATTTTTCATACTGCTTTCTATATGAGTTTTATTTAATAACTGAAGCTGCTTGGCCTCTTGTAGGGGTAAAAGTACAAGATATGTTTTGCATTGAAATGATATTCATAAGATAAATAATAAATTAATAAGATAAATTTATTTTGAATAGCACAGTTTGCTTATGTAGTCAGTGATTAATAGTCTTCTGAATTTGATCCAAATTTTTAAATTGTCACATTCAATTTTGGGAAATTAGACTTTTTTTTATATCTTATCGTTTATTTTGTGGCTGAATGAATGTTCAGTTACACTATGAAGTTTTATTACGAGTCTTCTTAAAATATTCTTCTGAAATCAGTGGTTAAAAGAATATTTTGCTATATTTGTTTAACAAATTCAATATATTTCATTAACAGTGTGAGCAATAACCACATAGAGTACAATATTTGTTGAGGTTTAGGTTATCATTATTGAATAATCAAGTGTAATAATTGTGTAACCTTTCAATTTCACAGTAACGTGTGACCTACTTAGAAATAAGTATGAATCTAAGAAGCAATATTGATTGGTATATTATTTCAAATAAATATGTTACTTTACATAATTTACTTCACAAGTTACATAATTTAATTTTTGTTATTGTGACAATATAATACCATATTGCATCATTCAATCCATATAACAGTAGATTTGTTGCAGAAAATATTTAAAATATTGCTCAGTTACATTTAAAATATACATTGCATTTGTAGCTAAATAAAGTTTATTTATCAGTGTATATTACGAGGATAAACAGTAAATTTAGGTAAATAAGTAGTTAAGATCACCCATTTTAGGCTAAAATTGTGTTGTTTTGCAACAGTTGTGTGTTATAAATTTCTTTGACATAAAAGGCTTAATATGGTAATAAAGTTCTAAAGTATGTTACTTTTATTATGATGATTTTAAAAAAAAAAAGTTTAACAACATGCCCATAAAGAGTTAGTGATCTCTTTTATGTAATTAACTTTTTATAAAGTTGTGTAATGAATTATTTGTTATTTGCCAATTACCCATTATAGTCTTATAATATTTTTTGACATATGGCTTTTAGTTTAGTTGTACTTCACTATATATTAAGGGAAATCTATGGAAAAGGTGAAGAAAACAATTACAATTGATTTAAAAGAGATAACTGAATTTGATTTTAATGTTAAAGTTTGCCACAAAGGCACAAAGCATAAGTAAAAATAGGCAGCAACACTAATTAAATATTTCTTATTTAAATGTTATTAAGAAATTTTATTAACAAATTTTGTTTCCGTTAAAAAGTGACTAATTGTTTTGAACGTTACTCTATTTATTAAAGAACTTGAATTCTCTAATTCACGTAAGTACACGTGGTATATTCCATTTGTATACTACTTATGAAAATTAATTAAATATTTGCAGTCTCACTTATGACAGTGGCAGCGGTTTTTGTTTATTTTGTGAAATTTCTCCAATCTAGGAAGGCGACCGATATACTATTATTGCTCATATTCAAAATCATTAAGTGACACAAGAATATTCACTTTGTTTGCAGTGAAAGCATTTGGAGAAACTTTGTCTAATCATATATTTAATTATACTTTATAATATTAGGCACATTTTTCTTGTCTAAAATCCTTTCTTTTTTCTTTCAAATTTAAACTCTTATAATTTGAACATTTTATTTGGAAATTTTAAGATGCAAATTCAATATGTGAAAAGATCAGATTTCATATTATTTTTATTAATAAAGAGAATAATTTTTTATAGGAAATTGGAAATTTTAAAATTAGATAAAATCTCCAAAGATAGCATCTCCTTTATTTAGAATTAAATTGATAAAACCATTGATAAAGCCATTGATAAGTTATAATTTATGTACTATATTACTTATCAAAAAAAATAATGATTAGATTTTGTAAATTGTGATGGTACCACGATAATTATTGACAACTTTTTTATCAATACAATTAAGCTGCTTTGACTTTGTAAAAAGTTTATGACACTTAGACATTTTTACATTTCATATTTTTACACTTCATCTATGTTTTTTTTCTAATTAGCATACAGAACAGAAGAAGGAAAACCATGGGTGTTGCCAGTTGTACGTAAAGTGGAGCAGCAACTAGCTGCAGACGAGACCTTAAACCATGAATATTTACCTGTATTGGGTAAGTTTTTAGTTAATTTTTTTCAATCTCTATTTCTGTTTATATAAATTGTCATTTTACATTTCAAAGATTTTTTATTTGATTGAGTAGCGCCATTTAGCTGTTCACATGTTCACAATAGATTAACCAGTGTTCTTTACTATAATAATGCTATGGCCTTGTAAATCTTATGACTTCCTTTTGGTTTTGAAAGGATAGGTTCATTAAACATTTAGAAGAAATATGTAAGGTAACATAAAAAAGGTGTTTTTCCAGTTATAGATTTTATTAATTCAGTAGCCATCTCTGTTTACAAATTATTGACTAACCCTACTAACTAGGTTCAATTATGAAATACATTCATTTATACTATTGATTCACATATGCCATTATATTTTTTCAAATGCTTCATCATTGCACTTTTAACTTTCAGGACACAGTAAAATATTATTATGTTTATGACAATAGTGAGATTATGTAGCCACTTATCTAAGAAAAACTAGAAAAAAATGTTTTTATGTAAGAAACATTTTGGCATTACCGAATTCTGTATCAATTGCAATGTTTGATATGATATAGCATCTTGTTATATCTTTAAACGGCTGTGCAGAACTAAAAGACAAGTTATGTAAAGAAACAAGTTTTATTAGTACTGTCAAAATTTCTTCACAGTAATCAATTGATCTAAATTGACGTTTGATTTTTGGTTTATAAATCATTGCTGAAAGAAATTTTGTCAACTTTAATAAAACTTATTGCTTTTGTCTAATAATTTTGTCAACTTCAGTAAAACTTATTGCTTTTAGTCTAATGTTTTGCGCAGCAGCGTTTTTGGTTTTTTAATAATATTTTTTTTAGTAAATGAATGAAGATTCCAAGTTTATTATTTAAGTATATATTCTTATTTTTAACATGTATACTACAACTCTTCATTCTTTCTATTGAACTTACGATACAGGTCTGGAATCATTCTGTAATGGAGCTACTTCTATGCTTTTGGGACCAGAGAGCCCCTTGGTAGCAAGTGGACAGGTAAGTTAAATTCATAATAATTATGTGCAAAATATTTGTGTATTTAAAATTTGTATATCTTTAAACCAGCAAACAATTTTCAAGTGATATTCATACTATCCATATATATACATATATACTTATCCATTCAAGAATAATAACAACTACATGAATGAATGTCTTTTTGGGAATTAACAAGTTATGTAGAAATTTAAAATAAAAATTTTGATTATAGTATCGATCTGTATATTGTTCAAACAACATATTTATAGTGTAATAGAATACAGACACTGCAATAGTCTGTATCAATTGTGCAATATATAAAGATTGCAAAAAGGATTTTCATTGTATCTCCTTTTAATCTTAGTGGGAAAATCAGTTAATGAAGTTATAGCTTTGAATAGAATAAAATGATATTATAATTTCGAACCATATTTTATAATATAAGTATTTTTAAAAAGCAAATGGTTTGATAAAAATTAATATTTCTATCATCTTAATCATGTAATTGTAATGAATTTTTGTTGATGCTTTGCTTCGAAACTATTTCCTTTAGAAAACAATGATTCTTTGAACAATCTTACTGTATGTTTGATAACATGCGAGGTCATAAATTCCAATTGGCGTTATTTGCCTAGCCAATTCAGTAATCAGTTTGTGCTTACATAACTTACTGGATAAGAAACAACATAACATACCATTGATAGCAGGCAAAAATAAACAAATTTAATATTAATGTATGTAATTTGATGATAGTGCTTAAGTTTGAAGATAAATTTCTACAGTAAATTATTATTCTTATACGTCAGAATAATATTGTCAAGTGTCCAGTAATGTTTTTTTGTCATTATCAATGTTATTGTGGAAAAAATATGTAGTTATTGTTTTAGTAGCATTAATGAAACTTTATTTAAGAAAAGTTAATTAAATATTTGAGTATTGAATATATTTGGCGTTAATATTGTAGAAATTCATTATTCACAATTAAATGAAACTATGTGATGTAGTATTATTTCTACTTTCAGTAGTTCTTTACCACGACATAGGTTTCGTTGTATTACATCTTCAGGTGGGCTATTAGCAAAGATTTCGATCATCTTTGCTAATAGCCCACCTAAAGGTGTTGTAATACAACGAAATACTACATCAATAATACTACATCACGTAGTTTCATTTAATTGTAAATATTTAAGATTGATTTAGAGTTTTCATCTTGTTTTATCTTTGGAATGGATTTATTGTACAATTGAACTCTTTGTTCCTACATGCATCGTTTCCACTGTTAGTTAGCTAAAACTGTTGGTTACTTTTAAAGAATTGAAAATAAGTTGATTTTTGTTTTTATGTACAAAGCTCAAAGTCTAAAATATTAAAAACATTTTTTTTATAGTTTCGGTAAGCAATATTAAATAGTACATGTAGCTTCTGCAAAATAAATATATTATTGTTCTGGTGGCTGACAGCTGTTTCAACTGTGAATAGTTATGTGTAGATAACAATACTTTTAATATAGAATGTAACATATCTACCTAATGTCTTCGATAAATTTAGGGTTAAGATTGAAAATAAATAAAAACAGTTTTACCTTAGAGCAATAATCACAGGATCATGTAATAGAAATTCTCCAAATTAAATCACAAACCTTATGCTCAAAAATATATTCAAGTAATATAATTAACATTTATTTGTACATCTGCAAATATTGTAAAATATGTAACTGTCCTTGCAAATATATTGTTCAGCTGAAAATAAAGTATTCAGATACTAATAGTCATTTAACAGTGTTGCAACCATTACTTATGTTTCAAGATTATTTCTGTGGCCTCGTATTTCTAAAAAATATAATAATGTCTTTTTACCTTCGTCTGTGTTAACAATTATAATGGGTTAAAATGTTAATTGTTTATATAAAATAATTGAGTAAGCCATCCTGCTACTTTCAGAGCTTATTCACTGCACTGCAGTTGTTTTACAAAGGATTATATAACAATACCTTTTTAAATTGGAAACCTTTGTATCATATTCAAACAAAATTGTTACTTTTTCTATTATAATCAACATTATCTAAACATAAGTTTAGATTATGTTGATTATAAATATTATTCGTATTAATACAGTATGGACTTTCCAAATCAATTAATCGTAATTAAAGATGATAGTAGTGGTTTTGCTGACTAAATAAAGATAACACATGTGGGATGTAAAAGCCTCAAAGATGGCCATTTCCAACATTATTTTTTGAAATTTTTCACAAATTTGTCATCCACTTTTTTGACATGTCCTTTAAATTAAATAAAGTCATCTACACTCCCAATATAAAGAAGAATCGGCCCATTAGTCAGATTATTTTGTTGAACTACACCATTTTTGTGATTTAAATTGGCCATCTACATCTGAACCAATTGCATGATTTCTTTCATGGATGTCTGCCATTTTGTCCTAGTAATATTAATATTGAACCGTTGGAATATTACAAAAGTATGTTAAAGGTACACAATAATATAAGAGAAAATGAGATTGTAGTTAATTCTAAAAAAATTCTGAATTAATGATATAATCAATATTAGTTCTATTTCAAAAGGTTCACCCCTCAAAATGAAAAAAATTGTAGCCCATATAGGATCACTTGGTTGTCAAATATGATAAAATAAATATGATAAAATATAGTAAAATTATGGTTCTTTAAAGTGTATTTTTGCTTTATTTTTATCGTAGTCTCATTTACTGCTCATCAAAACCTAAAGCATACATCCAGTCAACTTACAATCTTGAAAGTCGGCATGATAGGAGGTCTTATAGCACAAGTAAGGGAAACAAATTGCAGGAATAATATATTTTTTCTAAACATGCACCTATGAAAGATAGAGTCGGGAATATTTCTTTTTTTGATAGGAGTTTGGTAAGGAATCGAGAAAATTTTCGCAGTTTTATTAAATGTTGTCTTAGTTGGCGTCGAGTCAAATTTTTGTCGAAGCCAAATTCTTACATAACTTTAAAATAGTCATGTCTAAAATTATAATTAATGACTGCGTCATATTGGATGCTGCATAATGGCTGCTTCAATATATTTTTTTGTTTCCTTTCAAAACTATTAATTGTTAGTTTAATTTGAAACTATGATCATCAAATGCTCAATTTCTTACAGGCGTTTGGAGTTCAAGCTTTGTCTGGAACTGGAGCTCTAAGAATAGGAGCTGTCTTCCTTAATCGGCACCTAAAATTCTCAACATTCTACTACTCATCGCCTACATGGGGTGAGTTTTACAAAAGTTATTACTTTGTTTCTATGTATCGTTCTTCATCTTATTGAATTTTTGGTGGCAAAAGTTTATGAAAGTGAGTTTTTTGCATAATGAAATTAATTTTTTAAAGGATTGTTTGTAAATCAAAGAGTTTTGATTGATATTTCAACTTCTAAGTTTCTGCACACTGGTCAAGAAATTTTTTAATGTATTAATCTCGGAAAATTGTGACAAAAAACCAAATGAAAACAAATGCAAAGAAAGCGGGAGCATACATCAGCTGTGTTTTTCTCCATTTTAATAGTAATGGCATGTAAATTGTGGCCCTTGTCATGTAAAGTAATTTTTCAAGCACTCTCTCATAGCTCATAGCTCTCATATGATAAGTAAGTCCTTGTTTTATTGCTATGCCATGTTATTATCTATTCGTGAATTGAACCAAGGGATGAAGTCAGCTCTTGTAAAATTTTTTTGCAATACTGTTAAATATTTTTAGTTTTCAATGATAACAGGAGAGTATAGATATAATTTAGAGATAATTTGAGATTTTAAAGCGTAAAAAACATGAAAATAAAAATGCTTTGTGTGTGTGTATTTGTCATATGTCCAGTGTTGTTCAGAGTTTTTCTAATATATCTATTTATTTTTTTAAAACTTCAGGCTCTTGTTATAGAAAAAGACTGTTAAAAATAATTCTTTTGAAACAGATAAATTATTTTCTTTCAAATTTCCAAACATAAATATAAATGTGAAAGTTTAGATGGATGGTTTGATGTATGGATGAACGCATGTTTGTTACAATATAATTGTAATTTCTGAACAGATCTACATTGAATGTGGCATACAAATAAGTTATAGCCTTAGCCTTAACCTATAGACTACTTTTTCTTCAAAACCTGAAGTAGATCTTGAAAGAGAGCGTCTACCTTTTACAATGTTCATTAGGTTCCTCTTTGATAATGCGGTAATTTATAAAATGGTGTTGTATCATATGTATAAAATGGTGTATGTAAATGGATAGTATCTGGTCAAAGATAAATCCTTAGCTTTAAGTTATTATGGCATAACTTGTTTTCAAAAACTCTTACCCAAAAGCTATTATGTCATAACTTGTTTTCAAAAACCCTTAGCCAAAAGCTATTATGTCATAACTTGTTTTCAAAAATTCTTAGCCAAAAGCAATTGTCATAATTTGTTTTCATAAACCTTTAGCCAAAAGCTATTATGTCATAACTTCTTTTCAAAAATTCATAGCCAAAAGCTATTATGTCGTAATTTGTTTTCATAAACCCCTAGCCAAAAGCTATTATGTCATAACTTGTTTTCAAAAATTCTTAGCCAAAAGCTATTATGTCATAACTTGTTTTCAAAAACCTTTAGCCAAAAACTATTATGTCATCACTTGTTTTCAAAAACCCTTAGTCAAAAGCTATTATGTCATAACTTGTTTTCAAAAATTCTTAGCCAAAAGCTATTATGGCGTAATTTGTTTTCATAAACCCTTAGCCAAAAGCTATTATGTCATAACTTGTTTTCAAAAATTCTTAGCCAAAAGCTATTATGTCATAAATTGTTTTCAAAAACCCTTACCCAAAAGCTATTATGTCATAACTTGTTTTCAAAAACCCTTAGCCAAAAGCCATTACGTCATAACTTGTTTTCAAAAATTCTTAACCCAAAGCTATTATGTCATAATTTGTTTTCATAAATCCTTAGCCAAAAGGTATTATGTCGTAACTTGTTTTCAAAAACCCTTAGCCAAAACCTATTATGTCATAACTTGTTTTCCTGGAAAAAATCAAATATCTCTCATACAAAACTGAAGTAAAAAGTATGTACTTTACAGAGAGCGCGGGACGCGTGGGTGTTTACAATAAGGGAAGAAACCAAAATCGTATAGTGCTTTATGAGGCTAACAATGCTTTATAAGTCCAAAACAATCTAATGTTATTATGACATTATAAAAAATATGTACAGGCTTGCATTTTGCAAGAAAGTGTGTGAGGAAATGGTTCGTTAAACTATAAATGCACAATTTTGAAAATTTACTAATTATATATTATGTATGTGTATATATATATAAATATATATATATATATATATATCAATAGAAATATATACATCTACTATTACGTGTCAAAAGCAACAAAAACAGTTTCGACAAATGTTATGTTAAAATTATCGGTATATAACATTTAATTTTTTTCTTATTTCCATCATAATGATGCTTATTTAGAAATAGAAGTGACTTGGATGAATAAGTTGAAGACAACAAATACAGAAAAATTGCTTCCAAAATTCAAAGACTGTTTGGAGCGAAAATAAGATATGACGGTAATATAGTATCAAAGGTTAGGTTAATAATAGTATAATTAGGTACGTCATAGATTATTGTTGTAGACCAATGATCTTTGTTGATATTACTTGATCTCTTTATCATATACAGTTACAAAATAGGCTTTTGTGTTAGAAACAAAGAGCTTATCTTTAGCAAGTTGTAAATTGTTTAAAAAAAATGAATCATATGTTATAAAGGTTTACTGATGAAAATAATGAGGGTAAAAATTTATAAAGTTCTGATTATGGAAAGAGGCAGCAAATAATAAATAAAAGTAAACACTGAGAAGTAAGTCCATGTACTGGAATAAAATCAATAACAAACAAATGACCTTCAAGACTTAGCTGATACGCATACTGGCTTCGTTGCATTTAAGGTAGACTTCTTAAATAGAGTTAAAAGACATAAAGAAATAATTAATTTGTGAAAAGAATATTTCAGCATAGAAAAATGTCAAATAAATTGCTAATTTTTTATTTAATTTTTTTTATCTTGTATTTCTTCTATATTTTTCCTTAATTTTTAGCTTTTTTAACCTATTCAAAATGAGCGGCAATTTTAAAGGTGGGAAAAAGAGTACAAACATTGGAGTTTTTGTAAGAAAAAAAACTAGTTATATTGTAAAACGCTCTAATGTATCATATTTCACAGAGAATCATCATTTGGTATTTGTGGATGCTGGATTCACGGAGCCTCGCACGTACAGATACTGGAAAGAGGATACACGCTCTTTGGACATTGACGGCTTCCTTGAGGACCTCAGAAATGCCCCCGAAAATGCAGTCATCATTCTGCATGCCTGTGCCCATAATCCTACTGGTGTCGACCCCACCCAGGAGCAGTGGAAACAAATTGCTGAAGTTATGAAGGTGGTTGTTTATAAAATAATGGGGTCATATAAACTGGGGCCATTGATTGTAATGTGAGAATACATTTTCTAATAATCTAACAAGCTTATCGAAGGGTTATGTCTTGATAAACTACACGGTAACAGTGTATTAATTAGCAATCTTAGCAATTTAAAATTTTGATAAATTGCTGGTATGTTATTTTTAATATATTATCCGATCACATAAAATACTTATACATTATTTTTATGAACATGTATATATCTTTATCAAAGCAATGTATATGAAGATAAGAAGGATAATGTAGATAAGTAAGTACCAGTAGAAACACTTACGTGCAATGTGGTATCTCTCAATCTTTATTATAATTATATGTCTAATATAAATGGCGTGAGGATTACTTTTGTTGATAATAATATTGCTATATGGCAGAGATATGCAATTGATATGATTCTGTGAAAATCTGCATGTACCAACCTGACGAAACATAATTTATTTTTATCGAGTGATTCTATTCACAATTTATTTCTTTCTATTATGTTGGACATTATATTTTACCTTATACATAGCTTATACAACTTCTCCTAGATTATTTTATAAGCAAACTTGGATTCAGAAAGGAAATAATAATATTTAGATTTAGATTGTGGGGGAAATGACACAAAAACTCTTGAAACATGCATAAGTCTTGTCATATGAATTAAATATTTATTCTCAAAATAATTTCCACCATGCTCAATACATTTCACCATATGAAAGACCCAATCATCAAACATGCGTATATATTCTTTCTTCTCAATATTTCCTCCAATTCCTTCTGAATCCCAGACCACGATCATCTCTTCCTCGGTGGAAACACTACAATATAGTAAGAGGGAAGAAATGAAAATCGCACAGTGATAAGTCACGACTATAAAGTGAATGATCTAAGTATTGCATTCTAGATTCTTGAAATAACTCCTGAGTTCGTTGAGCTTGACTTGTTTGCGCTTCGTCAAGGTCAAGGTACCACGATCATATGGGTGATCTTGGTCTTGGATGCTTTAAATAATTTATAGACAAATTTCTGTATATCAGCAGACTGCAATTGTCTTCTATTTATTTAGCACTACCTTTGCCACTAAACTCGTCTTCCGGAAAAATAAGCAACCATTTTTCTTCTGACTGAATGTTATTTTTTCACTTGGTCGGCTGATCTTCATCTTTCAAAGCCCACTATTTGCTTTGCGATTTGGTTAGTATATTGAAAAAATAATTTAATAAAAAATAATTCAGAGTAATTGTGTTCTACAGTTTCGAATTCAACATTTTGTTATTCAACACATGGGTTAGTATATACGGTTTCCCAACATTTAAATAGCCCAAGTAAATCTTCTGATAATTTGTTTAGAAAACTTTAGCATTTCTGTTAACTGTTCTAAGTTGATTTACCTATTTTTTCATTACAAATTTTCTCATAAATTCTATATTTTTTTGGGTTATGACTTCTGACAGCCGATCTGAATGAGGATTGTCTTTTAAATTAAAGAGGCTATGTTTAAAAATTTAAATGCCATCTCTCTATAGTCCTTAAGGATAGCCCATTCTGAACATATATTTTTTTATTTCCTTATCATACTTTTTAGTTAATAGTCCGCAGTAAAAATAATAGCACAGTGACCAATGGCTTCATACCAAATTGTTTCAAAAACGATTAATTACCTCGTTTTAACAGTTTATATTCTTTATTTAGAATAAGTAAAGATGGAGGGCAGTTGACAATAAATTAAATCAATCTGCACTGTTTTGTGTTAAATTGTTGTGCAACAAAACCATGTATTGTGACAAATGTATTTAATTTAAAAAAATGAAACAGGTTAGTGTTCTAATGTAGCTAATATATTAAATTTGACTTTTATGTTTAAGGAATCATTAAATATCAATTATTGAAGTAATGTGCATTGTCGATTCATCGTTAATGCCTTTGTTAACTTCAGGAGAAAAAATTGTTCCCGTTCTTCGACAGTGCCTACCAAGGTTTTGCATCTGGTGATGTAGAGAAAGATGCATGGGCCGTCCGGTATTTCGTGAATCAAGGCTTCGAGCTCGTCTGTGCTCAGTCTTTTGCTAAAAACTTTGGTCTTTACAGTGAGTATTTGAGAATTATATTATAGTTATGCGAATATATTATCATAATTGTTTAATTCACATTCCTTACACATATTAATTTTATGTCACAATTATGAAAATGTTAGTTGACCAAATTATTTGTGATTAAAAAATTAGTTCTAATCATTACTAAGGTAAATTTTTCCAGTCATAAAGTTATAATAAATTTTTAGTAATAAAGTTATACACTATGTATAGGAAGGAGACTTTGTCACTTCAACTGCTTGTCCCATTAATCATGTTTAATCCGACAAAATGTTATTTTTTTCAATTAGTCGCCTAGTTAATAAAATAATTAAAGTTTAAATTTTGTATGAAATCATAAATTAACACCCTATAAACTTTACACTAAATGTCAGTTTGGCAACGTTGTAAACTTTGCAAACTGTCAAGTGTCAAAATGAAATGTCACTTATTGGTTTCAAAAAACTAAGAAACACGCATACATAGTAATTAAAATACAAATTATTTTGTTTTAGAATATATTTACACTTACCTAAATTTTATGTTCAAAGTGTCTTCCTCGTTATTCGAGGCACTTTCGCAGCCGACGACAATTATTGGCATGAACGCTTCTCATTAGGTTGGGATCCTCTCGTCGTCTTATTATGTTAAAAGCTTGTATAATCCTTGTATAATTTTTCATTTCTGCGATACCTTTGGCGATTCAAATTGCCGTTAATGAAAATGGGGCTAATAATCGTATCACAGTGTATACCAGCCCATACATTAATAGTCCATCTTGCTTGATGAGATAACTGGCTTATGATATGTGGATGTCTGCCTTTCTGCGACCAACGGTGACAAATTCGTCGATTCCACATGGAATTTCTCGTAAATAAACTTTCATCCAAACAACATTTTCGATCCATTGAGGATTTTCACTTCACTTAATTTATTCTACGTGCATAATCTGCCGTCTCCAACGCTTGTGTTTGTTGTTTTTTTTTAATTTTATGTACTGACGTATGGCTTATGTTAAATAATTTACCACAGCGCCGGGTAGTTGAATGTGGCTTCCTTCTGAAGTAACTTAATACATTTTCTTCCATATTTATCAATATTCATGGAGTATCACCTTATTTCAACGGAACGATGGGTTAATTCTCACGTAAACTCGTAATTGCGTTGATAATAACTTGGCCTCCATTGGGTTGTCGCTGGTTCGGATAACGTTAGCGTACATTCTGATGGCTTCTACGGTATTGTAATTGTTGATGTTAAAGATTTAAAAATTTGATTGAAAGATTTTTATATGTAGACAAAGTTGATCTTGAAATTTAATTTTTTTATTCTTTTCTTTCTTCTAACCTTTTTTTGTAAAATTATGGAAATTAAAGGGATAGTTAGAAAATTCAAATTCACCATCGATCGCTAAGAAAGGTAATTTTGCAATATTGCGAGTCGCATGACTTATATTTGCTTCTGTAGATTTGCTGCATCTAATGCTACATGGTGCACCAATATCATTTGCCAACTATTAAAGACTTAGTTAACTATGAAATTGTAGCTTTGTAAATATATACTTTAATTTCTTTGAAAAATTTAGTCACTATAGATATATTTAAATTCCATAAGATACATAGTTTTCATTTTATGCCTACTGAATGATATCTTTGTTTATTTGTTTTTAACCCAATAGAAAGTATTTTTTTAATACTTTTTTTCTTTAAGTCTATTACGTAGTTTATTTGTGTAAAATTTCAATTGCTCCATTGCTGATTTTACAGGTCTATAATATATAGACATTAGTTCCAAAAAGTACAAAACTGTAAACAAGGTTATAAAATAATTCCTATTACTTAATTTCTCTCAGTATCCTAATTGTCTCTATTGGATTGCAGATGAACGTGTAGGAAATCTGACTTTGGTGCTATCTGATGCGTCGCATGCCGCGGCAGTGAAGTCGCAGATGACATGGATTGTGCGCGGCATGTACTCCAACCCGCCTGCTCATGGCGCGCGCATTGTGTCTGCCGCTCTTAACACGCCGCAACTCTACAGTGAATGGTAAATGAATTAAATATTCTTCAGAAATCCTTAAACACTGATAACATGTGGTCATTTTGTTATTTTTATGTTTTGGTTTGTAAATATATAAAATGGCTAAAACAACTGTCAAATTGTAATGACTGAGTGATATGTCAACGTCAAGTCTACAAGAACGTACTCACCAGTTTAATCGATTGCTTATCTTACTTGCCACCTCTGATCAAATTTTAGCGAAATTATTTACAAAATTAGACAGATTATTGAAGATGGAATACTTACATACAACAGCCATATTTGATCAGACGCACTAGAAAATAGCAATGGACAACAACAATAATTTCGACATTAATACCAAAAAACATATTTTAAACAATGAATAAATTAACAAGCTTGTCAGGCTTGGAATAAAAATAATATTACTAATAAAATCACCACATACGAGTGAAGAACAACGATTTTGTCACAGTATTTCTTGAGAAATTATTAAATGAAGTGTCTCAGTACTTTTTTAGTTTTGCGACCTGGGTTTTTGACCACATTCTTATGCGATTATATCTGTAATTGATTATGTCAATCATATTGATTTCAATATACAAAAAAAACTCTATTTGCTAAATAAACAAAACAGTTATTGCATGGAAAACTATTTTTTTAGAGTTTCTTTTTACTAATATTTTTAGTATTATGGACTTTAAACGTGCCAAAAAATATTATTAAAATGATCTGAAAATGTGCATTTTTTTGGTGTACAAATTAATGATGGCCGCTCTGGTATAAAATGTAGGCCAATTTTCATCAATGTCCTTTATAAATAGACGATTTTAAGAAGGTCGTAACTTTGTAACATTTTTATAAAAGTACATTCTTATTTTGTTTATTTTGAAAAATTGTTTTTTTGCTTTGAGAATTACAAAAGGTGTTTTGTTAAAATTTCTCAGTAGAGACAGTTGATACTCACAAAATAATGTTCAATGGACGATGTAAATAATTTACTATTTGGTGTATGGCACCATTTAGATATTGGCTCTTGGATCAGTAGCAGCTAGAATAAGCTGTCCTGGTAGCCCATGTCCTTCTAGTTTAGTAAAAAAGCTATAAAACACATACTTCGACATATCCTTTTATTCTATTTTATGATTGTTTACAGGAAGGACTGCATTAAGATAATGTCATCCCGTATCATAGAGATGAGAAAGGCTCTATTTGCTGAATTGAAAGCGTAAGTTATTATCTTTTTTCCAAGCCTAGAAAAGGATGAAAGTGTTAGATAGGTAATTCAGACAGTATTTGGTGGTGGAACTTATACAAAGTTTTAGTTAGGATGAGATAAAAATTTACTTTGTCAGAAGTATTATTTAAAATTGAATGTTATTTAAAGAGATAACGTTGGCCGCAGATGTTTGTTGTGAAATATAATGGCAGATAGAAAAAATGGTGGATAAGAGTAAGTTAACCTTCCGAAATTAATTGTCTGTATCATACTTGAAATTAATTGGTTATATGTTTAACTTTGCTTTGGTGCCACTTACTTTGGTGCCTTTTTTCTCAGTTTGTATTGTAATACTTCAACATTCATAATTCCATCGCTTAATTTATTCATTTTTATCTGATACAGCAATGAAATAATGGTATACAATTAGGAAACACAAAAATAAACTAATCATCTATATAATTTGAAAGTTTTAACTTATTATGTACTTATACAATCTGCTTTTGACATTTCAATATATCTCGCTCCAAAGTGGCACCGCCCTGGTTGCAAATAAAAGCGTGGTAGCCTTCATTGGGTTGAGAAAAGGGAAAAATTAGTGGCTATTTTGATCCTCTTCCCCCATAACATTTTGAGTTAACATTTGTGTATTTGATGTCTATGTTCGGGTCATTGCTAAGTACGACTAGTCAAAGTTCAGCTCCCTATATCTAATGTCGGAGAGAGTAGGTTAGGGGATAGATAGACGATCATTTTTTCTGTTTTGGTAGCGAAAACTAAAATTTTAATTCAAATCTATTCATAACAACAGTTGTATGATTCGTTAAAAAGGATTATAATATAATTTCATTTCTGAACAGGTTGGGTACACCGGGCACCTGGGATCATATAGTGAACCAGATAGGCATGTTTTCGTACACGGGTCTTACGCAGGCGCAAGCAGAGTACCTTGTCAAGGAGCATCATATCTACCTTCTCAAATCTGGTCGCATCAACGTATGCGGTCTCAACACCAAGAATGTCAAATATGTAGCTAATGCCATTCATCTGGCAGTCACGGGAGTAAAAAAGTAAAATTTTATGTACATAACACTGGGATAGGTTACTTACTATAGAGAATGTGTTGACTAATAATAAAATTTGTTTAATTTCTATATAAAAATGTCCTGGCCATGCAACCTGCTATATATTGTTGATTGCCATTAATTTATAAATAAGAAAAAATATGTTATCATTTATATCAATGAATTTAGAATCTGTTTAAGAAAAATTTATTAGATCAGCTTAAGTTAATGAAGCAACTGTTGCATTTGTTAATATCTATGGTTAAATTTATCTTTGACTATTTCAGTGAGTAAAATAAATAAATGTATAAATTGTATATTACGAAAGGTATCTTGATAAACCCCAGTCAGGCGAAAGCCTACTTATAATATTCAAATTACGCTGGAGTTGATAATGTTAAAATTTATGATAATTTTTTTCTTGCTGCTAGCTCCCTTGTTTTTACTTGTGCGGTGTTGTTATTGTGATTCAAAATTTCCAAGTAACAGTATTTTACAAACAATATTATTTCTAAAACTTAATTTATGAAAGAATATGTTGTTAACAGAATATTTTTGCTTAAGAAAAAGAATAATTAATAGAAAAAAAGTAATTAATGACAGGAGGTGTGAAAGTTAGACAAAATTCGATGAAAAATGGTAGTGTTTTTCAATAATATCAAAATGTTTACATTTTCTTTGAATGCCCTATCCCACTCAGTATGCTAGATGGAATTATAAGAGGCTTCTGAGTGATTTTGCCACGAGCATTTCAAATTTGTATTTATACCAAATGTATAAAAACTTTAAAAACATACATTTACAAAATTTAATATTCTCAAAGCTTTTATTAAATGTGATTTTCTACTAAATGTATTTATTTCTACTAAATAATGTATATATTGTTATATGGAGCGGCATATATGTGTATACTCTTTGGAGCTCCTTTGAGTTATATTTATGATCACCATATTTTGTACATATAGCTTAATGCTTATATTTAAATAATAATTATTTGTTATTTTCAAGCAAACATCGAATCAATGTAGACTCTGAAAAAATACTTTTGTAGAATTTTTATAAGTTTTTATCCATAAATAAAACGTTGGCAATATCAGATGTGAATTCGTAAACTATGTTTTGGATAATTATGGATAAAGTTTATTATAATTTCCAATTTTTTTGCTTTTAACAATATGGTGATTTTTGCCACTAGTTTTAAATTATAACTGATTTTTAATAGATTTACAATCATTATTTTTTTACTTTTTTAAATTTTGTTTCAATTAATTCTTTATCTTTGAGACACTTTTGCTTTTGATATTTTAGTGGCACTACAGAATTAGAATTTGTGCAATAATTTAATCATTTACAGATGTTAATTTATTTTTGCTTTGCGAAAGTTTACAGTATTTGCCTAAATACATATAGAATAATATGTTGCTTTTTGATGCATTTTATTTTTGTTACAATTTATCAATAAAAAATTATCATTATAGTTTCGCAGTTTTTATTTTGTCTCTTTTGTTCTCTGCTTAAATAGTAACTGCCAGCGTCAATCTAGTCAACAAAAATCTTTGTCCTAGACTAGAGACAGAAGAAAAAACATGTTACGGACTTGCCGGATGTTTCTCAGTCGTGGACACATTGGTCGCTTATGCATGGGCTCGGATGCGACCGTGCGGCAGAGATTCATCCACTGCTTTGTAGTGTAGATGTTTTTTGCAACTATTCACAAAAAACGATAGGTGACGAAAAATTAATTGACAATCAGAATGTTTATACACGAATGTTCTTGAATTGAAATTACAAGAATGTTCCAACTGTAGAATGTTCGCATGACATATCCGAATACGGCGTTCGGAAGCATCTGTGTAGATTGTGTAGGTCGTGTCGTGACTGTCAGTCACAACTTAGTCACGTCCGATAATTTGTTCCCAGCTTAATGTATTCAATAAATGTGTCAAGTTGAATTGGGTACCATGAGGATTTATAGATTGAATATTATTTTTCCATAGTTTTCTGCAGACTGTATACATGTGTATTTTTTTTATTTAATTTATAAAAGTATATTTCATCTAAAGGGAGAATCTATTTAATTATATTTCCAAGTCTGAATGTTTGAAGTGGATTTATTAATATTTTTTTACTTAATAGCCAAAATATGTCAAAAAAAAAGAAATTGTCACTAAGAATGAAATCTTCATTTTAAAAATGGAAGTTACACCATACTATAAAAGGTAAGATAGAAATGGAGGTGGACATATAAAATGAATAATTCAAATGGTAATAAACAAGAAAATAAATGGGGACATTCAGTATTTCAAGGAATAGAATTGGATAAAGAAATTGAGGTACTTGTTTTAAATGCTGATTACCAGGAGGATACTCATCCGAAGAAGGTCAATTTGGCCGTGGGAGGTAAATTTGATTTTGATATTCTTGTTTTAATTAGTATAAAATTTAAGTTTTTCTTCTTTCAATTAAGATAAAACTTAAACTTAAAGAAATTACAATAATCTTTTAAGTTTGTATAATTAATTATTTTGACAGTTGATTTAAAATACACTATAATCTGATATATTTGTAAATTTCTAATTTTATCTTATTCAATTTAATTAATCCTTGTTTATACTTTTGTGTTTAAGTGCGTAATGTCCTATAAGAAATATACTTTACTCCTAATGTCTAATGATAAATTAATTTTGAAATTAATGAAAAAAGTTAGGAATATACAAATTTGTAGACATTTTTCATTAGTAATTTTGTTTTTCAAATAATTTTTTTTGTAATAAGTAATCACCGGCTGCAAAATATTTTTTAAAATATGTCATTTTTAATGCATGTTCTTTTATAATATATCATTATCAAATATCGTTGGGCTAAACTGTATTCATACCACTAATATTCTTTGGATGTTTATAAAAATCACTGGAATTTTTCACTTAATTCATTTTTATATTTTGTTAGTATTTTTAATGCCTAATATTTAGCAATTTTTTTGCTTATTTCAATTTTTTTTATGTTTCTTTCAATAAAAGAACATATAAAAATAATATTTTTGGGTTTCTTTCATTATAAATTTTTTTATATTAAAATAACCACGGGAAATTATTATTGTTACATACATAATTTTAAAGTATATCACTTCATTTAACTAAAAGTGAATAGGGTAATTTTCATTGGTAACTGCCTGTGTTTGGTTGAGTATTTAGTGACAAAAGGAAATGAAATTTAAGTCAAGAAAATATAACAAGCATATAGTTTTTCACAAGTTTGATATATACAATATATCGAATTTGTGAAAAACAAATATATGTGGAAAATTTTGTTTAATCAACATTGGTTTTTACAAAATTACCTGTCTGCAACGTCGTTTATTTTAATCAGAGTCATGTTTAGTATAAGTTTTCCTTCAATTAAATGAAGAAAAATAGAGGAAAATTTATTTAATACATTACTTAAATTAAGTTATACATTACCTAAATTAATACACACCTAGTGCATTTGTTCTTTGATTTTAATTATATTGTTATAATTTGAATTTATTATGGTTGATTTAAAACAACTTTAAAGATAATGAACTTTTTTAACCTCAAAAATTAGAAAGTGGTCACTTTCTATTTTTTTTATTACAGTGGTCACTTACTTTTTCTTATTACACATTTTTGAAACGTGACTATGTTTATTTGAAAACAACCATATGTATTATACTTTATTAAAATCACAATGTTTATTAGCGACATATTAAATTATACAAAAGATATAGTGCGAGATTTAAATTTGAAATATTAGTAGAAAAAACGTAACAAACAATGTTTCCACATAGATAAAATTTTAAATGCTAGATTAAATACCAAATATAAAGGTGTTGAGGTATAATCATGTCATATGTTTAATACAATTGGGATGTAAAGTAAAAGTGGTATTTTTTCATTAATTTGAGGCAAATTAAAGCAGAAGCTCTCAAGTAACCAAGTAAGTTTAATCATTCACAAACTCCGCTGCAAGCTTTAGAATGTAACTATTGGTCACATGCTTGCATGCTTAAGTTTAACTTTTACCTTTGTAAACTTCATAGAATATTTGTGCTGTGTATGGAAAGTATGTATGCTGTACGTGATTTAGTGCAGAACAAATTGACAGATAGCCGACACTAAATGAATATATCCAAAAGATGAGTAATAATATATTCAATTGACTTGGGATTAATTTTTTGTTAGATGTTTGGGTACACCAATTAACCTTATTGACAGTGTTCCAGTTTATGATTTTCGAGCTCAATAATGGGGCTAAAAAATTTGGTTAGTAAAGGCAACACCAAAAACTTATTTGTATCTAAACACTGGTGATTTTAGTTAAGTAGGATTGGAATATATGAGCTTTTATCTAATAACCAAACGATTGATTTACTATTGTCTCGAACTGCTAAATATCATGAAATAAACGAGTGTGATATTCTATCACAAAAATTCAAGGTGGTATGTGTCATTCAAAGTCGCACATTTCTAAAGTATGTTTAGTATGTTTTAAGGGCTATCCAGCATATTTTCCGGATATTGCTCCTATAGACTGACATCTTTTTCATTTGGTACTGAACACCTTAAATGGTAAAAAATTTTAATCTCAAGAAATTAATCACGTGGACAATTTCTTCAACTATGTTTCAGTATTATGAATACGATAAATGACGTAAAATTATGGAACATAAAAAAAATTCATTAAAGCTTATTTATAACATTGGTTTCTATTTATTTTTAAAAAGCGAAGGAACTTTTAGCTCAATCCAATTACTTTTTGACGTATAAAGAATAACAACCACTTTTGGTAGTTTTACCGAAATGAACGTTGTTCAATTTAACTAATCTATTGTTACAGCCTTTACTGATTATTTATTATTTGGTAATAATATTGTAATGTATGAAAGTTTTAAGATATCGTTGTAAGCATTTTAGAATATTATTTCGAAAATATCTTAAATGTATTATAGTATAAACCGTATTTTAAATGACTATGATATAAATAATAGAAAGGAAATAATTATTATGACGTCCAGTACACAAGAGCGGGCACAGGTATAGGTAAATATCTTGTGCCCTTTATACGTATCCGAAAAATATTTATGCAAACATATATTATAACCTATTCTTTATAAAGATGGTTAAACAATATCAGGTTGGTTAATAAGTAATAGCATTTTTAAAAAACTTTGGGAACTTTTTATGGTTGAGTATATATAAGGGGCACATTGCGTTCTTCAACATTTATAGTTTGACAATTCATAAGTGAACATAGAGAAAATATGGACGATGTTATAACCCATACATGTCACTGCTTCATGAATTTCAATCTGATCATTCGGCAGCAGAAGCCACACGCGGCATGTGTTAGAGAGTAGGACTCGATACTGTCTCGGAAGTTATTGTAAGACGATTGTTGTTGCAATTCTGGGTTACATGTTAAGGGACTGATCTAAAAGAAATATCACAAATTGAGAAAGGTTCCAGACTTTATTTTGGGGGTTTTGGATCTTGGGGCTGTCTGTAGCTTTGACAATAATTTTGGCTACTCAACTTTGATTCTGACACGGTTTCCTGCCAACATATATACACAATTTTTATCTTTACTAGTTGAACCACCTTAGCTGAGAAATAAGTTGCATATGTGAA
Source organism: Druceiella hillmani (assembly GCA_039881145.1). Taxonomy (NCBI): domain Eukaryota; kingdom Metazoa; phylum Arthropoda; class Insecta; order Lepidoptera; family Hepialidae; genus Druceiella; species Druceiella hillmani. Next base: position 22,065,424 of record JAYKKI010000035.1, read on the forward strand.
TCATACCCATAAGCGCCAGTGATTTATTTAAAAGGAATTTGGCAAAGTGATGCCAAAAAATGATTACCATCACAAAAGTGTATTGTGTGCTTTCGTGATATATTCATAGAATTATATAATTGGGCATTACTTACTAGTAATTCAATTATTATCGCAACAGCGGACTGTAATCAGCTTCATCAGGGTTTGTACTTCCATCAAAAGTCCTAAAGACAAAGCTTTTTTTGCTCTATAATGATTCCTGTCTGCACTTTGCAAGATTTACATTAATAAAATTACTGGAGTTGGGATGGAAGATGATTCCACATCTCCGTTATCCACTAGATCTGATGCCATATGACTTTTGTCTGTTTAAGTCTTTAAGTAACGCTCTGCATAAAAAACTTTGATTAAGAGAACCATCTCCAAGAATTCATTGACCATTTTTTTTTAATTCAAAATCTACGAGTTGCTATTTAGATGTTATTCATGCTTTGCCAAGTAGACTGAGATTAGTTATCAATAATTTTTATGCATATTTTACTTATGATTAACTACAACAATTATTATGTATATTTTACTTATGATTAACTATAATAAAGTGAATTTTTTTCCAAATGCTTATTAGCTAACTTAATACAATTACTAGTATTGTTTGATGTTATTTGGACGTATAAATAATTATATATAAGTAGAATAATTTTATTACCCATTTCAGTTTACTTATGTTATTTTTGAAATAAAATAATTAATTATTTCATCTCATTTCTTTAATAAAAATAACTTGTCCTCAAACCCTACTACCTTGTCTATCCTAATGAATGAGAGTTCACAAAATTTAAAATATTAATGTTAAAAAATTAATGTAAAAATTTGAAAATTTAATTCTTTTCTGGAAAATTTTTTGGAATGGACTTGGTATATGGACTATGTCTCAAAATCTTTGACAGTTTTGAACTAAACTCATTACGTTGACATGTGTTGACACCGCACTGAATGTATTATACACCTTAGTAAATGGGCATTGTCCTTTGTCTGTTCAATTAAGATATATATGAATGGAGTCGGAGAAACAATTTTTTTATCCTGTTAATTGTTACTCATTTATCATCCTTAAAAATGATGTATATATTAATGAACATTCATATATGTCATGCTTTTTAAGTGAATGTTTTCAGTAAATTTCTCATTTATTATTTGTGTTACACAGTATATATAACAGAAAAGGGTGCTCCCTATGTGCTCCCGGTTGTCCGTAAAGTGGAACAGAGTTTGGCACATGATGAAACGCTCTCACATATTTATCAACCAATAGAAGGTAAGATACTTTTCTATAACTTGGTTAAAGATAAAATATTTGTCTGTTTGAGTAGACCATACATAATAGAGCTGGAGCCTATATTTTCTTCACAGAACATCCTCAAAATAGAAGGTAGATTAAAAAGAAAACATTCTTGAAAATATTATTACATCCATAGTCAAGAGTTCATTTGATGCAAATTATTGTGTGTAAGATACATGAAACAAAAGTATTTTGTTTCTGTCATGAAACACCCGAATTATATTAATATAGAGAAATATGAATATAGTGAAATGTGTGTAGTTTTTTACAATATCAGTCGCCCATATTCTGTTAAGTGCTAATTACCCAAACGTGTGGTCTTGTTGGTATATCACTTCCATCTTTGAACATTCTTTTTAAATTAAAATTTAAGCTAAATAGAAATAATGATTGCTGAATGAACAAATTGTGTAAAATATGTGAGAGAGATTCTTTGATTGAAAAATAATGTTTTTATCAAAAAATTCAAAATAATTATAATTATTTGTCATCTTTTTCGTATACGCACGTATACTTGTGCACATTGTTCAGCGCCACTTGGGAGAATAACCCGCGATCAGCTATGAAGACATCGCCACTGTGGGTAAACACTGCACTCCGGGCAAGTATTGGGTGTGTTAAAAAGAGTTATGTGTAATGTTTTTTGCACACTCAATTAGAAAAAGGGCATGTTTTACGTTTTATTTCACCGACAATTTTGTACCTTTATAACCAACGAAAAGTGTCTTTCTCTGTCTGACATCTATTTCCGGACACCGTGTATATTTATTTATTTATATATATATATATATATATAGACAAATATGTATTCCAAAATTGTATATATATATATATATATCTACATATATATATATATATATATATATATATATATATATATAAGTTATAAGAATTCCAAAATTATATATATATAATTTTGGAATTCTTATAACTCGCTCTTTCAATTTTTTTAGACTACTTCATTTGCTTCTTATAAAATTTCTTTATAAACATTTTTCAGTATTAATTACATGTTGCTATGCTTTACTGTCATGTCAAATTCCAAGTTTCTACACTTCTCAACGATATCTGAGAAAACGGACGTGACAGATAAACAGACAGATGGACACGTGATTTGTCTTCTGTGGGTTCCGTTTTTTATCTTTTGAGGATCCTAATAACAGCTTTACTAAAAGTTTATTACAAAACTATGGCGGCGATTTTAAATTACATATTTTTGGAGAAATTTGTGACATTTTTATGCCTGTGTATAAGTATATTTGTACAGATATTTACATGATGAGAAATAACATTAATATTTTTGAAGAAATACTACACTCCCAATTGCATACAGTACCATTGTAGTGCGAGAACTTGCACTGTGGGAGTGTATATAGATGTATTCATACTTTTATTAACAGGTTTTGTTATATTTTAAAAACTCTTGGATTCAAATGTTTTGATGCTTCATTTTTGAAAATTTTATTTATTTTGTACCATAAGAAAGTGCATTTAACTTCACATTTGTCTACATATATATTTTATTACTCAACCTACAGATTTTATTTAAATTTATATTAATAATATTTGAAATAAATATATTATGATGATATTTTAAATATGATATTTTAAAAAAATATATTATGAAATAGGAATATTTGTAAATGTCTATAATTATAATGAAATGTATATAGTCCTCACCTCATCTCGAAATTTACACTTTTCCATTGCAATTTTATTTTCTGTTTATGATCAACTAATAATAAGCTATAATTAAATTTGTTTAGCATCGTTAAAAGTTTTAAAGACTTAGTTCATCTTTTGATGTGACATCTCACTCAATAATATAGCTTCAGATTAAAGACAGCCTTATCCTTTTTAATCAGAATACACTATCATCGGTATCCACAAATTTAGCCAAATGGTTTTTGTGATATTTCAGTCTTTGTTTGTAGGCTTTGTAGGACCTGTCTATCTGTTCTTTGACAGTGAGCATTTCTAAATATTAATGTACTGTAAATATTAAGGTCTTTAAGACTTCTGATATTGGAGTGGCTTGCTAATCTGCAGTTCCATGCCATATTTCCATACTGGTTTTATTAGGTTTTTATATATCGGAAGCTTATTTTCCAAAGTGAGTGAGGACTGTCTACCTATTAACCAATACACATGTCTTAATGTTTTTTTCTGCCTGTTCTCTTTTGGCCTTAATATGGTCTTTCCAGTTGGTAGTCTCCTCTTTTTAGTGTAAATGTCACATGGATAGATTTTGCAGCACTTGTTTTTATTCTCCACTTTTAAGCCAAATTCCAATTTTGTCCATTTTAAGCCATATTCAAGAAATTTTATAAACACTGTGTTGGGATCTACATGCTATGAGAGTATTGCTGTGTGGCATAGGTTGCAATCATCGCCTTATCGGAATAGGGCAGCTGTGTAGACTTTGTACTGGGCTCAACCCTGATCCCTGAGGAGTCCAGCTTCTATATGGCAGATAGATGACAAAGAATTTCTGGTCTTGACCCAAAATATACGGGCCTGCAGGTAGGATTTTAGAATCATGTAAGTAGTGTTTAGTAAGCATTATTTTTAATTTGCATAGGAGGCCCTCAAGTCACACATGGTTGAATGCCTGTTTGTCTCGTCAATTTCTACTCTTAAGCCACTGACACTGCCACTGACCTCCTCTTCGAAGCTATCATCCTTTGTATTTCTAAGGTTGTATCTTGAATCTTTTGTTTGTAATCAAAGTATAGAGTAGATAGCCATGCTCCGTTTTGAATTATGTAAATGACATAGTAAGCGGTGTTCTTGTTGTCGTCTTCTGTTTTGACAAGTTCATATTTTTGTCAATTTAGTCCTGGAAAGACTCCCAAACTGTTTTGCTGTTATACAGAGTCTCAAGGAGTTCACTCCAGTTGACAGTGATAACTTAATGTGTAAACATTTATTCATCAAATCTATGTGGAGGTGGACAGTACGGCGGACACACGTCAGCAATGGTAAGTGTTCTTTACCAGCCATCTATTGCTATTACCACAGCTTGTAGGCATGGGGTTTAAGAATAAAGAGGGAGCGTTGTTTTATACTTTCCTTAATTATGATTGCAGCTCCTCCATGCGACATTCTGTCACGGTAGTTAGAATAGTATACATTGTATCACTCTTTCGTCAGTCAAATGTATCTCCAAAATTAATAGGATATCAGTTTTGTTATGTTCCACTTCTAGCTTATTAGGAGCTAAGCTATTTATATTCCATTTAGAAATGCTTAGAAATTTAATTTCTGCTTTTGGGCAATGAGTGTCGTAAGCAACCTTATTAGGGTGCCCATTTATTTTATTAGTATATCTATTTTCTTCGATTGTTTGATAATAATTTGTTCAGTTTCTTTTGTCACATACAGTACTCCCCAGCAAGGAAGATCTAGGTCTCTGGGTGTCTGTAGGTTAGGATGAAATTCCTGTTGTATGTATTTTTGATTATTGCTTCCAATAGCATTTCCTATCCCATGGGTCTGGTCGCTCAATTCTGTGCAGTCTTTGGTAACAGAATTCACATTTGCGATACCTGCGAGCGTCGGAGATTGGCCTGGTCGCACGACAAAACAACATTATTATCATTCATATATCAATTCCCACAAATCAGGATGAAAATAGGAGTTGCTCAAGGGGTTATGTCTATCCCCTCAAGAAGGCTCCATACAAATTTGTCAAGGTTGGCGCTAGTGACTTACCTCTTGTAAGACATGCATCCTGTCGGTGCATTTCCCACCTTTGCATTAGACTATTTTTAAGAAAATAGAAAATTTACACATTCCATATTCCATTATAATAAATTCCAAAGATTTTTCCTTCTGGCTGCCTATTTAAAATACACTTCTTTTATCTTTAAGAATTAATTATTAAACAATTAATTGTATTGGTAATATTAAAAATAAGTTAAATACAATTAACAAAAATTCTTTATCAAAGAGGAAGTATGAATAGAAACGTTTGATAATGCTTAATTTTAAATATATTTACAAAGAATATATTGAAAATAATTAAAAAGTATTATGAAGAACGAAGTATATTTTTTTTGTCAGAAGAGACCTTATACTTCGATTTTATAAAAGTTTAAGTAACGTAATTGATGACTTAAGAAATCCTAAAAATTTTTTTTAATCTTTCAATATTTAAATAAATAACTTCAGAGTTCCTTTCGCCCATATTAAATATGCCAGCTTGGTATATATTTGCATGCATTTAAATCAACTTTTTAACATTAATACCAATCATTTATTCCATGGACTTTCTTGCACACACAATTATTCGTAGGCAACTATACGATCAGCCTTTGGGCTATGAGAAAGTCATAAAATAAGATCTCCTTATTTTTCCTTGGGTACATATAGACTTTCAATTCTTTCATAAAATTCGGTAAGAAGTCTTCCATATAATTTGAAATTGTGCTTTTCATTATTTTGTGTGGAAAATAATAAATAGGTGTCAATTTGGTATAAGGACGATCCAACATCCCTTCGAGTCAGGGATATTGTAACAAATGGAGATAAATGTAATGATATCAAAATCGAAAATTATGATAAACACTTTATATTTAATCAAAAATTGGGAAATATTGATAACTATACACACTTTACATATATACTATAGAAACATGTAGGTATATATTGTATTTTTCAGAGAATTTATATAATTATGTTTTGTCAATTTAATTATTACTTTTTTCACACCTTTCTCACAATATAAAAAAAGTAAAAAAATAAATAAAAAGAATAAAAGTTAACAAAACTTTTTCATCTATATGATAAATAAAGGTAATGTAAAATCAATTGTAAAAATAAAAATACTGTAAAATAAACTATATTTAATAAATAAATTTTCCATAATACATATATTAATTGATACTAAGGAATTATACAGCTGCCTACCTCTTTTTAAATTGTACAAGTAAAGTAACGATACACAACGATACATATGTGTACAAGAACGATACATATGTGTACAAGAACGATACATATGTGTACAAGAATGATACATATATGTACAGTTAAAGTAACAATACATATGTGTACAAGTAAAGTAACGATACAGAAAATCAGATTGCCCATATGTTTAAGGGAATATTTTCAATATATGATGCAGCATTTACGTGAAGAAAAACCCCAGGATAATAATGTGATACTCAATTAAATGCAATAACAAATTAATTCAATAGAAAATTGAAGAAATTGATATACACATTTTAAAGGAAGCACAATATTATTTTGTAATGTAATGTTTGAAGAAAATATGATCAGGGAAAAATTCATCCAATCAGTGAAAATTCATTTGTAAAGAAATAGATTTAATCTAGCCATCATTGTAATTAATGTATATCAGTTGGGAAAATATTTTGATTTTTGTGTGTAAAGGTCACACTTTGACAAGTTTTGAACACAAAAAATAAAATATTTTTGAGGAGTGCAACTTGTCTGTCTATCTTTAGATTTCTAAACAGTGCTGCGGTGTAGTTATCAATAGTGAATGATCTCCTGATTCATGGTTTTGTCACATGAGAAATACGGTATTCTTACCAGTCTATTTCATGTTTTCTACACGTTAATGGTCTTTCCTAAGAGGTTCGAATGGCCATAAATGAATTACTAGCATAAAAAATTCAATTTTGGTATTTTTATAGTTTTACAGTATTATAAGTGTTAGATCAGAGGAATCACGGAATCACTGACTATGTGTATATTCTGTCTATATAAAATCAAAGTCAGTAATGCATTAACTCTGCTTTAGGTCAATTGGTGAAAATATATTTATTGCATAAATAATAAATATTTATATAGAGAATCACTGATGCATCACATTATGAAGCTGGATAGAGACATTAGAATATTATGTTCTGTATATGCTGTTTATACCATTCTAAAAATTAAGGCAGGTTACAACTAATTTCAAGGAAAGATACAAAAAGTTTTCATACTAAATTTTGTTTTTGCTATCCTTAGGGTACGTGCCTTTCTCAAAAGCAGCTACTTCTTTGTTGTTGGGGCCAGATAACGACGCTATAACCAGTGGCAGGGTATGAACCATTATATCTTTGTTTAGTACCGTTAAATTACATTATTTTTATTTTAATCTCTATATAAATAATCTTTTTTAAAGGAGTCAGTAGGGGTAAATTAAATTGAATATAAACTTCTTTTAAAATTTATTTGAATGCATTGATTTCAAGTAAAGTCAGTAAATAAACATTTTGAAACGGGAAAGGAATTACATGTTTTGAAGAAAAAATATTATACAAGTAATTTCCTTTGTTTTCTTTATTTCTTGTGTTTTACAATGACCTATAGCATAAATTTCTGCATACAATTTTATTTGCTCGCGTATAGTAAAAAGAATTAAGTTCGAATATACAAACAATCAGATCAAATACATTAATTACAACATAACAAAAAGTTTAATTTAACTTCAGACTTCACAGAAATTATGATTTAATTAACTAATATTGAAAATGAAGTATCTGTTTTTTCTTAAGTAAATATTTAAGCATTGTCACTATTGAATATATTTGGTGTTAATTTTGTAGAAATTCATTATTCACAATTAAATGAAACTAAGTGATGTAGTAAATGAAACTATGTGTTGCAATACAACAAAACCTAGGTCGTGGTAAAGAACTTAAAGAAAGTAGAAATAATACTACATCACATAGTTTCATTTCATTGTCACTATCTTCATGTAAAATAATATTAATGAATTCATTTTTAAAAATATGCTGATGAATAGTTTTTAAGACGTTCATGGAATTGTCAATTAATAAGCTTTTACTTAACTTCTTCGTTTCTCATTTGTGTAAATACTAACCTTAAATTTTCAATAGGATAATTCGTATAATGTCTATAAACTTATATTTTTTTAATTAAGTATTTAATTAACATTGATGATATTTTTAAAATTAGCTGTGAGTAATTGTCAAACAAATTAACCAAAATATATTATAACAAACCATTTGACACTCTGATGCCTCGAATTGTTATGCAATTTTGTGTGTTCTTAGAATAATTACATTTGAATGACACCTAGAAGTAATAATATAATAAAATAGACATTCAAATTCGATTATTCTAAAAACAAAAATTTTACTTTTGAATTTTTAAAATTTAAAGTCTATTTGAATAAAAATTTATTTTGAATAAAAATCTTGAACATATGTTTATTCACTTTGAGGCATTCACACTCATATTTTCCATGTCTCAGTATTTTCTATCATGTTGTATTACTATCATGTTTTATTAGTATGTTATGTGATATTCAATTCTATTCTCATTACTTTGTTTAAGGCTTTCAGTATACAAACACTATCTTACACCGGTGCACTGAGGCTTGGAGCCGAGTTCATTTCGAAAACTCTAAAGCGTACAATATTCTACAACTCTCTACCCCCTTGGTGTAAGTTAACATAGTCAGTTTTGTAATTAATACTTTGATTATTGCCACATATTTCAAAAATATATATTCTCCTTTATAAATACTTAAGACTTTCTTTGACTTTAGTAAATGATAGTAGGCCATCATTGTTTGTTACTTTTCAGTTAGTGTAGAAAATCTTAACTTAATCCTTAACAAAAATAACAAAGAAATATCATGCCATGAAATAATTCTGTAAAATAAGTATAATTTTAAACTAAATGGCAAATGCAATATATTTATAATAATTTGAGGATAAAATATTTTACATTATCAATAATTATCACTAAAAAACTGAATATGCTAATTATTTTTTCACGCTTTATTCAGTTAATCTGAATGAATGAAAAAGTCTATAAGTATAATATTTTAGTTGAGAGTATAACATGGTTGGTTATATAGTCTGTTAAGTACAAGGAACATGATAATATTAGTTAAATAAATATATATTAGACTATTAATAACCAACATATTGCCTTAGAAAATATAAAATGGGCCATTATTTTTCTGTGAATGTACTGCACCATTTTTTATATGATATTAACTATGTGAAGCTAATTGGGCTTAGATATGCGTTATGCGTCATATTTCTGGCGCTGTTATGTGCCATATTTCGAAAGCAGCAATATAATGACTAGCTTTGCTTTGGTGATGCAGGCTCAATGCAATGCTCTGCTACGTGTTAATTGTCATCAAAATGGAGGTTTTTAATAACTTGTTTACAATGATGATAAAATTATTATTAATAGTCACAATAATGGTTTAATATATGCTTATTTAATTAATACTATCGTGTTCCTTATACTTTCAACTAAAAATGTTGTTATATTTATAGCCTTTTCTTGGTTTGTTTACAATTTATTCAAGTCAATTAAAAATAATTATTAGTGGAGTTTGGGATCCTGGAGACAGATTAGCCAATAAATTTTATAAAGACTAATATCTGGCAATGTGAGATTAAGTATTACTGTTTATTAATGCATTACTATAACAATTTTTAGCAAATAATTTTGTAATGAAGTCTTTCTTATATATTTGTTAAGTACTTTTTCATATTTGGAGATTGCCCACTGCAATTGTATTTTTATATACACATTCAACTAATAAGAAAATTTACCAATTTTTTCCCAATAACAGGACAGAACAAAATTTAATCAAATTTTAGTAACAATTAATTATTAAAATATTTAACAGGTATGATATTTGTGACTTAAAGTGGTAAATTTAATAAAATAGGTTCAATGAGGTCTTGGTTGCAAAAATTGCCTAAATAAATAGCTAATATTTGAACTACTTTTGAACTTTATTTATATTTATTAATGTTCTTTTCGTGTTAAGAATTTTTTTTATATTTTTGTAAAGCAATCGTTTATTCAATACTAGCCTTTGCTTGCCGCTTCATTGACATCACCATTTGATTTTTTCGGTGGAGCTTTTCTCTAGTTTCTCTCTTCTTAGTTCTTCTTCTTCTACTTTCGTCCCAAAGTCTCCTTTAACTGAAATAAAAATACGCTACTCAATTTGAGGGAGAGAGTTAGGAACAAAGCCGGGGAGGGCTGGCTTTACCCTCTGGTGCAAACCTCACCCTGTGAAGATGAATATTTACCAGAAAAAATTATTTTTTAAAATATCAGTACTCAATGAAAACGCCAAACTCTATAACAATACTGCACCCTGTAATAATGTAGACTACCTAAGGTATCTTAATCCAACCTAACCTTGAAATATATCAAAATAAGCCTTCCTATATTGCATCATAAACAAAACCCAGTATAACTCAGCTTAAACTAACTTAATCTAATGGGGATATTAATTTGACCATAAACATGAAAATAATATAGCACATATGAATATGAATGTCAAAAGGGAATATAGAAAAAAAACCTATCAAGCATGAGTGGAATCCGTATTATGAGGGTTTCGTACACATTTTGGCCGTTATAAACATTTAATGGTACATAATATTCATATTAAACTATTTACGAAATTACAATTTTTTAAAATGAAAATATATTGCTTACTATATCTTTCACAAGAGCATATTTCAAAAAATATTTTTTTATGTTATATAATTGCAAGTTGATTTACAATTGACAAGTTGGATGTATGGACATATACATGAGCATGGGCATGTGAAAATGTACATCGATATATTAAAATGGAACATAACAATATGAATATAAACATGTGGACATGAACATATGAACAGGAAAGTGTAAACAGGAATGTAAACATGTAAGGATAATTATGGGAACATGAACAGGATGTGTGAACAAGAACATGTGATCATGAATATGTCAACGTTTTTCCTATAAACATGAACTTATGATATGGATATGAAAAGTATAATATTATTATCATTTTACATTAGGGCAGGAATCTGTGCTTTTAGAATACAGCAACTAAGCTCAGTTTTCAGGCGTGTTCATAAGTATGTCAGAGGCCGTGCGTCTATGCTAATTGCTTATCTAATAAAATTAAATTGTTCTTTTTAACATAGATGTATGTATTGTCTCATCTACTAATAATATTCATTTATGTACTGTCACACTGAAATTAAAAATACACGCGCAACACCAAGAAGTACCCGTTACATTCATAGATTGCATTCAATGATTTCAATTTATTTAGTGATTAGAGACTCGGCCTTGGTTTTATCCCCATGCAGTAACCAGCTCCTTTTAAAGATATCAAGTGAGCTACCACGTTAGTACAGTGCATAATTTTCGTGCGTGGAATGTTGTAGTTAAGTCATATTGTGATTTGGAAACTTCCATTTCAATCTTTATCATAAGTCTTTTCCAGTTATAAATAAGAGAACTGTGTCATATGGGTTTGCCACCACTTTACCCACAATCTCAAGTTTGAGTATCTTGTTGATGTATCATATCCGAGCATAAGGCCATGTGGGATATCGCGAGTAAAAATTTGCAATTCACTAATTGCATTATTTGGTATTGTCTGTGTCCTATCTGTGATACAGCTCATGAACCAATTATGCATTTTTCAGGTACACCATTATTATAAAGCATCTTCAAAAGTAATGGTTGAGATATCGATTCAAAGGCTTCAGAGAGGTTAAGGAATGCAGCTGCATATCTTTCGTTCCTGTCCACATCCCGAGCTATATACTTAAGGACAGCCAGTACTGATTGTCTTTCCCTTCTTAATATGTAATCGTTTTCAGAACACTTTTGATTGTTCTGCAAGTACTTAGTTGTTGGTTTACCAATTACCAATTTTCATTGGGTTCACTATATACTATGAACAATTAAATAGATCGGTAATTGTTAATCTTGTCTCATCTTTAAAGAC
>JAYKKI010000035.1:22082500-22142500 GCA_039881145.1 Druceiella hillmani
CTCAGAAAATAGCTTCAATACTGATATAAAGATTTTGAATAAGTTTTTAAATTTGCAATATTATTACTTGATGTGGGATCACTAATTCTGAATCTAAACATTTTAGCATAATCACTATTACTCCCTAAAAATAACTTCTACATGATTGGGATGGGCTATTTACTCCCTAAATAATTCCTAGATCATTGGAATTAAGGATTCGACTTAGCAACATTAGTGTCCTACTGAAAATCATAAATACGTTAAAATACGTCTACAGGTAATATTCACACCCTGGTTTTACTTCTGGAAATAATATAATGGACAAGAGTGTTTGTGACAAGGCTGCTTTCTCTTCATAGTTATTCTTAATAGACATAATGAACAGAACAAATAATGGAAGGCAACAAAGAATAGAGTGGTAGTTGTTAGAGGTCTTAGATGATTTAGACTATACCGATGACTTTCTGCATGCTGAGCCATAAGCATGTGAATATGCAAGTCAAACTGATAGATTTTTGAAGAGAGGCAACACACATTGAGCTTAAAATTAACACGTGGAAGACACAAGAAATGAGATTTGATGTGAAGAAAACAACACCGTTGCTTCTAGGCACTAAGCAATTGCCAATTTACTAAGTTTAATTCTTGCACAACTCCCATATGGCAGTCACGAAAACTGAAAAAATTCCAATGTGAAAATTTAGCCTTCCTCAATGTTTTTTGAATATCTTGGTCTGATAAATTAAATCACAATGAGTTGCTAGTATGATGCAAGAAAGTTCCAATGAAGCACTGCGGAAAATTGTTCTAATAGTGCAGTCAATATAAATATTTGACATACCCAAAATTCCCACAGAGATGGAATTTGATGTAGACATTAATGATGTGACAAAATTCCCCTTCGGTTAGATAGAAGCTAAAAATGTTATTCGAGGTCATACATCATCAAAAGAGGTTTTTTGCAAAGAACTGCTTAATGGTCATTGTCAAAATTGTAAATCATACAATTTTCAATAAAAACGGTTTTTGTACATTTCTATAAATAAATTTAAAAAATTACGCAATCTATTTTTTCCTTCATATGCACTCTTCTCCGCGCCACCATCAAAGTAGACAGAGTGCTTGGTGCATTTTTTTAAGTAGTATCCTCTGCAGGGGAAAAAATGTAGTCTGGAAAAAAATTAGTGTATCCACTAATTTTTTTTCCATTAAATATGAAACAAACATAATAATTTATGAAACAAAAACCAATTTGTTGATTGCTAAACATTAATTAAGAAAATTATATTGGAATGTGTGTAAAAAGACGGGATTTTACTTGATTATTATCATTAACTTTTTTTTAAATATTTTATTTCTGGAGTCACACATTTTTCTCTTTTTTCTTGTTTCTGCTTCTTTTTCTTCATTTCTTCTGTCTTCATTTTATTCTTATTGCATGGTGACTTGTAAGAAAACAAATCAGAAAGCTCATCATCTGCGGCGTTAGATATTTTTTGATTACTGAGTAATTTAAATCTACGTTTTTGTATCCGAATTACATTACTTGGTGCAATTGCAAAAATATGGTATTTAGTAATATTTCTAGAGCGGGTAAGAGTTGATAATATACTCTATATAAAGTAGTTTCAATTGACTTCAAACTGTTATTACTCAAGGTCTATCGCCAGTTTTCAGAGTCCAGTTCATGCTCTAACCGTACTTGGAGTTGATAATATACTCTATATAAATGTTGATAAGCAGTACTAGACGTTGTGAACGACAGGATAACTGTATGACTTTATTGTTGCACAGACTTTTCACAAATCGAGTTATAAATATTTATCTATGCCAATCACTGATGTTCATTATAGACAGAGATCAGTGATGTCAATGTTTTTCGGTGCTTCGTACATAGCAAGTTTAAAAGGATTCCATTACTAATAATCATGTCTGGCGAATAGTTAATTTTTGAAAAATTTTCAGTGTAATCAGTTAACTTGTATATTTTACTTTTGTTGAAAAGTGCTGACGTAGTATTGCATCCACTTATTGCATGTAAAAATAATATATGAGCCCTAACTTTTGAATTTGAAATTAAATTTTTAATCAGCCCATTCCAATCGTGATGAAAAAATAGTTGTTGCCGTTTGATCTATCCCTGGTTTTGAAAATTAAATTATTCTCTCAAAAGGGGTTTGTGCTGTCAATATTATCTATAAATCTACATCTTCTTAACAACAATAGTTGTATTTGCATTTGATTGCTATATCTATCTAAGAGTCATTCAAAACTAACATTACTTGTTTAATTTTTTGGTGTTTATCCCCTTCCATCAAGAAGCAGGTCGACAACAGAGTGGTAGTAGGTGACTTACAACAGAATGGTAGTAGATGTTTTTGACGGTTATATGAACCATTATAAAATACACCTGATCACTGAAGATTGGAACCAGTACAATGTATGTTTAGGAATGTAACTTATGTTCAATGTATAATAATGTTTACATACTGCATATCGGTTTTTATAATTTTTAGAATTGTATTATCTCACAAACGATCAATTATATAAAAAAGTATGTATGCATTTTTGATAAGAAATTATAAAATTTACAATTTTGATAGTAACAATTTTTGCAGAATTTGACTTTGAATCAAATTTTTAGCTACAATCTAATCGAAGGGGAGTTTTTTTAAATCACTCAAAATGTTAATTTAAAGTTCTATAGCACATTTCATTTCTTTGGTGATTTCGGCTAAGTCACAGAGAATTTTTTTGTCTATTACTAGACTGGTATTCTCAAACAGACTAAGAGAAATGAAAGTGTAAAATTTAGAATCGATCGCCATAGCGAAGTCCCGTGGATGGCCTTTGCCATAGTATATCACAAAGTTTCAATGTGTTTTATTGTTACACATTACAGTTTAAGCATTTTTTTAAGTTTTCTATAATTCAAAATTTTCATTTTGGAATAGCCAAAATATGTAAAATGTGCGAACATTTTTTTTATAGGTATTAAGTTTGATAGTTCATAACAAAACGTGAAGAATTAGATAATTTAGGTATCAAAGTGATCCAATTATTTATTACTGAATAATTAATAAAATACGGTTTGAAAGTTATATTTCCTATGATAATATTTACATTTTAGTTGAATGCTTAGTAAAACATGTGTTCTGTATATATTATGTTGAAGAGTTACATGACTAATAAATTATTGTCGCATTGTTTTGTATCCGTTAAAAAAAGCACTTTTTTGGAAAAAAATAAACAAAGAAAAGAATTATATATTTTTATTAATATTTGACAAAAGTAAGAGAAATGACAATTATAGCTCTCGGCGTTGCATTAAAAAGTATAGGAACATGTACAACAGACACACTTTATATAATTCTTGAATTTTCTTCTAGAAATTTAAAGATCAAGCAAAAAAATTATTAACAAAAATATAACATCATGGTGAATAATCTGCAATTAAAATGATCAATACAAGATAAAATTATATCAAAATCAGTTAAATTGTTCTTAAGACATTCTATATTAAGCACGTAGAAAATTATGTTTAAAAACTTGTAAATCACAGATGAGCGTGTCGGCAATCTAGTGCTGGTATCACGCTATTCTGAGGTGGTTATGGCTGCTAAATCCCAGTTGATTCGTCTGGCACGAGCACAATATGGGCAACCGCCTGCACATGGCGCTCGTGTTGTTGCAGTTATTCTCAATAATCCTAACCTCTACGATCAATGGTATTGTTTTTCCCAAAAGTACAAACTAATCCAGAAATAATATTTAAAAAACAATTAGTTTGTTAAATATGCGTAAAGAGTAGAGTGTCATTGAAGTGTCGTTCGATGGATCAGTTTAAGATCACAAATGTACTTTGTAAGAATTGTGCTACATGGAGTATCTAAAGCAGTGGTTGGAACGGTGCGAAGTATGTTTTTGAGTGTGTCTGGCATCACTGTTGCTCATCGTATGAGTTAGTGCCTCATTAATCTATTACAATAAAGATGTTCCATTACAATAAGACTATTTCTTATATGATCTCAATGAGTTAGGTGAACGAAATAAATACCAAACCAAGACATTGGGTAGGTGTTAGCACTTGTTATCACTTGTCTCATCAAAATTAATTCGTCCTCATTTTTGCTAATAGCCCACCTGAAGATGTTGTAATACAACGAAACCTAGGTCATGGTAAAGATGTTGTAATACAACGAAGATGTTGTAATACAACTGAAGATGTTGTAATACTACGAAACCTAGGTCGTGGTAAAGAAATTAAAGAAAGTAGAAATAATACTACATCACGTAGTTTCATTTAATTGTGAATGAATCCCTCCTTATGACGAGAACTAGTCGTAAAAAAAGTGATATCATCCGGATAGTGCAAGTTCATAGTCCTGTAGCCACCAATCGTAACAACATTTGTCCAATCTTCCAAAGTGATTCGCATTATGATTTAGGTATATATGTCATATATTTTGATGTGCTCATTTCCTGTAAGGTATCCTATAACATTGGCCATTTTACTGAATTGAACACTTCCAAAAAGTCATTAAAGCAAACATGAGTCGGTTTGTAGAATTCCCAGGCCTTCCCGATAATCTTGCCTTTTCCTTCACAAAATCAGTTTGCTCAGGTGCGATCCCCTTAGACAGGTAGGTCTTCAGTTGCTCGTCCAGGATACGTAACAAGACTTAACTCGCATGAGATATCAGAGCTATACATTTCTTCATTGAGTCCTTCTTATGTAAGGGAATAAATCATGTGGGCCCATTCTGTCAGCTGCACACCTGTCTACCATATTTTGTTACACATGACTTGCAGATATCGATGGCTCAGTCTTCTAAGGTCTTTGTACTTTCGATGGAAATTGCATAAAGACCTGTGGCTTTCCCGTGCATTACACCCTTGATAGTGACTTTTTTCTTAGATTCAATATGTCTGGCTCATTTTCAGGCTCTAGATATTAATTCTCTGGCTCTATAGTGGAGAAGATAGCGGGTTTGAAACAGGGACCATTAGTAACGTTTCCATATTTTGGATATTTAGTCTAGCTAGGCTAAATAACTCCCATTTTGCTATGTTTGCTGGTACTTTCGGTTGCTTTCAGTTTAAGTTTCAGATTAAACCAACTTATTAATCATCGGATCTATCAAAAAATTGTTTGCTTATGGTATCCAACGTAAAATCATTTATTCCTGCTTTAACTGGAAGACTACAATCCAAATGATATACATTTCTAGCTGTATAGCTAGGTAATTGTAATACAGTAGCCACCACGTATTACAATTACCTAGCTATACAGCTAGAAATGTAGGAACACAAGAAAAGAAGACAAATTTACATAAAAACAGACTTATTTGTGTTGTATAAGCTTATAATAATTATTGAACCGAGTCAATCAATTAAATTAACATTTTTGGTTATAAAAAAACTTAGATTTAAAAAGAAAAGAAATTAATTAATTTCAGTATCTTAATTGTAAGGAGTTTCGACCTATCATAGTGAAGATTGAATATTGTTAGAGACTAAATTTTTTCTTAATGGGTGACACAGTGAGTATTTAATGTTACCTCCTCTTGCTCTAAAATTGACTGCATCCATTTGGGCTTACTTTTCATTAAATCGTCAATGAAAGTTGGTGGCATTAAGTTCCATCCGAAATGATCTGCAGTATGAGGTCAAGCATTATCATTCATTAAAAGACAATCATCTTCAATGTATGGGCCAAAAGGTATCATAATTTGCTTTAAAATGTCTATTATGTATCTTGCTGCAGTCAGGGATCCATTTTCTACGATACATAGCTCCATACGTGCCTCTAAAGAAATACCGCCTCCATACCATTACTGACCTTCCATCATAAGGCTCTCTTCCAACAATGTAACAGTGAGCGTATCTTTCTACAAAGAAAAAAAAAGGCTTAAGACAGAATCTGGACTGATCAGTAAATGACCATTGCCCAAACGTCATCATCCCAGTTTCGGTGTGAACGAATCGAGCTACACGATAACCTGCAGTGAATGACGATCCTTTGGTGGGCAAGTATGCCCTTATTCCAGCCGCGTTAACTCTTCGTTTAATGGTTTTGGTGCTAACTGTCTCTCATCGAACTTCCTGAAGCTTGGTTCTTACCTCTGAAGAAGTTGAAGAATGGTTTCTTAAGATATTGCTTACAATATCTGTCTTCCCTCTCTGTTGTTACTATTTATGACGTTGCCTTTTATGTCAATGGAAAAAATCACAGACTTGGAAACTCATAATGTTTGAGCCGTTTCATTAAAAGTGCAATCATTTTCAATTAAAGTTACAGCTTTCGACACTTGAGCGAAGCTGGGATTTGGCATTGTTACTTAAACTTATTAAATAATGTTTCCTTAACTCAATGATGACAAATTTGTGAGGAAAACAACAAAAAATAAAGTGTTTGCTGCAAAATTTCTTACCCTACTCAATGTTGAATATTGTATGTAATAAAGAAATTAATAGATAACAAAAAAAAAACGAATCATAAAGTCATAAATAAAATTCAATTGAAATCCTTATTTTTTTAAAATACTATAGCTGTTATACACCATTGTCAAATGTGAACAAATTTTATGTTATTCTGTTTATCTTTGCATTTATCTAAATATGTCTATGAGTGTATATACAATACCTTACTATATAATTGTACTTATCGTCTTTCACATTTTGGAAGTCTGAAAATGTGAGCTTTGGCGTTCTTGGTGGAGTTTTAGCAGAATACAACACATACTATTTTAAGTAATACAAACAATAGAAATTTAACTTATGGATATCCCAATTAATATAAAAAACAAAACTGCAAAGTTTTATGAGGATATGTACACGCCTGTGTATACACATTGAGAGGAAGAAAAATTTATTCAATAAATCATCTGATCTGTGGAAAAATCAATTGATCTGTGGAAAAAGTGTGGTGCCTGGCTGCCAGGCACTGTCGTTTGAGTGTATTTCCTTCTTTGCTTACTTTAGAAGCGAAAAGAAAACCAAATCAGCATTTTCAAGTTTTCTAAGTTTTTTTCTAAGCATTTTTCCAATTCTTAAAGTTGTTAATAGGTTAATGACGCGCACGCATTAACAAGCATTTGAACAATTTATATTAATACAGAAAGGCTAGTAGAGAAGTACATTTTTAACAGTGTTTGCTTGATTTTTATGCTAGTAATTCCATAGCGTTATAAACCCAAAATAGCATCAATCGAAGCTTTTTCAGACAAGTTTATGTTGTATTAATTACAAGTTTATATATTGTTTTAAAATCAGGACCCAGTATTTGAAAATTATGACAACCAAGCTTAATGAGATGAGGCAGTTCCTCTACTCGGAGTTACTTGTGTGAGTTCTTGTACTATTTTTCTACAACTGTTGTAAAATGTGTATGACAATTTAATACAAGATAGAAGTCTTTGAGAAATTATAAAAAGCATACTACATATTATGCATTTCATGTCAAAATTTTTCATTTTTGCCACAAACCATAATAACATTGGTAATGAACTAATATATATATATATATATATCTAATATATATAATAAATATATATGCTTACTTTAAAAACATTATTAATGCAATTCATAAAAATGAAAAAGTATAAATAAAGCCAATATGATTTAATGTAAATAAAATAAAAATAATCAACTGCAAATTGAAAATAGTGTAGATTTTAGAGCATAAACTTATAAAATTAAAGCCAAGTCAGCAAACATAGTTTAAATCCAAAAATCAATTTTCTGTATTTGATAATTTCAAATTTAAATATAACATTGAAATGAGAAATTAAACATACTCTATGTTCCACTAGACTAGACTGATGAATGTTGTTAAAAATCTATAGGCCTCCTCAAATCACTGCGTAGAGAAAGAATAGTGTAGAGCTGGTCGAGACCCTCGTGACATTGCATCAGAAAAAATAATTTGCCTGTAGTAAGCAGATTTGCTTCATATGGAAGTTGTTAATTAATTGATGATTAGTTTCACTAATTATTTTGTTATTTTATGTTGTGGTAACCTGTGGTCTATGAAAATAATTTACATAACTTTATCTGATATCTCAGACTGAACACACCGGGCGCGTGGGAGCACATCGTCAAGCAGAAGGGCATGTATGCCTATACAGGATTATCTGCTCGTCAAGTGAGTTACATGAATGAGTGCTTTCACATCTATATGGCTAAGACGGGACGCCTCGGCATCAGTGGATTAACCATGAACAATGTGAGATATGTCGCTTCTGCCATACATCAAGCAGTCTTGACCTTTCCCACTGCTTCCCTTAAAATGTAATTTTATGTGTAATTAAAACTTGTAATATGTAATAGTATGTATTAAATTGTTTATTAAATTGAAAAAAATAGATATGCTCTTTGATGTTTCAAGTGACTTTTGTAAATTATTGGTAATTGTTTCAATATCAAGAGATTATATTGATGATAATAAGCCCCTCCACATCACCAAAATATTGCAATATAAATAGAGACGCAGATAATTTGGTCCAATTACAAATGTGAACTTTAAGTCAGACCAATCACAAACATATTTTTTCATATCAATGTAACACGCCAATTTGTCAGGCGCATGCGGCCATTGGTGCATGCGCATGTTTACATCTATCACGGACAAAAGACTTCACGTTTACATCATCGTTTTTAATATGTTTGAGTTTTTTTTATAATAATTGATGTTTCAAATAATATAATAATAGTCTCAGTTTGTTTACTCCTTTATTGGTAAACCCTTTCAAAGTAATTAAGTGGCAAAACCTGCAATCATATATTTGCACTTGGCATTGTGGGCACGATTTGCAGTTGTTTGAGAGGCTTTACATGTCGTTACGTATATCATAATCCGCGTGACCCATTCATCCACCGCTCGATCATCCTTAGAAGTTTAGACTTTCAGGGCAGTCGGTCTGTATCTCATTATTGGCTTTTGAAAGATTCACTGCGAGTTAAACTTGATAAGATGAAGCAAATCATGATTCCAATATAATCCAACCAAAAAGCATTTTGTTATAAAAAATGTAAAAACGGGGACACAACACCGCAATGTTTCAAAAATTATATTTGCTATAATTTTCCTTCTAACATTGACTTATAAACAACCACTGTTTATTTCATTTAAAATAAACATTTAAAACCAAAAATAACATTTGCCCAACCTAATATCTAGTTATTTACGTGATCACAGTTGAAATATTTTGAATGAAGTTATAAATCGGCCCACAGATAATTGGAGGACATTGACCCAGTATAAATAAAAAGAATCTGTTTATGTGCATGCAATTTGTACTTTAATATACTCGTGTACTTGGGCATTGTGTAGTTGCCAGAATAGCCATACGTCTGTTTTTTAGATTTAAAGTGCTGTGATGAGTATCCTCTGGAGTTAAAACAAAGACAGTTAAATTGAATAAGATCAATTTATTATTAATGTTAAATAAAATGCTATGTTTCTTCCATAGTAGTCTCTGCAGCCAAAGTAGCCAATGTACGCGTTCCAAATCGAGCATTAGCTGAAAAAAATGCAGATTGTTACTCCATTTCACATTTTTATCGATATTAATGTAAACTGTCTGTATTTGTTTGTTTTTTATTATGGTAAAGTAGTGTTTGTATTTGTAAAGTAGGTTTTATTTCTGTCTGATAAGACAATGACTTGAGTGAATTATAAAAAAAGAAAAGTAATTTTATGGTAGAAATGTCTACAATTAGAACAAAGGAAGAAATGCCTATAATTAAAACGTGATATAAAAACAAACGTCTCTTTGACTGGAAGAGACTGGCAAAGTCCATTTGTTGTGCCGGGGTGTTAAAGAATAAAAATGGCGCTCTTATACAGAGAAAATAAAAATAATAAACTCCCAAAACTTCTATTTAAATAATCAATCAGATAATTGTTTCCAAGAGTTATGTATTCAGATAAGTATTTAGTTTTATTATTTTGGAGTGAACATTTTTAATTCTCACTATGTATACATTAAAACGGTATCACAATTTGCACTAAATTTTACTCTATAAAATGTCTTCACTTTTGTACCTAATTTCCATTCAAAGTAATACATTTTATCCACGATTCTCGAGTAATGTCTAAGAAATAGTAATGGGTGTGTTGATATGGAGTAATATTTCTTACAAAGTGAGACATATTATGCAACATCTCGAGTAATATATTTAGAGTGATGAGTGATTAATATCACTCATCACCCTAAACATTACTCGAGATGTTGCATAAAGTGATATTACTTTTTTGGAATGATAAGTGATCTTGCATTACATTTTGAAGGACTCTTGCGCATGTCTATTGGCTACATTAAGTGTTAGTTTTTACGATTTTGCTCACTTTGGGTTAATTAGTCAGTTTCTATAATATATCTTAATAAATAAAATAAAATAAATTCATAAATAAAAGGGTTAGAAAAGAAACGGACAAACGCAATAACACGAAAACGGAGTAAAACGAAGTCAGAGCCGTCATCAATTATCTCTGCCTGAAAAAAATGTCTACCAAAGATATCCATGCTGACTTGGTAGAAAGATCTGGGTGAATCCGTTCAATCCATATTCTATAGTTGCACACTGGTGTACGGAGTTTAAGCTGGACAGAACATCGCAAGATCGGTGCAAAAGGTTAAACGGTGCCTGTATTTTACGATGCTGAGGGAATTGTAATTGTGGATTACCTGGAAAAGGGAGCTACCATTACAGGCTCTTACTATGTAGCCTAAATCAGAAAATTGCGGGAAGCTATCAAGAAAAAGGAGCAGAGAAACCAAGCGCTGGGGTGCTGTATCACCAAGATAACGCACCAGCATACAAAGCCGAAGTTGGGATAGCTGCCATTCGAGAAATGAGTTTCGAATTGCTTGAACCACTCTCCTTATTCTCCAGAGTGACCCTCAGTGATTTCAAACTGAGGACTTTTCAACTGAAAGAGATAATTCTTCCCTAGGCTTAAGGACAAGAAATTTGAAGACAATAGTGGGGTGATGGCCGCTGCAGAAGCATTTTGGGAGAATCATGATGAAGATTTTTTTTAAAAGGAATTCATGCACTAGAGAAAAAATGGACTAAATGTATTGACTTTTTAGTTTATGTTGAAAAGTAAATAGAATTTAGACGGATAAACATTGTGTTTTATATAGATTATCATTACTTTTTGATCACCTCTCATTTAGTCACTGTTTCTCAAGAAGGATTGAGTGTAACACTAAGTGTTCCTTTGCCGTTTTGTGCTATGTATATTATCCCAGTACATCCTCAATAACTTGGCTCGTTGATTTTTTACAACTAACATTTCACACTAATGAAATAAGCTTTACGTAACCTTCGATTATCTCTAACTTGTGAGTAAAAGTTCATTATTTTAACTTTTATTTAAGTTATTTCACTGTGTATTAGAAATAGGGGTGAAAAGTATTGGGTAGTTTTAGAAAACTGGCTCATGTACCTCTTGCATGTCTCTATATCCATAAAAGTTATTATTATACAATCGAGCTCCTCGAACTTCAGGTATGTGACAAAAGTGTCGTAAAAATCTGTTCAGTTGTTTTTATGTGATATGAATCCTTCAATCAATACCTAATATAATTCTTTGAACTGAGTGAATATGGTTGACTGGAAGAGATTGCTAATGTAGCAATAAGTCCGCCATATGTACTATACATAAAATATTATTAAATAAATAAGTTTGAAACAAAAAATATCAATTCATACACTTCAAAGAATCACATTGAATCGATTTGCTAAAATTCTAATTTTAAGCATAAGCAAAAAGCTCTTCTTACTTTTTTACTGTTGGCAATATTCCTGTTATCAGATTTGTGTAGGTTAATGCTATAAGATAAACTAACTAACGAAGGTACATTCTGATAAGGAGTTATATTTACCAGCTTCATTATTGGTGAGGTTGTACATCATGAGATTTTTGGCTTTGTTGTCTCCGCCAATGGCAAACGTAAATGGGTTCTCCGGGCAGGCGGCTGCGCAGAGCGCTTGTCCAATGGACAAGGTCGCCTCTGAAACTTGAACTGGAGGCGCACTGGAAAGTATGTTTGTTTGATTTTACATTTTCATAAAATACAACTGATAACGCTAACAGAAAATTTGTGGATTTATTAGTGTGAAAGTGAATCCTACATCCAACCAAATAGTAGTGAGTAAAAGTAACAAGTTTTTACTTAAGATTTTAAATTATCAATAGACTGAGGATTAACTTTTTAAGAAAAGCGACACGTAAGATGTCTGCTCATACTTTATCATCTTTTTTACTAATATACGCTGATACACATGTTCATTCTGCCTTTGACCAATACAAGAAGTAAAAAATATGTGGACGTCTTTTTTTGTAATCTTCTTTTTAGAATACTTTAATGGTTTTTCCTGCATTCCCATACAAAAATAATTGGGAAAATAGCAATCAACAATTTTTAAAAAGCTTCAGAAATAAACTAAACATATAACACTAATGGTAATATGGAAGAATTGAAGAAAAGAATGCAGTCATGTCACATAGAAAAGAAAGAAGAAATTTGATGCAAGGTTATGAACAAAATCCGAGTATACAAAATGTATAACTCTAGTACTATGTAAAGTTTAAACTTTTAAAGAATGAAATAGAGGCAAAATGTAGAATTAACATTAGTATTTTATAAATTTAAAGGTACAAAATTTATTTCTGGCAAACAGCAGTACGAAATGTTAGATTTGTTTATGTACAACACAATGAATGAGGTTTATGTACAACTGATATATCCAAGGGGTGGCACCTTGATGCTGCATGAAACATATAAATCTGGGGTGCAAGACCAACAAATGTCCTTTTTTTGAGTATTTCTTTGAAATAATATCAAACATCACCAATTCCGCAATCAAGAATCACCCTAATACACAATGATAAAATATTTTGTTATAAAGCATAATTTGTGCAAGTCACAACGCTAAAATGGATACGAGCACTCCAGGTGGTATTCATGAATACCCAGGATAGAAGAGCAAACTGTCATCTTACTTCAAAAAGAAGGAAGTGATTTACATAACAGACATGTTAACATTTTAGGCAATACATCGAACCTGGCGGCTTATATGAAACATCATAGTAATGTTGATTAAAGGCTGACTATGTCAAAATCCCAAAGGTAAAATACACGAGCTGAGTATCTACTCAACAACTCAAGTCCATCTACGAGAAAAATGCAGTTTTATATTTTTATATATGATGTAGGTACCTAGAAAAATCATTAGCTTAAGGCAGCGGAATCTATTATTTATGGAATCTTTATGACATTATGTGACAACATCATACCTGGAGACACTTCACACTTTTAATTGACAACGAGTCTTCTTATAAAACAACATCTTATTGCCAAATACAGCTACTTCTCATTATGTCAAAGGGTTTAGAGAACAGATTAAATAGCTTTATTAAAGAAAGACACTCGCTCATGAATTCAATAGTTTGGATTTAGAACTATCCACTCAACCATAGATCAGTAGGTCGCATCACAAATAAGATCGGAAAGATACTTAAGAAAAAAAGGGTCAGCTAAGCAGTGTTCCTGGATTTAGCACATGCCTCTAATAAAGTTTGGCATGAAAGCGTAAAACACAAACTTCTAGAGATTTGCCAAAACAATACTATGTGACCCTTAAATCCTGCTCAGCAAACTAAAATATATTATGAAAAATTACATTCTGAACCGAGCAAATTCTTGCAGCTGTTCTGCAGGACAGAGTGGTCAGTCTGGTATTGACTTGATAATTAATGAAGAAGTAATGGTACTTGAAATTAATTTAAACCCAGTGTACTCGTATCAACTACACATTCAATAAAGTAAACCACTTTCCATGTTTCTAAACATTACTGTTGTCCTATACATGGATGTATGCTTCCCACTCTACGTGCTATATTGTGGAAACAGTCATTTAAAAATAGGGATAGGAGATACTGGTAAAAAAACAATTTTTGTGGCCTTTGACGTTCGATATCTTGTCTAGCGGGCACAATACATTACAAGGCTTTTCAGCATATCTTCAGAAAACTAAAGCAAACGTCCATGCAACTTTTCAGCTCGCTGCTTCCATTCCAAGGTTTAGCTTTTATTTCGCCTTTTTAACTGTACTATATTTTACAAAAATGACAAAAAACATATTAAGATAAGAGAATTTAGAAATATATTTATGCCTATTAAATGGTCCCCATATCTGAACTATATGATGTGAATATAAAAAAGCACCAGCTAAGTACAAGTCGGTAATCTTTAATTTTTTTTAAATCTGTTCTAAACGCAAACTAAACTGTTTGTGTTTTATAGAAATGGTACAACATAAATTTTTACATAACAGTATGTCCACTCGTTTTTGATTTTTGATGTGCTGGAATAGGTAATAGCAGGGAGAATTGTAAACATACCTTATAAACATTCCAATTACAAACATATTATAATTTAACTTACTGTTAGGCTTGCCAGCGAATTAACAATAGAGTTGAAAAGTAATACTATCAGTGAGCAATACCAGTAACGGATGTGTTCACTTATATACCAAGAGTTTAACCATTTAGTGAACTGGGCATTTTCCAAAAGAGGACTCTTCATTGCATCGTGGTTAAACCAGTGTATAATTAAATCAAACCTCTTTAGTAGAGGAAATCTTTGTTGAGAAAGAAATGCACAAAGAAATTATATAAAATAAAACAATATTTTCATAAACATTACTTTCAAATACTGATTTCAAAAACTGAAAACTAGTAAGAGACATTTTTTAATCTTTTTTAACGATTCTTCAAAACACAAAGAGGAAAGAATACCTGTTATTGTTAAAACATAGGGTAGACCTTTCTAAATTTTACTCAGCTTTTTGTCGTCAGTTATTATTCTGCCTCCAGCTGTTAAATGTTATATTTTCTTGGGAAGCATGTGGAGTAGGCAACATTGAACTGGTAGAAACTATGGGATACAGGATAACAAATATAATAGTACACCTATGAGGACCAGATTTTTAATTGGATGCAGTAACCTTATCAGAAGGATAAGAAGAGAGAAACATAGAAAAGCTATGTCGATGACATTGCTAACAATTTTTGACATTGTTAAAATTCACACTTTAAGAGAGATAATATAAACCAAAACATACTAACCTACTAGTATCCCAACTCTTGAATTTTCCATCATTTCCTACGGTGACCATCAAACCGGGACACTGCTGACTAAGTATGAGGCCTGAAATTATTTTGGTTAATCTTTTTTACTAAGTAATAAAATATGTTTAAGCTGTAAACTATAGCACTGGGACAGCGGTAACAGTGGCTGACTAACATTTATGGCCACCGCCTTGTGAGTACTTCATGATTGTTTAAATATAATGTCACCCCCCTTTTGGAGGCAATATGGTGTAGGTATAGCTTACAATCTGCTTAAAAGATTTTTAACATCATGAATTGAAAACAAATTACATACACTTATTGCTTTTGACATAGTTTTTACAGTATGAAAATTTCGAAATTCTATCCGATAAAGAAAAAAAAATGATTTTGGTAAGTCACAGTATTTATTTTAGTACTAAACATATTGATTCTGGCATGGTAACGTCCCTTCTGGTGTCATAAAATACTCCACAAATTTATTACAAACGCCAGTTGCTGTTAAACTGCCACTCACAGAATTTAAACAAGGTACATTACGTAATTTAGAGATACTCCATCTTTTATTTTATTTTTATTTATGGTTATTGATTCATTAATGTTATTAATAATACCTTCTTCATTGTTAATAAAGTTTTGTAGCTAATAACAGGTTTTTACTATATTAACCGCTAGTCCGTCGATATGTTCAATGGTCGATGCAAAATTCACCGTTTATTCGCCATTATGCCAAACGCACATTTGACATTCCGTCTTGCTTTTGTAACACGATAATAGAAAGTTCTTTTTATTTCATCGAGCTGATGGCCACCATACGGGTGAAGTAAATGTTCATGCAAGGTGAGTGCTTCATCACCAACAAATATATAAGGTAGTTCGCACCCAGTTCCAGGAAATAATTTAGATTATGATGTTTAATCTGTTGTTCAGTAGTATTTTGGAAAACCAAAATTTTGTTACCTTAAATACAGCCGAATAGCATTTTTTTCTGTAGGTACCAACATTAATGAAAAGAAAATTTTAATCTTAGTCAACTATGGCCTTTAATACAATTGAAAAAAAAATGTTTATAGTTAAACAACATTGATCAACTTTCTTCTGGTTTTATAATGCGAATAAGCTTCCCATCAATGGTTCCCAAGCAAAAAGGAAAATTCTAATATTGTGGAGTTTCAGTTTGAAGTAATATAAAGCATGAGAAACATAAGTCAAAGAACCCTGGTTCAATATTATTTACGGCCGCAGTCATCTCAGGTTCGACACAATCATCATAAAAATTCAACTCGGGCGTCTTATCCATCATAAACACCATAGCTTCGAAGTAGTCTACAAGTTATGACGAAAATGAATCTGTCCACAGTTCAGAACCTGTAGATTCTAACTTCGATTTGTATTTTGCAAAATTATCATCTCCTACCCCGAAATGAATATTGAATAGATATATTAATATCCCTTTTTTTATAATTCTCATAAATAAAATATTAACAAATCATGGTTTTTTTAAAATTTTATATACATAAATTATGTCTGTCTACATTTACTCAAAATTAATAATAACGTATAATAAAAATGTCTTACAATTTACAAGGTGTTGGAATTAATTCGTAGCGTTTTATGAGAGATGGCATCACAGATGAATGGTATTACAGTATTTTGTTTTACTTTCAGAAATAAATTTATCATAAATCAGCTGATATTAGGTGTTATTTTTATGACACGTCTTCTTTTTCAATTGTTAAAAACAACTAGTTATAATTATTTAAATATATCTCAATTTGTGACAAATAAAGTATTTTTGTGGGGAGTTTTACTACATTATTTTAATATGAATAAAAGTACTGCGGAAAGTCATCGAATTTTGGAGGAAGTTTATAGTGAAAATCAAATAATAGTAATAACTTTAATTTGTATTGCATTTGCGTTTGTAATCTGTATTGCCATGAGTGTATATTACATGTTCGCACACCATTGGTAATGTTCGGCACTTTTCGGAAATGTAGCTACCCTCTTGCCAAGCTCGCTCTCTTCACTTGCTAATGCACCACATGGCATTATCTAAACCTTTGGAATCTTTCTTATCTAAACTTTTGGAGATGACACCTTTTCAAAGAATGTGCAATTAAAAACTGGTCAAAATGAAATAATATTAAATTATCAAATATTGAATATATTTGGCGTTAATTTTGTAGAAATTCATTATTCACAATTACATGAAAGTACGTGATGTAGTATTATTTCTACTAACTTTAATTTCTTTACCACGACCTAGGTTTCGTTGTATTACAACAGCTTCAGGTGGGATATTAGCAAAGATATCTTTGCTTATATCCCACCTGAAGATGTTGTAATACAACGAAACCTAGGTCGTGGTAAAGAAATTAAAGTTAGTAGAAATAATACTACATCACGTAGTTTCATTTAATTGTGATTAAATTATCAATTCTATTGCTAACCCACTTACCAGTTACTTCACTCTCGTGTGCTTTGATGGACCAGAGGGGCTCCGTCTGCCGACAGTCTATGTAGGTGACTTGCCCAGTGTTATTGCTAGCCTGAGCATATAAGAAACAAATGTTAATTTGATACAAACAAGCCCTTTATTCACCATTTCACTTATCGATTTGCAATGAATTACAAAAGAAAGCAATTACTTTAAAGCATTATTTAGTAAAAGGCACGTTTAAACTCTTCTCACTTAAAAAAAACTGTAATTGACATTAAATATCTGTAACATTCAATAATTTTCATCAAGTTATATTTTGATATAATTGTTTAATAATTACACATTTAATATAAATACATAAATGCATTACACCTACCGCAAAACAAAACGGATTGAGCGTGTCCCATGCCACACGTTCTACTTCACCACCTATGGGCCAGGCGCGTGTCGCGTCAGCTGTGCGGCAGTCAGACACACGTGCCTGTCCATCGCAACAACCTGATAATAATGTTTGAGCCTCATGCGGATGCCACACTAGGGTTTGCACCTACGGTAAAATAAAACCAAAGGTACAATAAATTTAGCAGTTTTATAAAAGACCTATTATATGAAGCCTGACCTATATATTATGAAGCCTGATCTGTTTATGTTATGAAGAAAAAATAATAATGAGAAACTGTGTACGAGGAAGAAACATTTTGCATTTAACTTTTGAAAAAAAATTCACTTTGATTTGTGAAAACAGTTCCACAACAGGGAATAGATTATAACTTTGAAACAGTATAGCGCCATCTAGTCGATTTCTCTCAGAAATTTAATTAGTGTTCTACATATCTAATATAGATGGTGTAACTATCTATAGACCACAAAATAAATATTACAATTAAATGAAACTACGTGATGTAATATTATTTCTACCTTCTTTAAAGTTCTTTACCACGACCTAGGTTTCTTTGTATTGCAACATCTTCAGGTGGGCTGTTAAGATATCTTTGCTTTTTCTTTCTTTTCAAAGATCTTTTGCAACAATCTTGTTGAAGATTGTAAGATGTTGTAATACAACGAAACCTAGGTCGCGGAAAAGAACTTAAAGATAGTAGAAATAATACTACATTACGTAGTTTCATTTAATCGTGAATTATGAATTTCTACCAAATTAAGGCCAAATATATTCAATATTTCAAATAAGTATTAATTCATTTTTTGATTAGCAATATTTGCTTTTATGGAAGCACTTAAAACATATTATTTTACGTGCCAAAGGACTTCTCACGCATCCATGTATTCGAGGAGCAGGTTGGCGAGCCGAATACTATGTGTATTCGCTAGTAACAATGAAAAGTTGATTATCCTATACCTACCCACAAGTGTGCACACATATTTTTTTTGTTAGACATTCCAAATATGCGTGTGCATGTATTTACACTTTCCATCAGAAGGAAAATGTTTTCCATTAAAAGTAGGCACAATAAGTAGCTACATATTTATAGTGAGTAATGTGTGTTGAGTTTATGTATCGTTTTGAAAACAAATATTTATCAAAACTAAATAATGTCATATGGATATATTTGTTATGTTCAAAAAATTAGTTTGACATGCATTTTTGGCAATTTTTTCCAAGTTGCAGTATATTAAAAGTTCTTTTTAACAAAAATTAATTTGTATACATTTATAGTGAGGTGACTTTTGGAGAAATTTTTTAAATTATGAACCATTACCATTTTAAAATTATTGGGCTAATTTAGCACTGTTGGCCCATCTGCAAACAATTGAACCATTTGAAACTATCATTACATCGATGAACTTTACTTAGATTTAGACTTAAGTTATTTTTATTCAAGTTTTATGATGTTTGATCTAGAGATAGCAAATTTTATTACATTGCATATTATATATATAAACTTTCAATGTGACCTGCGATTTGGGGTCTGGAAATTGAAATTCCAAAGGTTGAAATTTTCACAACAGGTTTATTTCTGCAAAATTCACCTACAAATGGTTTAAGCCATATTGAGAAAGAGCATAAGCACAACTCAATGACGTTCCGAAGAAATATTTGGCCTAACAAGTATAACTTCCGTCTACTGAAAGTTTTTTGGCTACTAAAAGGAATTATGTAACTCGGTGGTACCAAGAGCTTTAAATTACCTATATTACCTGTAATGTAGATTTTGGCTACACAGGAATAATAAAGTTTACTTGTTCCTTTTCTCATTACCTTCCTAATATATGTTCTTGATTGTATGTTTCTGTCAAGAAAAAAATCTTGGCTTCCATCCGTTCAAAAATTCTATCTATACATATAGATCTATACATATAGCTCCAATGTTTGTTACTTATTAGAATTGTGGGTAAGTTAAAGGTATCGAAGGGACATAGTGGAACTTTGTATGAAGTATAGTTGCTTATTGGAGATTAAGAAATTGCTTATTGGAGTTATAAGAAATTTAAAAAAATATGGATGAAACATCATTAAGTGAATATGTCTCACATTTTCAAAACAAAAATGTGAAAGACCAAAATAACAAAGTTGGACCATCTTGGGAACTACTTAAAAACAAGATAAGGAGTAATAAAGTACGAGAGCCTTTATAGCAATGGAGACGGCATCATTCTCTATCATGCAGTTTCCATAAAGATAGGCATAGAGTTACTTAGTGCATGTGGTGTAGTGCATTATATGACACTTAACTCGTGCATTTATGTTGAAGTAGTATATCTTGAATTCGAGATGAGAAAATTTTATTGATTGTATTTATCTTATTTTTTTACTCAGAAATCATTTTGCTTCACCAATTTAAAACGGAGCTGTGAGATCAGTGATAGTTTAAACCAATTGTCAACAAATCTCGGTTTACAGTTAATCTGTAGATTACATCTAAATGATAACTGAAAATTACAATAACTTCCGTTTAGGTAAACTTAATTTACTTTCTTTTTTGTAATTTGCAACGATGAAGATTTTTATTGACTTTGTGTTATTATATTGGAATCAAGAGAATAGATGTTAAAATTGTTTACAATCCTTGATCACTTGATTAGAGAAAGTATCTCTTTTACCAATATACCTTTTTTTAACTTTATGATGTTGGGACTACAAAAGAAAGTACCTGAGTGATATGGAAATTTTAACGCAATTGATTTTCCAAAAGTTAAAATTATTAATTTGCACGTAAACAATGTACGTGTGCTGAAAATCATTATAAAGACCATTTAACAATAGTACAATATTTTTTATAACTAGTGAAAATGGCGATAGTTGTACTGCCAAATTTAGTTTTATTAACCAATTGCGAAAAGGGTATGAAATTTTCTAAATGTTGCAATAATTTTTTTATTTACAAATGTAACAAGACACTTCAAAAAATGTTGCCAAACTTTTAAAAGATCAATTGCTTGCCCGATTTTCAATTATTTGACAATAATTTGTGAATGATGGCAGATAAAAAACTAATTTCTGATTCAAAATAATCCGGTATAAATTTTCAAACAAAATCTTGTAAGTTACAGAAATCCAAATTACATACAAATACTCTCAAAAGAAAGTTACAGAAATCCAAATTACATACAAATACTCTAAAGATTAAGAAACATTGTGAAAAAAGTATTGTAACGAAACTATATTTCATTTGCTGCATATGAAAAATCACTAGTGAAACTAATTACGTTTTCATTTTACAACTTACTTTGTTGAATATAGTATAAAATTTTGAACAATTTTTCATGAATTTTCATGAAAATAAAATGATAAATTACGCAAGAAAAAGTGTGTATCACGCGAGTTGTATACTTCCATTTATATATGTATATATAATCTCCGAAATATATATATATATATATATTTATATATATAAAAAATTTATTTTATTACTATGTTGAATGAGAAGTGGAAGTATTCTAAAAATAATTTTAAACTGTGGTTTGTCCATGGTGCATTTTATGCAAATTATGTTGGAAGGAAGTATTTTTTTCTGATTTATAGAGACTATTTTATTACATAAAAAAGTTCCATCCTTCTATCAATGCACTTTTGAGGTCCGTTAAATTAGCTGTTTCCCCAGCTTATCCCAAATATGTTTTAGCCCTTAAGGTCCCTTAAGGTAGTTGTTTTTCCAGCTTATCCCAAATATGTTCTAGCCCTTAAGGTCCCTTAAGTTAGTTGTTTTCCCAGCTTACCCCAAATATGTTCCATAAGGTAAAGGTCTGGTGAGCGTACTCCGAAATGACCGCTTCAGTCAGGGACATGTTTTCTATGATGCATAGCTCCATAAGTGCTCCTAGTGAAATACCACTCCATATCATTACTGACCCTTCACCGTAAGACTCTTTTCCAACAATGTTACACTACGTATATCTTTCTCTGTGTCATCTCCATACTTTAACCCTTTCATTATCTGACTTAAGACAGAATCAGGATTCAACAATAAAGGACCTTTACCCAAGCGTCAGCATCTCAGTTTCGGTGCGAAGGAGCAAAGTTGAACCAAGCTATTCGATGAAATGCGGTGAGTGAAGATCCTCTGGCGGGCAAATATGCCCCTATTCCAGCCGCATTAACTCTTCATCTAATGGTTTTGGTGCTAACTCTGACTCGTCCTGAAGCTTGGTTCTTACGTCGGAAGAAGTCGAAGTATAGTTTCTAAGCCACTGCTTACAATAAATTGTTGTCCATCTCCGTTGTTACTCTTTTGCGATGTTGCCTTTTACGTCTTGTATACTCTTCAGTATGCTGGTATTATTTAACATTGCGAAAAATGACAGTCTAGGAAACTTGTAATGTTTTTATTATAAGTGTAAACATTTTCAATTATATATAGAGTATTATATTTTAGCAAATGAAATTTTGAAAACGAATACTTAAAACAATATATTTAATTTTTATGACGTAATGTCATTTTTCTAGTTATAAAATATGGTCGCGACCAAACTATCTTTGTATCTACGTAGAAAACATTTATTTTTTATTTTTTAATGATTTAAACACAATATACTGATTCTAGAAAAAATTAATTCCCACTGTGAATATATAATATTATAATTACTTCGTTAAAGAATACATTGGAATGTACTGGAATGTGTGTAAATTCAATGTATACAAACCAAATAAATTGTTAGATATTTAAAAAATAAAGTAAATAATCACAATCTACAATAAATACAGAAATCTTGATATAAAATGATTTCAATGTTGCAAAAACTTACAATGCTAATTGTTCCGTTTTCTACGGAGGTCTCACAAAACAGTTTCAAATATAACAGTCGACTGATTTCCAATTATTTATTTTTATCGCTTCGACCTCACAAAAACAGTGCCAGACTGTATCTATGCAATATCACGCAACAGAAATTACAAGGTGTCTTTCATTTATATTTCTTGTTTATTGTCATTGGAAATGTTGACATATGCAACCTTCACTTTTGAGGCTGATATCGACTCCTCAGGCATACTGCGTAGGTTTGTATTCAGAACCGATATCGGTCTCTCGGGCCTATGACAGATTAAATAATAATGCAAACCTATTAACAAAAAATGTAACTATTAACCAACCTATTAATATTGCAAAGAATTTTCTAAACAACCACTGAAATAACATGATTACTGAATGACAGCTTGGTATAATGACAGAAATATAAACAGCTGATAGCCCGGCAGCCATATTGCTGCAGTTAATATACATAGAGGAGTTTAAATACATAGTCCCGTTGGTAAAAAATAAATTATAGTTTAAAATTTCAACGAAGTAAAACTGTCACTGATCTTATAAAATTATGATAAATTTGTTTATTTTTACACTGAATAGATAGATCCTCACTTTCAAGTTACCTTCTCTTCAAAGTATGCGAGCGTCGTGTGTGGAGCTCCTTGATCAAGGTCCCAAAGAAGTACTGTCTTATCTACTGATCCGCTTGCCAGGATGTGCCTGAAAATCAATTGTGTGAGACAAAGAAACAGAGAAACAAAGTGATATGTATAACAAATGTAGTTTTTTACCAACCCAAAATTTTTATTCCAGGATAAGTCTAAAACTGCATCTTTATGGCCGACACGCTTCTGTTTCTTCTTCTTACTCGGTTTGCAGCCCAACTTAAAAGCTGGCGTGAGGCAGTCCACAATATCGAGATCCCACACTTGTATCACTGGGTCCATACCGCCAATAGCGCATAAGTTACCTGCCAATATGACATTACAGGATTATAAATGTTATTGACGATAAAGAGGGTATTAGAAAAAATATTACTTTATTAAATATGGTGATTGAAATATAGCACAATATTATTCTACATAACAAACCTCTAAATTATTCCTTATAAAAGTTATATTTAGATATTGCCAATAACATTGTGCCTAAATATTTAAAACACTCTGGAAATTATAAAGGTCAGGAACGGTATAATATTTCAAGAAATCATGTTAAGATAAATATGACCATAATTAAGGCGCACAGTTGAGTACAACAAAGCTACACAGATGTAATTTTCTTCAGTATCCTGAAGGAAGAGTGAAAACTGCTTTCTGTAATTCTGCATAAGGAAAAAAAAGGTTAAGTGAGCGATCGCCAACTAATTTATCAAACAGAAAAAACATATATTCCATTCTAAGACTTGAAATGTTTTTGGTTTCATAGAAAAAAATTATTTTTTGATGGTAATGTTGAATTACTGAATGATATTTTGTAAAATGAGAATGAAAAATGTAACATTTTGACAAGAAAATTTAAATTTTCGACTTGAATAACTGTGATCCTCTTCTAGACATCGAATACAATGTACCTCTTCGTGGTTTTGTCGTATTCAACTTTAGACTGTGTATATGAGGTTAGAAATCAAACACGGCCTTCTCATATATATTTTTTCATTACTATTCAGTTTCCTGCTGAAACGTTTTTTTGTCACAAATCTGTTTCATTCATTGTCGTTGCGACCATATTTATAGCTTGACACTTAAAACAAAATTTAAAAAATTATATTAACCAGGTTTGGGGTCAGACGGGTCGAAGCTGAGCCACTCTATACAGAGCGGGAACCAAGGTAGAAGAATATCATGATGAACATACAGCGAACCTTCTTCTTCATTCATTACTGAAACAAAGTTTGTTGAAAGGTAATATCAATTCGATTTTTCATTTATTTACTTAAAAATATATAATAATATACTCCATCATGCAAAATGAGGAACAAACACGTGTATTAGAATATATGTCTATTTTTATTTATTTATAATACCAAGTCTTACAAATTTGGCATTAAAATGGAAGATAAATTTTATCTAAAGGAGAATATATAATAAATAAAGGGAAAAAATCATTAATTGCAATTACCTGGGTTTCCTAATTATTTTTATTGTGTTTATTTAGAAAACAGTAATTTTTAAAACAAAGTCCTTTTTATTTTTTCTACTAGTTACACTATAGTTTTTATGTTAATATATGCAGTGCTATATATATTTGTATGGCAATATTAACATTGGGTATTTTATTTATTTATTTATTTATCTACTTTAATGTATCTAATTGATACATATGGTAGACTTATTGCTACAAGAGCAATCTCTTACAGCCAACCACAACACCAGTCCAGCCCCGTTCGACGAATGGCCGGGAATCGAACCCGGGTCGCCTTGTGATCAACCCAACACACCACGGAGACGACGTTGGTATCAATTGATTTTATTGTTTTTAAATTAAAAATTAATTGAAGTCAATTTAATTATAATTAACAAAAAAAATGTGTATGTGTGTGTATAAATTTCAAATGGATTGCGGTGGTGAAATTTTTATTAAGTTTGTTATTGCATTTAATATTCAAGTTCCTTCCCGTGTACATTTTTCCGTCGTCGGTGTGTTGGGTTGATTACAAGGCATACGGCCTGTGACGACGCGGCGCACCGCGGAGACCCGGGTTCGATTCCCGGCCGTTCGTCGAGCGGGGCTGGACGGGTGTTATGGTTGGCTGTAAGAGATTGCTCACGTAGCAATAAGTCCGCCATATGTATCAATTAGATACATTAAAGTAGATAAATAAAATAAATAAATAAATACATTTTTGTTGATTAGGCTCCTAAAGGACAATGTAATTTTTACACTAAATAAACAATGTTTTTATTTCCTAACTCTATGACTCAACCAATACTCTGACAATTACAGTGTAATTAAACAATCAGGTTTACTTGCCCGACATTACTAGTACACTGATTTATTGTAAAAAAACATGGCCCTTAATTTTTGATATTGGCAAAAAAATTGGCTTGCAATATTCTAAGAAATATTATCAATTCACAATAATAGGTTCTTTTATAATAAAAGGGTTTTGACCATATTTGTCCGATGTATATATTACTTGTAAGATAATTCTGGGTAATATGTTCACTTAAATGACAAGGTGCATTGAAATATTTCATGGTTTTCTTACTATATGTCTCTAGTTAATACCAGTAAATGATAATTATAAGTGTATACAACCAGTTGAAAACAATGTTTTTTCCACAGATTTGAAATATTAGAACCAGAGGACATACAACAGCTTAACAATCGTAATCAAAAAGCGGAGTTTAATATTTAGGGGTGTAGCATAATGCAGTGGTAACACGTATGTAGAAAATATTAATGTATAAAATTTAAACGTAAACATTGTTCAAAATTACCAAAACCTGCAGTTGAACCTAATTGATTCCAAATTAGTCGTCGTAATCACACAATACCGACCGGCACATTGATAATTACTGTGTTCCGTTAGTTATGTCAATTACTAAAATTTTAAAAGTTATATTTTATGCTTTGGTGTCATGTAAATAAATACATACACGATTATAATTCAAATATCTTCAAACTACAGATAGAAACTTCAGTTTAAGTTACGCCTTTTGTATAGTAAAACTGAAAGTCTTTGTGGAAAGAGGAAGTGATATTCATAATTAAAAGTATTTCTTTTTGTATACTTCAATGTATCTGTATTTATTCATATTTATTTGAAATCGCTTCAACATTTTCTAATCAAATTTAGTTATTAAAACAACATAGGTGCTTAGATCTTAAATAAGATAGTATATAAAATAAATTCCATATTAATAAATATAATTAATGTAAAGCTTTATTTAATTTTTATTCACAAATATATGCCTTCTTGTGTCTAAATACTTAGCTGAATAAGTTTGCGAACAAAAAACTATAAATTGGGTACAATAAGGTAACTTGAAAATAGCCCTAAAATAGAAATCATTTTGCTAATATTAAACGAGCAGGTAACTGTAAAGATAGGAAGTCTGAAATGAGAAATAATCGAAACAACTTTAACTATCTTAAAATCCAAATCCACCCTACATACTTCGAAGAATGTTAATGAAATGCAAAATTAATATAAATTGGCATTGTGCTCTTATAGTAGGACATTTGTGAAGTTTGTCCAATAATTTTTTTGCTGAGAACAGATAGTTCACGATCCATTGCCAATAGAAATTTGTTTATTTTGATTGGTCATTTTCTAATTTAAATATATTTATTTTTAACACAGCTATAGGCCGAGTGTTCCCACATCATGTTAAATTGCAAGCAAAAGTATAAAATAGATATTTTTATTTTTATGTTAAAAATTCACTTCATGTATCTAAGTATATTTCAATGATTGACAACTTGCAAACGTTTGTCACCTTATTATGATAAAGGAGTAAGTCCAAAATATAGTTGCGACCCTGAAACGCTTAAAGAATTACAATATATATTTCACAATAAATGATGAGAGAATTGTAAAATAAAGCAATCAACATCGTTTATTACACACATTTATAATGTAATACCTGGCAATTTTCTGCGTGAAACGATATCACATTTATAAACACTAAACTTAACCATTTTTAAGAATAATTCTTGAATAAATAATTTGCGTAAATGTTGAAATTATAAATAAAACATCAAATTCGTCCAAGTGGACTATTCAGCTTGTCAATATGGTGTTCTGGCCACAAGGAAAATTAAGGTGTAGTGACAGTTTCGACTTAAAAAATATATGAAACAAATGCTATCTCACTCGAACTATTACAAACTACAATGAAAAGAAACGGAAGTATGTCATTAAGACATTTGCTAGATATTGTCCAATTATTTGTATGTCATCTGCTTCCTAATATTATAATCTGTGATTTTTTCTAATAAATGTTTTTTAAAATATTTTTATTTCAAAATTTTGAACCAATCTCACATTTTTTAAAGTTGTAGTGTTTTTAGTATTATGATATTTTTTATTCTTATGTTAAGTGTTTATCACTTATCATTAATGTAATTTAAACAATGAATGACAAATTAATAATGCTAGATGCCAGATCTTAGTGTATGGCCATATTATCAGTACGATTGGATAATACGGCCAATTTTTGATTAGGTGATGATATAGCTATATGCATTTAAGTGTCCTCTGCATTTTATTACATAAAAAGATAAATTAATGTCATACAGTTTCACAGCATGAAAAAATTGGTATTTATCGCATCTCCCTTGAATATGTTGGAAAGACACTACAAACAAAACAACGAATCTAAAGAAATATTAGATCCTGGCTTCTTGATTCATATGTTAGTTTAAAAAATAATTATTTTTACATGTATGAAAGATTTCAATATCCAAATGTCATTAAACGTGAATATAACAAAAAAATTAACTTCAGGCTCCCAAGTAGTTTCCTAAAAACAAGGCCAATTACTCTGAATTGTCCTACGTATTATAAAAGCCTCACCATAAACTTCCAGAACACTAGCATCACTTTCCACATGACCAACTAGAATCAAGTTGTCCCCAGGTTTTATGTAATCGTCCTCTTCATCACTGTCAGGACCCTCAGTCTGGAAATTATTTATTTGATATAAAAAACTTCCATTTACTTGTTTAAAGCACTAACTTAAAGAGCATAGTTTTAGAATTACAAAAAACAATATTTTTAAAAATTGATGTCTTTGAGCAATTTGAAAATTTCAAATAAAATTTTGTAACAAAACAATTTTAAATAAATTACACAACTTTACGGACCTACACATTAAATCTATGAACTAAAACATGTACGGAAACATGTTTACTTAAGTTATCTTTAATCTATTATGCCTAGTTCACCATTTGAGGGTTATGGCAAAGTTATTAATTTAAGAGCCAGCAGCACGCAGACATAAGGTATTTGAACAAACCCTATATTTTCTCTATTGATTCTCTCATACCTACTGTGAGATAAGGTCTCACT
The DNA here is from genome assembly GCA_039881145.1 of Druceiella hillmani. Lineage (NCBI taxonomy): Eukaryota > Metazoa > Arthropoda > Insecta > Lepidoptera > Hepialidae > Druceiella > Druceiella hillmani. The sequence goes on from JAYKKI010000035.1 coordinate 22,111,291, forward strand.
AAGCTCGGCGGCCATTTCTATAGAGTCACTCAGGCGTGAAATATGTAAATGTTTGACCGATTTCAAGATATAGTAACAAGGCTGCCACTTGGCTAATTTAAAATTATACATCATTATTATTGAAAAATAACTATGGCAGACAGCTATGGTGGTTCCAAGGTGATGGTAGACACTATTGAAAATATCAAAAGAAGTAAACATTTTAAGATATTTTATCAAAGCTGAAAATTATATACGTTTGTAATAATAATATTCTAAGTCTATATTTAAAACAGCAGATATTTCCTTCAATTTTCACATCCTAGCAGACAATGGAACGTAACTGCTAGCGCGCCCTCATTTACGTACATTACTATCGTACTCACTCTAACATTCAAGTAATCTGCATGCAATTTAATACGCTAGTAGCTTTGCGTAAACATAAAATTTTCCAACATTTTTTTTATAGTTTCTTCTGAAGACAAATTTACATTTTTCTTTTTTCCATGATGTTCAATCAATCATATAAAATAAAACTTCACAATATTAAATATTTTGCAACATTCACTACGTATGATGGTTCTCTGCCACAGTTAAGAAATACACTAAAAATTAGTGATGACAGAATTATAACATAATAGGTATGAATAAGGTAATATCCATTGGAAGGAATATATTATGTTATTACGATTTACAAATGTTCTATTATTAAAGAAAGTTACGCTTGACTAACATGTTAAGACATTATATTGCGGGATTATATAGTTAAACAGCGTCCGTAGATGTCAACCACAATGGTCGTCACTGAGTAATGAGATAACAAGACAGCACGTTTGTTTTCGTATTGTCCTTCATTTCATGTTTAACGAACATCACTGAATGATATCAAACTTTACCAAATTATTAATAAGCTGTTACCTTAACACTAAAATCTATACCCATTGTCGATTGGAATGAATATATTGTCATTTAGGTCCATTAAGTATGCTCACTTAACGTATTAAAATATTACATTGTTAAAATGTCATTATTAAGACTGGAGTTTTGAGCTGATAAGTAGGTTAAAGACTTCAAAACAGATAGTTTAATCATACATTTGCTTTGTGCACAAGCCCAAGGTTCAAAACTCATCTATTTATGGATCAAAGTGCGGCTGAGCAAATAAAAAGAAAACAATTGAATTGGTTACAGCTTTGGTAAATAAACAGCAGAGGAATGAAACAAACCACAAATACATCACGGAAATTCAGCATTTAAGATGTAGACAATATAATGCCGAAGTTCAGCCGTCAACATCTGCACAAGCAAGGGCAATTACAGAAGTGCAGAGATGTGGTGAAGACAAAACGTTACTCAGGCTTGAAAATCCTGGGTGAAACACCAATAATTCTATCTAATCTCGCAGAATTGTAACAGATTATTTGCTGCGTCTTGGCTACATCAATTCGTTGTAAGCACATGTTTTCCAAAGCTGGAATCCTTATTGCCGATCAATGAACATGTTGAGGACCACGTGAGATTCAACAATTAATGTTCTTCAACGTAGCTTCAAAATAGATTTGGTTAACTTTTTACATGCAATTTATAAGAATAATGATTTTGAAATTTAAAATTAAAAAAGGGATATTAAATATTCTGTATTTTAACATTTAAGTTCAATTTGTGTAAATATTGTGATTATTTTTTTAAATACACCAACTTTTTGTTTAAGTTCTCAGTCCTAAGTCTAAAATAAATATTTAATATACATTGACCAATTGTAACCGTGGCTCCGGTTATCAAATGACATTCGAATTAGGAAAATACTATGTGGTGTGAACGGCAATTCTTAACTTTTTCACCAATGCCAAGCTTCTTTTCAACATAGATTAATCAAATATAGATTAAAATTCGCTCACAGAAATGGCCTACATGCTACCAAAAACAGCATTAAAATTAAACTGGCGGTTCTCGAGCTGCAAACAAAACTTTTATTTAAAATGCAACTTCTGATTAGCCAGTAATACGTTTTTTTGTCTTAAATGAAAGAACACACATAAATAACGACATAGTGAAAAGAATTAGGGCTTGGACACGACTATTTCATTATAAAAAATAGATTTCAAAAATTCTTTTCTATGAGGAAACGGTTGTCAGTTGGCTGTCAAACATAAATTTTATAACCTCACTTTATGCAATCTACTTTGCGCAATTTCAAATTTTTATTTTGTTCTTTTTTTTTTAATATGAATTCCTCTTTGCATTTTCTTTGTCTAGTGTTACTAAAATGGCAAATAAGTTGAAAAACATAACTAAAAATTTCCTTAACAACGTGCAGTTTTGTATGCAAACTTTTTTCAAATCAATTTCTTTTATAAAATGATCGCGACCGAGTCCTACTTTCGGTTATTACTTCGTTTTTTACCATTTTCTTCCATTTAAAACAAAAAAATATGGAAATTCATAAAAATATGGAAAACATGAAAATTACTATGAAAATGCCGTACACTAGATTTATTACAAATGTATAATTTCAAAATTGACTTTGATCTACCATTCTCAAATATACGATTTTTTTCACTAAAAGAAAAATTTTAAAATCCTACCTTATACAAGTAATAAACAGCAACATTTGATAGTTGCCATTGTTTATTTTCACGGTGAAAATGCACATCAAAAAATAAACTAATAAATTATTATGCCTATAATCAAACAAGGTTCTGTGTGCCTCGAGACTATGAGTTGACATTTTGAAGTGTGGTAATCAATTTTAGTTTCGTTTCCAATTCTGATTAGAGACGTTTTTGTAATTTCATACATTATAGGCATGAAGTTTGCAAGTTTTATCTAAAATTATAGCAACTGGAAACATTCTCTTTATATGTGGGAATTGCAAATCATATATCGAAGCAGAGTTTTGCTTGAATAGCACAATTCAAATATATTTAAATCTTCTTAAATATGTTACATATATATTCTAAATGTTCAGGGCAAGCTATGTGTAATTACATATAGGGCACTGCGCGCCACTGTTAATATTATTATCAAATGACATGTAATATTTTAACAGGTTTGAAATTTAACTATGTAATGTTTTTAAATTGGAACTCTTTACTTTCCCATCAGGCAATCTGCATCAAGTAATTTAAAGACCATCATTTTAGTCTTTATTAAAGTCACTTGCTGCTTGTTGGACTAATTATATTTGAAATTCCTCTAGTTTTAAATACCAAAGTGCACCACGAAGTGAAAAAATGCGTTATTGCATTCTAATTTTATTTATTATAACAGCATATGAAAACAAGAGTTATTTCCACCTCTATTAAAAATATTAGACAAAATCCTTCCTATGCCAGATGTTTTACTGTTAAGAGTAATATGACACTCAGATATAAACCCAAATACTAGCTAAAGAGAGAAAAAAGACTTTGGATTAATGAGTCTGATAGTATTGTACATAGGTATGAACACACCAGGGGTAATGTTCCGTTATCTGCCGGGATGTTAGAACCCCAGGAAATGTCTGCCGTTCTAAATACAGACTTAGAATATTATTAACAATATATATAATTTTGAGCTTTATTAAAATACCTTTACTTCTTTTGGCAATTTCAATGGTGTCTACCATGACCTTGGAACCACCATAGCTATCTGCCAATGTTATTTTTCAATAATAATAATGTATAATTTTAAATTATGTTTACTATAACCTGAAATCGGTAAAATTTTTACAACTTTCACATCAGAGTGACTCTATAGGAACCGCCGCCGATTTTAGTGAGTCCCTATCTCATGCACAGCAGGTATGAGAGAGAGAACAAGAAAATATAGGGTTTGTTCAAATAGTTTAAGTCTGCGCGCCACTGGCTCTCTGACTATATGTTAATAGCCATTATATAAAATCAACTTACCCTTATATTAACGTTGTCACCTAAATCACCGAGGTTCACAACTGTGGCGATACTGCCAATACCAAGTGGGTTACCTGAGATTGTAAATACGAAATAAAATTTCATTAAAACTAGGATGGACTATGTTACAATAATTTCATAGGACAGTCAAATAAATTACTTGAAATCAAAATATTTTAAGATATTCAAAGTATTTAAGGCGACAAGTTCTACAGTTATTATTAGTTAAATATTTATTATCACAGACTTTTACGTAACAATTTACGGACAACAAAATTATTTAATTTCTCACATAAGACAAATCTTTATGATTCCATGCCAAATCTATCTCCAACCTATCTATCTCCTCAGTCTATATGCTATCTTACAATGTAATATTGGCAATTATGGAAGAACTTTTGGCCAGGTCTATTGCTTCCATCATTGACATCCTAGATTTAATTCAAATATGTGTTTGTTATATATTTTTTCAGACATTTCTGTTTTGATAATAATTGAAATTTAACTACGTCACATTTTTAAAACGTATGTCTTTATTTTCCCACCAAACAATCTGCATCAAGTGATTTATAATAAGACCATTACTTTAGTCTTTACGAAAGACACTTCCTACCTATTGGGCTAATTAAATTTGAAATTACTGAAGTATTAAATATCAAAATGCACAGAGAAGTGAAATTAAAATTGATTGAAACAAGAACTGGACGTTCCAACTTCAACTTAGGAAATTTCTTTTCAATGCTAACAAGTTTAAACAATACATTTTGGGTTTGTTCTTTTTTTTTTCAATATAAACGAAATTTGAGCATAAAAAAGATAGAGATTAAAAAGGAATATATAAAAAGTTCTGTGAGGATCACTGCCAAATTTAGCTTCTTTCAGAATATTTTTAACACAGAATTCAAATATTAGATACAACAACAGAATTTAAAAAGAAAACATGAAATAAAACAGGAGGACATACATTCTATTTGTTGTTATAAATAAAATATAATGCAAACCAGATTCACGTATAGTGTAATATATTTTATCAAAGGAACCTACTTGCCAGAAAACATTGAATAAAAAAAGAAAAAGGGTGAAAAATTAAATTTTGGATTTGATATTTGGTTTTACCGTAAAAATATAAAACTTGAGTAAAAAATCTTTAATTCAATTGTTACTGACTAGAGTGGATATAATTTGAAGAACTTATCTATCGCATATTGCTCTAACAAGCATTGTGTTTATCTGAAAAATTATCTCGTAGACAAAGTTTTTTTATTTACGTAATAAAACAAATTTTGTTTTCCGTACTTAATTCTTGTTTATAAATTAATTTCTTCGAGTTTCTACTTTTGTGGGTGTAATTAATATGATAAATTAATCATAACATATTTTAAGTAATCTATCACATTTTAGTATTACTATATTCAATTCGTCAATTATATTGTCCCATATATAAGTATATACCTTTGTTTAACCTGTATTTAATGAACCGTAAACCACATGTTGTTATGACAAAATTGAAATCTTCTCAAATATAATGAAATATATCTTGGTGGAAAACCATTATATTAAAAAATTGTCAACGATACGAGAGGACAATATAAAAAACTTAATTTTTATTAAAATAGTGATAGCGCTTACACAATTAAAATCTCCCTTTCCTTTATCAAGGATACGTAGGACATCAACACACACATATTTCTCATTCATTCTATAATATTTACTTCCTATCAGTCTTGTAAATCAAAAATTCTTATTATGATCCTATTCTAATAAATTAGTTTATATTGATGGTAAAGAACAACGTAATAACATGTAGTCAATGTAATAAAATGTAGAAGCAAGCTGACGGGCCCTATAGTTACAATACCAATGCAATATAACATTTTCCAACAGTTATAAAATTCTTGATCTTCTTTATAATTTACTATTTGCAGAGCATCAGCTACATATAGTGAACAAAAACTTAAATTTTCACAATCCAAATCTCATTCACAATTTTATTCATGCAAAATTTAATGCATAAAAATTGTGGAACACTACTACCGACCTGATATAGTTTGCGCAAAATAAGCTAACTGGTTTGCCCTATTATCTGCTGAATATAAAAGTAAATTGAAAATTATAATTTATTGACGATCACCTTCATCCTGATCGTATTGATCGAAGTTATATTCATCAGTTGGATTCGCAGGTGGTTGCGGCATACTCTCGTTCCTGGTTTCACCATCTTCGTCGCTGTCTGCATCGCTTTCATTTTCATTTAACCTATTGTATAATTATATCCCTTAGTATACATTGATTTCTTCTATGTATCACATGCGTTTTAGGACGAAAGTCAATGTGCAATACGTAATAATAAACATTATATTGCCCAACTAGAAACATACTATAAAAAAACAGTATGACTGATAAAACATTATATAAAAAAAACTAACTATTCTAGGTCACACACATAGAGGATGTGACAGTGAAATAAAATGAGAGACTGGACACAGAACTATTTTGTAAGTCATCTTTTCTTAAGGCTTCTTAATACTACTTTAAACAACGTCATGCTAATTCGGCTATAGATTGTTCAGTATTTGAATGACAAATAACTGATGGCGCTGATCCGATTCGCAAGTGTCAATAATTTGACTGAAATATTTTTAAGAATATACAAACTATGGGACCTGAAATAATTGCATAGGGCTTATTACGTACCGCACCCTAAGTAGTAAAAGAGCAGTCAATAATGGCAATATGTATTAATTTATAAAAAAATTTCTAACTTTGGCAGAATATTAAACAATGGTGGGTGAATTCTACTTATGACGCTCCTAGCTGGTACATATTTAGACTTAGAGCCAGTTTCTACTTTGTCATAATGAAAAATGATCATCCTGCTGAAAGTGTATATAAATGGAGCTTGTTCACATACAGCACTGCACGATTAACTGTTGTCCGTGATTAGTTATTGTGCAGTTTGACACGATTTTCTGTTGTGCCAAAGTTCTTAGCTTATACTTTCTTATTAAACTGTTCATACTGAGAACAGATAGTCGTGACAACAAATAGTAAACTGTCGTCACAATCTAATGGTAGCTGTGAACGATAAGATGACTGGCTTGAAAAGCTAAAATTGTCATCACGACCAAGTGGGAACAGCTAGATACAATAGTCATTTGATGATAAAAAAACCTGTGAAGCAAGAGTGCAACTCGCACTACGAGGGCTCCGTACATAATAAGGCATTTATAAAAATTTAATAGTACACAATATTTCTATTAAACTATTTACAATATTTAAGTTTTTAGGATGAAAACAAATTGCCTACTATCTTCCACAGGCGGATATTAAAAGAACAATTTTTTAAAGATTTTTTTGAATTTTTCCTTCACTTGTGCTGTGAGACCTTGCTTCTTGCCAAATTCATGATTCTAGGTCAATGGGAAGTACCCTATAGATTATTATTTATTCGCGAGTGACAAAATATACGGCATAAAAGACTATATTGTTAGGTTTTTTTATTGGGTTGACTTACAAGCATGATTTTTTTTACAGCTCCAAGGGATTATTGATTCTAAGTATTTGATATTAATTTTATCTTGATACCTCAACGTGTCCTGAGAAAAAGAGTCTTGACAGATACATGAACAACGAAGTAATATATATAAGGGTTTTTTTTACGGAACCTTAAAAATGTGACGACACAGTAGGAACTGGTTCTTATATACTTCTATGGCTAGTATAATTACTAATTACTTAATAATTTTTTAAATTTCCTTTCTATGTCGTTTTTGTAACTAAGCAAGTTTTGTTTTTAGTGGAATCTCACCAAGTGGGCAATTATATAATTTTAAGAAATACATTTATGAATTACCTTAAATCATTTGTAGTTTGTCTTATTATGTCAGCTAACTCTTTCTCATTCAATTCAACCTGAAAATTGTAAATAAATAGATTATACTAAGAGGAAACTGAAGTCTTCGTAACTTGATGGAAATAAAAAATCTTAAAGGTATTACTGTAAAAATATGCAATGTTTATTATCCCAGAAATGTTAATATACTTCAGGAAAACTTATCACGACAAGAGATAATTCAACTTCACAAGCTTAAGGATTCTACTCACCTGAATGAAGTTATTTAACATTGTCTTTAAAATGCTTAAAATCTTATCTCTATGTTCACAGACGATGTGTTAAAAGTATTTTATTTTTAGTAGAGGTGAGCATTTAAGGTCACTCGCATGAATTCAATCTAAGTATATGAAATTCAAGATCTAGATTTTCTAATTCGTTCCATCCTCGAGGCTGGGAGCCTTAACTTTTAGGAGACTGGCATAGTTCAAAAGTTGATAACTTACAAAAACCAAAGTCATTGTAAGAATCACATAACCAAGTAACTATTATCTTTAACCAGTAAATTAGTTATTAAGCTATACAAATGTAACAAAAAATTAATATATATTTTAATCACTAAAAAATATAAATAATTAAAAAAAATAAACGAATTGCCTAAATATAAGCAATTACAGAATAGGAACTAGCTTGATTTTCTGAAGTTTTACTATAAAAACAAACATATAAAATAAATATAAAAATTTTACATCAACATAAATTATATATTTAAAGAAATCATTACAAACTAAATAATAAAATGTCAAAAAAGCTGATACCTAAATGACTCTCGGTGAAATAATTAAAATTTCTTATACTGGGTAATTGAACCTATTACACTAATTAAAAAACCTAATCCATATTAACTTAATTACATATTACTCTTCATGAAATTTAACAAAAAACTCACAATTTCTACGTATTTAAATAATGCACAAACCATAATAACATTAAGCACACTATCACCGAATCATTAATATGTGATTAAAGTTCTAATATAATCGTTTTGTAACAAACAGTCAACAAATTTAAAAACACAGACAACATGTGACTAAGGCCAAAAGACTTTATTCCGAATTTTTTCCGAAAACCGACACTACTGAATATAATTTATCAGCACATATATAAATCGCACTTATATGAAACTAAAACACGTGTGTGAATGTAGACACTAGAAACATGTGGAAAATAAATATGAAAACAGTGAACAGAAGCGACGATGGTGCCAACTTGCGCGACTAATAGAGGTTCTATTTCCATTTTGTTGGTAGCTTTTGTTTCGAGACTGCAACCGCTGCAACTTCAAACTGTAACTTTTGTGTGATGAATCTTAAAATTTCACTCTCATCATTTTTTCATAACGCGCCTAAAGAAGTATAACATCAAAAAGTATGAGTGAAGAAGTAATAAAAATATTTCTTTGGTATATATCTAATATTTTGTGGCATTACAAATGCAATGTGTAATATTTCATATAGCTTGAATGGTTATACCGTCATACCTATATACTTAACATTTGTTATATATAAACACATATTTTGTCCATCCATTCCACACAATTATAAGGGTAACACTGAAAGTTCTTAGAACTGGCCATTTCTTTGCTACTTTAATAGAATTTGTCATTTGTTGTTACAAAGTGGGTCACAATGGGGTGTTATCTAATGGTGGACAAAATGGAGTGGTATCACGTCAAGACAAAATCAACACAAGAAAGTTTTTGTCACATGATTTTTATGATTTTCATTGCGGTCTCAATCAACAACAAAATTACGATCAACTTCAATTAGCATTTTATTATAAAGCCATCCTGAACTACTGTGTACAACTGGTTTAAGAAGTTCAAGTGTGGTTGTATCAATCTCAGTGATGATCATCGTGAGGGACTTTCATTAACAGCATCAATTGTAGATAATATCAATGCAGTATGGCTCACGAAAAAGACTGACTAGTGAGTATCCACAGGCTCGGACACTGTTTAGGCATTGGCATAATTTAAGAACAGAAAATTCTACATGGACATTTTGGTGTTAAGATGCTTTGTGCTAGGTGGATATCCCATGATTTGACCGAAGTTAAAATTTTGTATGTTTTGCACCTCACAGATTAGTGTAGCGAGATCACACAAATGTTGCAATTGATATCGTCATGGATGACAAAAACTAGATTACCGTTACGAATTCGAAGCTAAGAGGCAGTCTCCACAGTAGGTGTTTTCTTTTGGAAAACTTGCCTAGAAAGGTGAAGAAAGGATCAAGTGTTGGAGAAAAAACTAGTCATGTTATTTCTCAAGCGGATGGGTTATTATTATGCAACGATAGTTCTGGAAAATAAAAGAATAGTTACCACAGACTACCTAACCAGCAATTGTATGCTGGTTGTTTTGGATAAAGTTTCAGAGCAAAACCCTCACACACAATAGAATCCTTCTTCATCACTTATATCTCTGCACACTCAGCCGAATGAAAGAATGAATATTCCACTATGTTGGGTGGAGAAATTGTGGGTCATTCGCCATAAAGTTCACACATCGCACCGTGCAATTTCTATTTATTCCCAAGTATAAAGGCAAAACTGTGAGGAATACGATTCTCGGAAGCCCATAAAGCAGCAGCTGCCTCGAGGAGGCCGGGAAAGAAACGTCCAAGAGTGGGCCGACTGCTTCTCTCAAACTGGTTTCAGCGAATGAATCAATGTAGAGTAACTAAGTTTATCAATATTGCCACTGGAAAACCCCATTTAATAATAAATATTATTAAATGGGGAATAAATTTATAATTACTATTCTTATAAATTTACTCCCCATTTGACTTCCATCACATAGCATGCATAGCATAAATGTATCACGGCAGTAATCTATCTGGTCATCATCCATAGTAACGATTTCCACAAAATTAAGGGTCTGGAGGGACGAAATATGTGAAAAGCGATTTATTATCGCTGCTTACCAGCTTAGCAAGTTAGGTAAATATATATATATATATATATATATATATATATATATATATATATATATATATATATTTGGTTAATGAGTTAATTTAAACTTGAATAGTGGAAAAGTTTTAACTCCTAAAGTCAGTAAAAATTCTTAGGTAATACAAAATAACAATGTTTTCAATAGGTTATAGTTTTTAATTCATTATTTACCTTTTCTGGAACCATCTTGGCTACACCCCGTTTTACAAAATGTAAACAGGATATTAGACTGATATTAGGTGTTTCGTTTTCATCCATTTTTACGATAATTTAAAAAACTTTTTTAAATTAAAATGTGCGCAGAAGTTGTCAAATCACAAACATGTCATCTGTCAAATAGCGATATAAAAAGGAACGATCAGAGACAATAAAACTTAATTTTGGTAAATACATAGAACTTTATTATATGGTTGTCCAATAATATTCATATTTTTCTGCAAAGTATAATAGTTAATAAGGATTTAATAAACTTTTTTATTGAGTATAATAATCACTAACTATTTATCGGAAGAACTTATTAAAAATATTTAAATTTGTAACTCTATGGTTGCAAATAGTAGATTAGTTAGTTCAATTGTGAGCCTGCGTGAGAAACATAAAACCAACATAGAGCTAAAAATATTACATAAACACATAATTAATCATAGAATTTTTAGTCTGTGAAAGTGAAAACTAATGAATTTAAGAAGTAAGTACTTACACGTCTATATAATTCATTGCATTCTTGCGTAGGTACTATTTGATTCAAGATTGATTTACGAATGAAATACTTGTTCCATATTGTTTATGGTATCCATTTATGCAAATGTGTTTCCGTCCATACGTTTAATTATTTATATAGAACAATTTTTATCAAACCTTACATTATATTATGTTCTATATAGGTATTCATAAGAAGTAGCAACATTTTTTAAGCGAATGATCTCATGTTAGCCCGGCATCTTCGATCTTTTAATTCCCTGTTTAGGTCTGTTTTATAAATTCATATATGCTTCACGGCATTTTTTTTTCGATCGTATTAGCGCGTGTTGGTCATTATATGTAAATTTCTATATATAAATACTTATAAAAGTAGATATTTTTAAGAAATTGCATGGAATTAAACATACTATTCTTATTCTTGGTTAGTTTAAAACAACGAATATTTTTTTTTTTTACTTAAGTGTGTAAGTTTAAATAAAATTATTTGTTATTTGAAATTTAGTATTAGCATCTGGTAGACTTTTCATCTTAATTTATTAAAACATATCAATATCTTAGGAATTATCTAACATTCTAATTATCTTACTTCTATCTTACATTTTAAATTTCTTTACAGAGGTAAATATTAGTAGATGGTGAGTACACTAGAATATACATTCAGAATACAACTCATAATATAAAAATAGATATATTTACTGTAATTTAAAACTGGCATACTCATTACAATATATTTAATCTATATTGCAAAAAAAACTTTCAGTTGTCGTTTTTGGTTATAGTTATGAAGTCGTAAAAATATATTTTTGGCGTTTTTAATGTTTTTTTCCAAGACTATAACAGAGATTTCATCTTATATCCACGAATTAAAGAAACTGTTTAATTTATTTGGAAGAAAAAGAATTATAGTTGGCCAAAATCAATAATAATTTATTCTTCAGTGATTATTGATACATTAATTCTTTGATATAACATCATCGATAAAAACTACTACATCGATGTATAACATGTTCTTTGTTGTTATCTTTGGCTTGAAGATAATAGACTTTGGAAAACAATATACTAATGTATAGCACATTCGCTCAGGACATTTTGCATTGTCATAATAAATCAGACCTAACACGTTGATATCATATTTTTTTGGTCAATCTTATAGAGGCGTTCCACAGAAATGTGTTTTTTTTATAATGTTTTCAAACAATTTCAATAATGCTACTACAATTTAGTTATAGACAACAAAGTATTTATTAAACCTAAATCTCAAACTTGCTTTAATACTACGTGAACATAATGCACAGATATGCTATAATTACGAAATCATACGGCAATTAAAACATCAAGTCGGTTTATGAGAATTATTTGCAACCATAGACTCTTCTCGTCATCTCCTTTTAGTTCGAATACAATATTGCTATCAGTTACCCGGTTGCTCTCGTTGTCTTCGACATACTTCAGACGCACTGCGGGTTTTGAGTACAAAATCGAATTGTTTTTACTACAAACTAAACACGTTGGTTTGTAATGATAAAGATTCCAAAGGATAAATCTTTTGTTTGGATTATTTAGCGATATCAATTATACTTATGTTCATGTCAAATACAATTTCTTGGAATAGTTTCTAGTAGTACGTAAATCTAAAAACATGCAGAATTACTTTGCTCTATAGCAAGATGCATCCATTTTGTCTTTGATTCTACGCTTGCTGTCAATAAACTGTCAAACAAGATTGAGTTATTCATATAATTTAAAAATGCTATACAAGAGAAATGATACAATGCCATTTATCATTCTCTGTGCAAAGTTAATTAAACGTGTTATTTAAGTCCGTTTATGTTGTCTTACGAGGTTAAGAGTTTCTGAAAAGCTGATGAGTTTTCGTTCATTCATTTTTAGAGTCTAATGCCAAACGATGAGTGGCGCCCAAACTATGAAAAATTCAAACATATCCATCTTGTGTCGTGTTTGCTTGGCAGACTGCAAACCTGTACAAACAAAATACATATTTGGAAAGTGGCAACCGCCTTGGAAATCTCCTGCCACTGACACTGTAAACAATTCTATTGCTGATTTATTATGCGAACTGACCAAAACTAATGTGAGTAAAATATCAGTTATTTTTGTGATAAAATATTTATTTTAATGGTATTATTAAATTTGAAACAACATTTAAGAAATCGGAAGAAGTGCATTTTATGAAAAGTGAATTTTGCATTGTTTTTTTTAAAATTGAGATAGAATCAGGTCATAAGGCCGCACAAGATTTGCTTTATAATATAAAAGGTCATAAGGCCGCACAAGATTTGCTTTATAAAAAATAGATTTAAAGAAAAATGTTCACATTTTTTAAAATTAATTCACTGTTGTCACTAACCACTTATAACTTATTATGAATGTAAGTAACCAAATATAATGTTATCAAATATAAAAAAAGTGATATAAGTGAAAAGAGCCTTTAAAGACATTGAAAATTTGAGAATTAGAGCCATTTGTTGGTAGTCAAATAATTTTTTTCAGTAGATTTTTTATGAAAATTAAATTATGGTAGACCTTTATAAGTATTGTAAAAATGATTTTGTTTTATTTCAATTAAAAAAGAGCTGCGTAAATATAGTTTTTGGAAAGCTCATCAATCTACCAATAAAATGATGAGGTGGTTTGGAGATTTTAAATATTAAATTGTCAATATTGTTATCGTAATCAACTCTTAGTTTAGTATGCACAAATTTGTATTACTAGAAAAAGATAACAAGTAATGTAAGGGGGTTAATAATAGTGTTTACAACATTTTCTTTTCTACTACACGTGACTGTAGATATAAATGAAATTTCCCACGAGTAATGCTAAAACAAAAACATAAATAAATATAACATCAATGTAAAAAAATATGCTTGCACTTAGTTGAAATTCTTTTCCCGAATCTTCGACACAACTTTGTAGAAGCCGCAACAGATCATCAGTGCTTTCGTTCATTTTTATATTAATATAAAATATTATTTTATATGATAAATTAATATAATATTTAACAATAATTTAAAATAATAGCACAATCGTCTCAGAGCTCAATACTAGGAAAAAAAGACTTGTGGACGGATTTATCCGTCGTCAGTGTCAGGGATGTTATTACCTCAATGAACAGAAGTAAGTGTATTGGTAAGCAGACGGATGTATCCGCTTCTGCCGTGCTGGCCACGTCTTTTGTTTCAGTTTATTACCTTATTTAGAGACTAAACCAATTAAATCTATATTGTGTATTTATCGATAGTTTTCTTATTCAAAAGGAATTCATATTAAATTAAGTAATCATAGTTCATTAATAAAAATTCAAATTCTACTAACTTTTCGACTACACATGACTGTAGATATAAATGAAATTAATTACAATGTGTTTCATAGATTTTATAACAATCCCGTTAGCACGAGCAATGTTGCACATAGAATCAATTTTTATACAGAATTTTATGTAAACAAAATATTTAATTTCAGATGAAACATGGCGATAAGTTTCCGGACCACATATGCACAGCCTGCTTTCAACATTTTTGGAAAGCATATGCATTCATACAAAGAGTTCGACAGAATGACAAGATTATGAGAAAAAATTGGAAATACTTTAAGAATGTGGAACATAATAAGAGCAAAATTGAAAAGAATGTCTCGTGCAGTCCTAATTCGTGGCAAAAACCTATTACTATTGAAACTACTCATCTTTCACGATCACAATTTGATAATCTGGAAGTATCTGGAGAAGCCACTATTAGCCCGGCGGCCAGAACAGCAGTTTGGGAAATGACTGATGAATCTAGTAAAAAGCCTATAGTGTTGTTAGAAAAATTAAATTTGGATGTAGACATAAAGGAGGAGGTGGAGACTGAAGATTACCCTAACGACTTTGTGAATGGTAAAGCGGAGAGTGGGGATGAAAATGAGTTTAGTTTAGACAAGGTTAAGGAAGAAATTGACATTAAAATTGAGGCAAATTACGATTTAAGTAGTGATGTGCCATCTTTGGAGCTAGGAGATCGTACAGATGAGACTTTGAATGGTAAGATAGACTTTTGGTTACTATTTTTTTTAATTGATATCACAAAATACCAAGTTAGAATGCAAGTACTGAACGGCTTATAAAAATAGACTCTAATGTCTAATTTATTGGTCAATGACAGTTGACCCATCTAGGGCCCGAGCGCAATTAGTGAATTTGTGTAGAAGGCTCAGAAGGGGGTGAAATTCTCGACAGTTGCACTGCCAAAATTTAATTATCATCTGATTGCAGAAATGACTTCAATCAAAACTGTCTATAACCATACATTCTTGAAAAGGTTATGACATTTCCTAAACATTCAAATAATTTTTGTTATTTACAATTATATAAAGAGATATCGAAAAATTATATTGAATTTTCGAAAGACCAATTTTTCGCCTGATTTTAACTATGATAGATGAAAAACTAATTTTTTGATAAAAAAATGTTAAAACTTATATCAATCAAAATTACATAGAAATACTCGAAATAATTTCATAAATATTGTTTAGGTATTGAATTGATGTCTTTGGTTGCGCAGAAGTGGTGTAATTTTCGTCAAAATAAATCGAAAATAATTTTTCTGGAATAATTCAAGAAAAAATATTTTGTTTTTTCATTTATTAGCATAGTATTTTCTAAAATCGGGCGAATCAGTATTTATGACTCGAATTGTATACTTGCATTTAAACATACATAATTCCCTGAAACATACATAAAGAGTAAACAAATATTATGTTTATCCGATAAGTGCAAGTATTCTAAAATTAATTACAAACTGTTGCTTGTTCACAGCGCATTTTACATGAATTATATTGGAAGAAAATTTTTTTTGAGTATCATCGTCGTACAAGACTATTTTATCAGTTAACAAATTATTTTTTTTCTTCTACAGAAAAGCTTTATTTGTGGATGTAATAATGGTATTAATAAAAACAAGCAGTAAAATTCAAAAAGCAGTTTATTCATAGATTGTCAATAAAAATAACAGAGATTTTTCATTATTACGAATACATAAGATATACACAATGATTCTTACACACAAATATTATTCAATAAAATAGCACTTGTCAATATAAATTCCAACTCCTTTGTATATACTGTGTTTGTTTACGTAAGAAAAAAATGTACGCTGCTGTTTATAAACGATTGTACAGCTGTGTAAAACACTTTGGTGGTGATATAAGATATACACTATGATTCTTATGAATAAATATTATTCAATTTGTAAAAATAACTTCTACCATCTTTGTAAAAATGCTTATTTGTTTATATAACTCATGAATTAGGCGTTGTTGTTTATACAAAATTGCACAGCTGTGTGGAAACACTTGGGTGATAATGTTATAAGATATACACAATGATTCTTATGAATAAATATTATTTATAAAATAGCATTTGTAAAAATAACATTTAATTCCTTTGTGAATATGTTCATTGTATAACAAAAGAATCAGGCTGTTTGTTTACAAAACAAAACTTAAGATGTTTATCAGTATGTGTGACTTACAAACAAGAAATAGGGTATAAGAAATTTTAGCTAATGAAATTTTGAAGAGTGGTACTTATAAAAATAAAACTTATTTTTATTAAATTATGTCATTTCCGAAATTATAAAATATGCTCGATGTCATTTCCGAAATTATATAATATTACTATTATAATTACTTAAGAAACGAATACTGCCTTATTTTCTTGGCATACTTGAATATGTATGAATTCAATGTATATAAATCGAGTGAATTTTTGGATGTTTTATAAAACAATTGCCATAAGCATAATTTTCAATAAATGCGGATTATTTTCATATGTAAGACAATATACATAGCAAAAGGTTACCTCGCTTATTGTTCCAATTACTACAGACAGTTTATAGAAACAAATGCACCATTTCAAAATGGCCAACAAGTGATTTCATAACTTGTTGGCCGATTTGAACAACATAGTAAAATGAGCTAATATGCTACTACATATATCTAACAAAGTGTAAAAAAACACTTAGATGTCTATCATTCATAATTGTTTTATCATTCGAGAAGTTGATGAATAGACCTTGAATTTTAGACCCTATATTGGGCCCTCGGGCTGCCAATGTAAATATGAATTTGGGCCCGATATCGGACCCTCGGGCCGCCTATAGGTTAAAGATTATGGGCATGCTACTTACTACAGCCTGCATTGAATATTCTTATCTATAAAACAACCACCATAGTATTTGTTTATGTTGTATCCCTGCATTGTTTCAAAGCTAAAATTCATCTGCATATCTTATAACATTTTCTCTAAAGGAAATGACATAACATAAATTACATATTTATTAAATCACATTAACCAAATAAATTTCAGGATACTACCCGAGCAGTTTAGACCTCAATCCTGAAATCAAAGTTGAGCCTTCAGATGAAAGAGACAAATCTAGTGAAGCAACGCCTGTTGATCATTTGGAATTGGACAATTCAGATCCACTTTTGGTGCAACGGATAGCAGTTGATCCTCTAGAAGTGGCAGAAACCCCATCATTAACTAATGTAAGGAAATTATTTAAATTTATATTGGCATATTGTTTCCTCTTTAATATTGACCGATTTATTTAACAGCGACATGTCACTCGTTCATGCAGAGATGCATTGTGTATCCAGAAATGAAAAGATAAAATTTTAACAAAAATACAAATAGAAATCAGATTTGGGATGTTTTCTGTTTTTTGTTATTATGTAGCTTCAAAGATAGTGTTACTATGAAGAATATCAGCAGTTTATTTAAGCCAACTCTTCAAATTTTTATTCACTGTCGACATATTTAAACATATATTATTACTGTACAGCATATGTAAGTTTCCATGTACTTTATACACGCATATGTGAAATTTTATTACATAAAGAAAAATGTATACAATGAGGAAACCGAGTAGAAAAGTTAAGGTTGGGGAAAGCATATATAAAGAATTACATATTTTTGAAATAAGCATGAGAATTTAAATTGTGGGAAATGATAGTTACTAGTTGTGATGGAGTAAAATATTTATAAAACCTCATCATTAACTACTGACTAAACATTTCCATTGTAGTGATAAACATATTGTTTTTAATTTAGGCTTTACCGGAAGGAGTGGAAGTAAAAATGGAAATTACTAAAGAACAAGAAGAGCTAGACGCATGTACACCTTTAGATTGTTTATTATGCGGGAAGGTTTGCAAGACTCTTACCGGTATTAAGGTGTGTATTCATTTTAAATTTTTGAATTAAATATTGGTTTTTAGTGGTTCAAAACGTTGACTTTTGTAATTTATTTCCGTATCTATATATTGTTATTTGGTTTCCTTCTAAGGTAAGAGCTAGCAGCCGTTTCTTCTTAAAAATGCTGGGCAAAGTATCAACTATTTATATTTGGACTGACTATCTTTTATTTCATTTTAGTAGACTATCCAATCAAATTTTTGGAACAAAGTTTTTTTACGCGGCTTAAAGTAGAGCGAATTGACAGATCGTCACGTAAGGAAAAAGCGTTATGCCCCTCCAGGTGACCTTTCCCTCTCATTCTCTCTGTCTCTTTCTATTATATTCGGTTGTATGTGTGTGTACGCTCATGTGGATATTAGTTGCAAGTATTCATTCGAGCAGTAAGCATTTGGGCGCGGTGAGTTGTATAACCTCAATTCTAAACATGTGTAAATATTATTTAAACTTATTTATTATTTTCACTGTTGTTAATATCAATATATTTACAACAGTGAAAATGCTCAATAAAAATCATCTTGCAATGAGATTTGTCTCTCATGTGGAACACAGATCATATTGATGTCAAATGTCAATGTATTTTTTTTTGCTATTGGCTTTCTATTATATGGCAATCATCTGGCAGACAGTTTCCAATTCGATATGTATTTATTTGCATTATAAGTTATAAATTATTACTTTATCTATTATTTAATACTTAAAATTGATAAATTACAATATATTTTCGGCAAGTTTATTTATTTTCATTATTACTTTATCATTTATTAAATATTAAAAATTAATAAATTACAATAAATTGTCAATACAATAATTGTGTGTGTGTGTGTGTGTGTGTGTGTGTGTGTGTGTGTGTGTGTGTGTGTGTGTGTGTGTGTGTGTGTGTGTGTGTGTGTGTGTGTGCGTGCGTGCGTGCGTGCGTGCGTGCGTGCGTGCGTGCGTGCGTGCGTGCGTGCGTGCGTGCGTGCGTGCGTGCGTGCGTGCGTGCGTGCGTGCGTGCGTGCGTGCGTGCGTGCGTGCGTGCGTGCGTGCGTGCGTGCGTGCGTGCGTGCGTGCGTGCGTGCGTGCGTGCGTGCGTGCGTGCGTGCGTGCGTGCGTGCGTGCGTGCGTGCGTGCGTGCGTGCGTGCGTGCGTGCGTGCGTGCGTGCGTGCGTGCGTGCGTGCGTGCGTGCGTGCGTGCGTGCGTGCGTGCGTGCGTGCGTGCGTGCGTGCGTGCGTGCGTGCGTGCGTGCGTGCGTGCGTGCGTGCGTGCGTGCGTGCGTGCGTGCGTGCGTGCGTGCGTGCGTGCGTGCGTGCGTGCGTGCGTGCGTGCGTGCGTGCGTGCGTGCGTGCGTGCGTGCGTGCGTGCGTGCGTGCGTGCGTGCGTGCGTGCGTGCGTGCGTGCGTGCGTGCGTGCGTGCGTGCGTGCGTGCGTGCGTGCGTGCGTGCGTGCGTGCGTGCGTGCGTGCGTGCGTGCGTGCGTGCGTGCGTGCGTGCGTGCGTGCGTGCGTGCGTGCGTGCGTGCGTGCGTGCGTGCGTGCGTGCGTGCGTGCGTGCGTGCGTGCGTGCGTGCGTGCGTGCGTGCGTGCGTGCGTGCGTGCGTGCGTGCGTGCGTGCGTGCGTGCGTGCGTGCGTGCGTGCGTGCGTGCGTGCGTGCGTGTGTGTGCCTGTGCGTGTGCTTGTGCGTGGTACTAAATATAATCAATTCCTATTGGCAACAGTAAGATGGCAAATTGATTGACAAAACTGTAGCATTTTGAAGTGGATAAAACTTAATCAAAGCTCGAATGAGAGTCAAAGATGACTTAAGCTATTACCTAATAATGTATAGCACAATAGCATAATAGGTTGAAAACCTATGGAAGTTAAAGAAGAGTGGAAATATATCAAAGGCAGAAAAAGGAGAGTTAAAAAATGTTTTTCTCTAATCGAAAGGAAAATGGATTAAGCTCTGACTACAATCTTGTAATTTATACCGTAACCACTTAAAATGTTAGTGAGTTAAATGCATAGATGGGCTAACCGGCAAAAAGCGTAGGTGTAATATAAAAATATGAAGAGTATAAGGGAACTGGGATACATGTTTGTTAGAAAACATACATGAATGAAGAATATGAAGGAGGTGTATCTGATTAAAGAATAAACAATATATAATCATATATCCTTGCTACTCGCATTTACAATTAATTTTATTAGATTTAGTTTGTCTTTATAGATTTAATTTCTTATTGAAAGAAAAAAGTGGGGTTATACACTGAATAAAACGATACGACTGATTGGCCTCTTCTCTTCCAGGTTATAAGCTTTACCGACAATTTTAAATTTGGTTTGTTTGATATCTTAAGGTTTATATATGCTCTATTTAACAAAGATAATTTTCTACAAACTTTAGGCACATGTCATAGCATGGCACTCGTACAGAACGATAAGTCGATCTGAGCCCAGCGGTCCTCTACTGGAGATTGTGGAGAGGAAAAAACCACGGTCTAAGATCCCGGCCACAGCTAAAAAACCTGTTTTAAAAACAAAAATTGCTGATAAATTTTTGGATCAAAACTTACATTGTAAGATTTGTAGAAAGAGTAAGTATTGTGATTCTTAAGAGTTTTTTCTACCATCTACTATCCATCTACTATTTATTCAGATACTTTTGGGTTCCTTACTGATAATTAATTTGTAAGCAATAAGATGATATCAATATTTCTAACATTTTTTACAGTAGGGGATGTAATTATAACATTTTTTTAACATTACCATAACATTACTTCTATTTGTAATTTGTTTTATATAATTTATATTCTAATTATATTTATACAGATATTTAATATGGGTAAACATTTTTCATATTTTGATATTAGCCCTGCACAAGACCTGATAGGTTTGCACATTTCCAGTAACTTGATGCCAATTATCACATTGCTATTTGGTTTCCAGACTTCCAAACAAATCATAAATATAAAGCACACATGGAAACACATAAGAAGACTTTTAAATGCTCTACATGCGGACAAACTTTTACAAAACTCAAGTTATATGTAATGCACAGTAATAATTGTAAGAAAAAAAGTATTCGCACAAAGAAAGTTGCCAAAAAACCGTTACATAAAATGAACACTAGCAGTATTGAAGAAGCGGCAAAAGTATCTCAATTAGAAGAGAAGAACAGGTATGTTTTATTGCCATGGTTATAAATATCAACCATAAGCTGCCTAGATAAATATATTTTGAACCCATGTGCAGTTTGAGGTTTGATATTTGAGTGTCAATTAGGATAGAATGCATGGTTGTGCTCACCACTCTTGCCCCCTCTCCTGTTACCGACCACAGCTCGTAGCCATGTTTCACTTCCCTTCAGTTTTTTTTCGGCCCTAGATTTTATATAATAGGCTATTTGACAACATCCAAAATATACCACAATTGAGGTCATCCTATTAGATTATAATGTAAAAAGCTTATTGCTTTTAATTCTCGGAAGAATAAGTTTATATTATATAAAAAAAAGTAAACAAATCACAATATTTTTTTGAAATTTAATCAGCGTCGCAAACGCCCTGTTATTGGTTAAAAGTTGGATGATGTCACAGACAAGTTTTTAAATCTTTAAATTATGGTCCTTTTTTTAATTTATAACTATCATCTTTTGCGTCTAATATAATTTTTTTTATAATATAAATTCATTACGTATTATATAAAAAGAAATACATTACAAATGATATATTTTATTAAAATAACTTCCGGTCATAATTAATGTATAAAAAAATGTATTGAATTCTCATGCAATGTATATGCTAATATATATATATCAGCATTATAATTTTATTCCAAACATAAATCATAGACAAACAGACTTTTCTTGAATGTTATTGGATAAACAAGATGTTATTCATAGATAATATACTAAAATGTCATTGTTAAAATTGACAGAATTAAGTAAATATTCGAGTTGGATAATTAAGTTTACTATGTTTATGTTATAAATACTTAACAATTTGTAAGAAATTATATTTTTAATTGTGTAATAAGTGCTTAGCGATAAAAGAAAACAACAATTATAACAATTCATATCATATCAAAAATTTAAATTTAGATAAATACTAACAATTGTCAAAATATCATTGGTACTAAAATGCATTCATACCAAAATTTAATATTCTTATTCTTTTGGTTTATAGGTATTGATATCGATAATAATGTTTAAAACACAAATATTTCTTATATCGAAATGATCTTCAGACATAAAAACATTTGAGTGCGCTACAATGCTGTTTGGATCTCTTTGGGCTAATTGCAGCCACTTTTTTCGTCTTTTAAGATTTGTTAGCACTGAAACGAACACTTTGTGTCGACTTTTTATAAACGTATTTGTACATTGTGTACACACCATTTATATACCATTTTAATAAGAAAATAAATAATAATCCCCTTCAGCGGGCAGGACTGTTTGTTTACATTGTGTGTGACGTCACATTAGCCGCTATTACAGAAATTGCGTTTTTAGCGAGAGTTCGAAAATTCAAACTTTAGAAGTGATTTATATAAAAAATACGGCATTTATTATATAGAATTATATAGAATTTTTAAATTGTTCTATTTTGTATTATAAGAATAATTCATTTCAAAAAGTCTATTATTAATCCCATCATACTTTAAACTTCCAGTGTACATTTTTGATTCTGTAAGTCTTAAGTTTTATTATAAGATATAAAACGTCTTTCCTTCCAGTGGAACAGAAAAATAAATTTCAAATGGAAGGATTTAAACAACCTAAACGATCTAGAGATCATGATGCCTATGATTTCAGATTAGATTTTCATTCGGTTAAAGTTTATATTGTGACTTTAATATTGTTTTACTTTTTAAAATGTGTGTTTTTACAGAGGATCAACAATAAAAAAATAAGAATGTATTTAATCAAGACTTTAATAATTTTGTTTGATCACTTGTATATCTAAATATATTGCCTGCTTGCTGTTATATTGATGCAATAGGAACCATTCAGTGTGCTATCAGTGCTATCTGGTTTAATTAGTGAAATTTATTTTTAATTAGTGAAATTTTACTTATACTGCTTTCATTTTTTTTTGTCTGAAACCACCATTGTAATCAACTAAAATTACTTACAATAATTAAATGTGGTGTGGTGTGTTGTATAAAAGAATTTTTATAAAATTCGTAAAAAAAAACAGAGTTAAATTTTTCAAAAATCAAATTTCATGTTCATTTTTCATAACCCCTATATTGAATATATATATATATATATATATATATATATATATATGAATATGAAATTTGATTTTTATATATATATTACCTGTCGATAAAATACTACACTGATATTGACAAACGTGTAACGAAAATTTTTTATTTCTGTCGTTTTTGACTGACCTCTATGCTTCTTGCACAGTCTCTATATTTAGAATATTATTTGTTTCTAAACATCATTTATGTATAAGTTTTCTTTCATTTTTCATTAGTGCTAAAGTAACTTTCATTTGTGTAAAATACAATCATTAAACTAAGGAGATAAGTTGTTATTTCGTATATTGTAGTAATTTATTATATATGCTTTATTTTTCCTTTCTTATAGTAGGTCTCTATTGTTTAGATCTGGTGTAAATTACATTTTATAAGCTTGTTATTATTATCTTTAATATGATCATGTAGACACTCGTTTCAAGATCATTTCTCTAATATAATCTAATACTTCCCAGCGTCATCTGCCTGCAGCTTGATGCTTCTGGATAGTAGCAATAATCTCCTTATTTGTAGCTTATTGCAAAGATAAAAGATAAACTACTTTTGCAGCTGTGCTGGTACTTTTAAGTGTCTTGAATTGAATTGAATTGGTACTTTTAAGTGTCTAAAATGTTAAGTGTCTTGTAATTCAAGTACTATTTTTACCCAAATATTAAAATTCGTCAAAATAAACGCTTCGATCGCTTCGATCTTTCTTCAGTCAATTAAATTTGCTTTTTGCAGATTGTATAACACCTATTATATGTATTATATCATGACTATGAAATGGTTAGGATCTTAAATTTCCCACAAACCAAAAGGATTAGTAAAAAAATAGAAAGTAAGATTAAGAGACGGAATTCAAGTATTTACATGGTATTTATTTTGTAACTTTTTTTTACAGGTTGATAGGTAAAGAAGAAGCTAAAAACAAAGAGATCAACTACAAAAAACAAACATACGTTTGTAAAGAATGCAATGAGAGCTTTGATGAACATATTTATTTGAAAATACACAATGAAATTCATCATACGCCCCTGGATATGGATGTAGATGACGCTGAAAGTAGGTCGGATAGTGACATTAGAGATAGCAACCTTGAACGTGATCTCGATAAGTGACTTTTGAACATTTGTCACTACCTACTGGCAACACTGATTTTTATAGTGAATAAATTATTGTAGAGAGAGAGTGCGCAACTTGGGAAATTTTGCAACTGACAAGTGACGTAAAAGACGAAGTGATCATGTTTTGTTTATAGTGATGATTGTACTTTTAAATGACTTTAGTTCATGTTATACTTTCTAATGAAGGGTACGAATAAAAGGATATATATAGTGAAAATGAGGAAATTGTTGTGAAACTATTTTAATTAATTTTTAAAATTGTGATAATTTTCATTCGAAATCGCGTAAAATCATTGCATTAATTGTGACTGTCGTATAAAAATTACATTTAACAATTCTGAACAAATCGAAGGGTCTAATCAAATTAAGGAGGTGAGCTTGGGTAATAGGTTCTCCATGAAACTGTGATCTTCCGTCATGTTGGTAGATGGTATACTTTTGATTTTGCGTTACTGAAATTTTTAAATCTACATGATTAATACCTGGTTACTTCTATAACCGTTATTATATACCAGCAACAATACATCATATTTCAGTGGAAATAATAGAAGTCGAACTTAAGTAAAGTTCTAAGAAAAACGAGGTACTGGCCAAAAAAGCTTATAAAAATAAAATTGTTTTGGAATGTAAAATATTTTCAAATTATTTTATTTATTACAATTAAAAATTTTAAATTATTTTGCAGAATATATGACTACTGTTGCAATTATGTTCTGTGGTAATAATATTTTTACATAGAAACACTTCTGCTGTCATGTGACCTATCTATATTGACATATGGTTTGTTTAGGATTAAAAAATATTAAATTCTCAGTTAAGTGGTTCATTCTGTAGATTACCTGTTTGTATCACATTTTCCTGTACACCAAAAAAAATAACATATATCACTTCTAACGGATTCTGCTTGTAATATGTTATTTTCGAGCTAATTTTTGACAGGTTTTTTTTGGAACAATTTAGTCGATGAGTATTTTTAAAAAGCCAAAAAATTTCTTTTTTTATGATTTTTGCTAAAAGGCATTTATCAAGATGACCCACTAATAAATTCCAACTAAGAAATCGCTGTAGGATTTTTTGCAATAAAACTTGCAGCCCACTGGGCTAAGTTATGGGCTAATGAATCTTTCAAAAATTGGTAAAATCTATTTAAAATAATGACAGTTTGGATTCGTATCTATTTTCATATTATTTATTATATTAATTACAACTCACTGAGGAAAGTTAATATAATATTTGAATTGTTTGTTCAGAAATGACGTTTAATAGACGAGGTGATTCAACTAAAATTGTTACGAGATGTACATAGCTTTTATTTCTATAAATTTACAAGTTACGTAGAAGCTACATAGACATTGCTACCTTTAAAAGATTTCTGAATATGGGAAAATGGATTATTACTGGGCTAATGCATCACAGCTGATTTGATAAATTTGCATTCAATGTAACTGAATCATCTGATTAAAAAAAAATTATAAAAATGTTCGGACTACATAAGGATTATCTAGAACCAAAGAGAATATTTACAAATAATGTATAATTCTAACATTTGTATAATTGTGTTATGCTAAACGCAGGTCTCCTGCGCCAAAACTCTAATAAAACATGTTTAGTGAACATGTTAACAAAATATATTAAATTATACTGCGTTATAAATGAAAAGTCAACGCTCAATGTTAGATAATTTTTCATTTAAGCTAAAATGAATTCAGGCAAAGCTAAAATGAATTCAGGAAGATCTACATGCAGTTCTAGAAGTTATTTTTAATACAAAAAAAATACCGATCAGATGAATAAAAAACAATATATTGTCTTTATTCCGATTCATATTATCTCAACACCATACACAAATTTGAATATGGAAATTTCTCTGACTGACGATGTAAATAATAGGAGCGAGTGACATGTGCGATGTTTGAAAGCAACGGCGGAATATTATTCATTCGTCTCGGATAAAATGTTTGAATGTTTTTTTCAACAATACATTTTGGCCACTCCTGTTTTGTTAGAAAACATATTAGGGCTCTCTTCTAGCAAAAATATGATTGCAAGAAACATGGTTTAACATTACAATTCTAACATTTGACACAAACAGTAAAAGTAGAGATGGCAACCGGTAAATATTGATCGACTGCGTTTTAAATTATAGTTGAAAAAGAAAAATTGAGTCGAAAAAAATTGTCATGTTAACAAAACTACACAAGTGAGCAGAGTAAACACAAAAGTAAATTTTCTCACAAGCTAGAAAAAAATGCTTCTTTTCAAAGTTATAAATTGGCATTATCATCACTAATACCATTTTTATTTATTTTCCTTAATGATAAACAGTGAATAATTGCTGAACTGATAGAAGATAGAAGATAGATTGATAGAAATTATTTTATTTGAAATGACCTCGTACAGATAAAAGTAATATTTGAATTTTTCTTATTTTGACACTACTTGAACCAACGTACGTTTTACTAGTATTACAGGTGAAAGGAAGGAAGTATTTCACACCGAGGAAGATAAAAACTCTTGATCTCTTCGAAGGAAACAATTTTGTTTTAAACTGGAAAATATCATTGACAAATGTTTGGAAGAAATTGTCATTTGATTTAGCCGAGTTCCAAAAGAGATTGTTTAAATTTGGGTGGGTCCTATTCAAAATCCTGTAAAGGCCATCATGCATTAGCCAAATTATATGTCGTTGACGACGAAGAAATTGAGGCATTAATAGCCGCTCTAGTAACATTTGTTACTATCTTAAACTATGTAAGGGATCAGTTTTTATTTACCAAGCCGAATATGAGTATTTTCTTATTTTTAAATTTTAATATTCAGGATACAAAATAGCTGTTATAGGGACTTTTTTTGAGCAGTAGTTAGGATTAAATAATTACAAAAAAAAATGATGATAAAGATTCAGCCATTTGTTAATTTAACTAAAGTTCAATAAAGATTATTCCCACAAAAATGATATATCAGTTGAATAAAGCTTATTTCCACAAAAACGATTTCGCGCCAATAGGAAATTAAAACTAAATTGTCTCGTTTCAAATTTGTTTGGTATTTGGAAATTTTGGTCCTGGTCAAAATTCAAATGTGCGATCTTGTTAGTTATCATCAGCAGCCTGTTTCAGTCCACTGCTGGACATAGGCCCCTCCAATACGTGTGTTGTTGGAGGTAATGTCCATAACCGCCACGATGGATTGGCAATTGCAGTATATGGCTTCTCTATCATGTTAACATTTTTAATTAACATAATTTTTGAAAATTTCTAAACAAACTCTTAATATTTAAAGTGAATTGATATATGAATATTATGAATCCTATACACTTTAGCTATATTTTTATTGATTGACTCGTTTTTCTCAGTTTTATTAGCTGGAAAGTTGAGTGCTTGTTAGAGAAGCCTATAATATATTGTTCCTTAAGTTTTAACAATGCGCGAGTCATAACTATCAATTTTTCTGTTAATTAGCAAAAAACTGTCCCAATTTGTATTAGGGTACTAATTGTACAGGCTTATTTAACGAAGTAATTTTTAAAAAAAAAATGGTTTAGGTAGATGAAAAAATTTTTTTGATGTTTCCTGATAATGTACCTATAGATTCATTTCCCAAGTAAAAAATATCAATTTCCATTTTATGATTTACACAGTGTTAGAACTTAACACATTCAATGCGGATGCCAAATTATGGAACTTCTCAAGGCTCCATCCCTCCAACCCTTCAACATTTTTCTTTAAAATTTTAACAAAAAAAACTGTGTTTATTTGATGCTTTAATAACTAATTTTTCTGTAAATTCGTGCACAACGTCTATGGACATCATCCATTGCAGGGGAGTCACGGCAACAGCATCTATTTATCCTTTGCATTAAACGTGTTAAGTTACAATGTGTGTATGAATGTCTTACATGATATGATGTCATTGTAACTGAATTAATTAAATTATTTTATAGGATTGACAGGCACTCTCTACAAAGACTAAACGAACTTATTAATATAATTCAACCCTGAAGATGGAAAATTTTATATATATATATATATATATATATATATATATCCTTGGTCAAAACTATTAGGTCCTACTTGATTCTGCTCAGAATGTTTTTGTAATTGCTGGTTTGTTTTAGCAATCGAGTTTGTTTATTTCAATCAGTATTTTGCGGATAAATTTTGAATTTATTACATATTTAATTCTTTGACTCTCAACACTATGTCGATAAGTATTTTACACTCAAAGCAGTTATCAGGTCTCATTTTTGATGCAGATAATTTTTTAATGAATGTTTGAGTGAGTGTTCCCATATTGTGTGCATCTGTATATTCTAAAGATGCTCAATGGAGATTAGTTCTGGGGACTCAGCTGGTGTTATTAGTGTCATCGAAAATACCGGCCAGCAAAGGTTGAGAAAGGCTGTTTCTTATACGATAATATATTTTGAACTATCTGTAAGACCTTTGCAAACTAATATTTCGGTGACATTATGAGTAGTGTCAGATCATTAAGATGCCGTTGCCATGTTTTACACTGGACGCCACATATTCTGTATGTTACACTTCACTCACATGACACCTTACAAAGGTCAGAACTTGTGTTGTGTGTCAAAAATAAACAATTTTTATTTTCCACTACATTTCTTGTATAAATTGTTATTTCAAATAAGGACGAGTTTTATTAGAATGATTAAATGAAACTCACCTGAAAGTTACATTCGTGAGAGCATAAAATAGCTTTTTTGTTGCCTTGAGAGCCATGGCTTCTTCCTCACTTTATATCCTTCAAACTTCCCTTTGACAAATCTTCTTTTAGCTTTGCAAGCATTAATGGCTTTTCAATTTGCTCTAACAGATCAGCAGTATGTTCGGAAGAAGTATTTTTTGACTTCTTGGCCAATAGTCTCACCATTCGTTCTGAGGTCTCCCTTTTCATCCGAATCTTTCCTTATTTACCTGAGAACTGGACTCAGCAAAACGTTTAAGTACATTTTGCACTCTATACTTGTTACATTTAATAACTTCGGCAATTTCTATTTGTTATTTGCTTTGTTCGTGCAAAGTTGAATTTTCAGTCTTTCTATCATCATGTTTAAGTAGTTCACATTGTTTACGCTTTTTAGGTTATAATGTTAAAGTATTTTGGAATTAATGTCAAACGGAGATGTAAGCACACCGATATGCATAAGCTTATTTATGCTGTAAGCTGCGACATTATACTTTTAATTTTTCTCAAAAATGGAGATATTTATTTTCCATTGTTGGTGTATTTTCTATAAGTGTTTTACTATCTCAATGGTAAATGGTTTGTTTAAAATAGATATTTTATCGAGTCAACAACTGTAAACAATAAACTCTTCTTTAAATACAACAAATCTGTTTTTAACATGTACTTAATACTTTTGGTTATAGCTCTATCTCACAAGTATTTATCTACCAATACAAATTTAAAAAAATTATTTTTAAATAATTATCTTTTCATATATATTTCTTCCTTTCATTCACTATACCTTTTGACAACATTAAGAGGTTAACAAATTGAATGTTACGTAGGTAAAATTATATTAGTTGTACGTAAATGGAACATGTTATATTTTTCTGCGTAGTCTGTCAGTAAATATAAATTGAGTCCTGCCATCGCATGTGTAAATAATTTGTGTGTAATAGATATTTACGTGCATATAGTTTTGTGTAAAATAAAAATAACAATACAGGTTGTCTGTTTTATTGTATCCATTAATTACAGTCACAGGTGTACTTTTTATTGGGTAGATGAAGTGGATATAATTTTATAAAGCTACCTTACTTGTTTATATTCTGCGACTAGTTCTATGCTACTACATGAAATAACTTGTAGATTGATACAAAGTGTGTAGCCAGGTAAGTTTGATGTAATATCCCTAAACGTTAGCTTTTAAAATTGTTTAGAAAGATATTATCTAATTTTAGAAAAAATTTCCTTACGAGCTCGTGGCAGATTTAATGTAATTGAAATATTATTAAGTAAGTAAAGATTTCTAAGGGTTCATTTTTCACTTTTTTTAGAAAAAATCGGGAAAAAATGTATAATGTAAGGTCTGTAACCAATTTTTCATTAAATATTCCCCCTTATATTTTATGGAGGTCACATATGTAAATCTCCTAATTGTCCTTGAACTATAGTATCAAATAATAGTTTGACATATAGACTTTGGGATTGATTCTGACATGAGTAT